>CM076571.1:438616700-438751108 GCA_034641835.2 Pinus albicaulis | reverse complement strand
GTAAGCTCGAAGAGAGCTTTTGTTGACCTTTGAGGCTCTGCATACTATTAGGGCTATTCTGCAGATATTCTGGAATAAAATCGGGTGCAGAAATAACTTCTTGGTTGTTCCGAGGCATGGTATCTGATCTTGTTTAATAAATTCGGCCTCTGACTGATCGTTCTGAGGCAATAGGTGGCACTGGGGTGGTTGAGGAATCAATTCGCCTCAAAGTATGGCGGTGGAGGCGATTTGTCTGATGAACACTTTTAGGTTTTGCTTTAATCCGTGTTCTAAGCCGGAGATTAGGCTTTTGATAACCGTCTTAGCCGTAATCCCCGCCCATTTATTCATAGAACTGCTGCTCTGGTTCATTCTGTCTTCGAAACCTGATACTCTTTCTCTGCTCTGATATCGTCGGCATTATTCAAGCTTTACAGGGACGTGCGGCAACCAAAGCTCATGAAACTTTGTAGATATCATTGTTCTTTTCCGTATGATCGATTCCCTGGATAAATCGGAAGGATTGGAGTCGTCACCCTTATCCTTTAGATTTCATAGAATACGAAGAAAAAACCTTAAAAACCTGCAAAAAAAACAAGAAAAATGAGGAAATCCTGCGTTATATGGATAAACTGCATCGGAAGTCGTGCGGGAAAATGGAGAGATCGGAACCGTAGATCGTATCGCGATCAACGGTTGGGAGCAATTTGAACAGTCAACGGGGAAAAAGGTGGACTGTACAATGGAATCGGAAGAAAAAATGAGGGCCGTCGATCTGCGGAGATCGACGGAGGGAATCGGCTCTTGAATGCGCCGGGGAAGACTTAACGGGCGAGCGAGTTCGTTAAAGGGTGAGCGGAAACGGCGATCAGGGACCGTCGGATGGGAGGGCCCAGATCCAACAGTGGGGATGAATCCCGCTGTGGGGCCGTAGGACGAGGTTTAACGTGCAGGGAATAGACATGGCACGGCGGTTTTCGGAGTGAGGTGGAGAACACGTGTCGGCCTGCGGGTGGGATCACTGGCCGATGGTATGAAACCACTCCCGAACGAAAGGTGGTGCGGGCACAAAACCGGCGGAAATGGAAAACAGCGCGGCGAAGGGGGGGGGGGTCCACCTGGTAAGGGGTACACTCTGCACCGTTGATTTGTGGGACAGATCGACGGAGGAGTTTTAATATGATTTTCTTTGGTGGAAAAAATAAAATAAACCCGACTTTGCATTTTACAAAGGTTTTCAATGTTTTCGGGTGATAAATTATTTCTGAGGGTTAAGCGCCTGGCGGTCTTAGCACACGGTTCTGGCGGGGGGACATATGGATGGAGAGAAAGCAGGGGCTTAGCCGGAGGGGCTAAAGCCTAACGCATAGAAAACGTGTGTTTTCCTATGGTTTTTTAATGATTTTTGCAAGAGGAGAAAGGCTCTGATAGGTCAAAAAGTGGGTTTCTAACCTTAGGAAATGAGATTGATGGAGGAATAAGGGAGATAAAAGGGTTTGATGGGTTTTTTATGGATGAAATGAGACTTGAAGAAACGAAGGAAAGGTGGAAGAAGGGGAGAGGAAAAAGGAGGAGGATGCAGCCATACTTGATTAGGATTTTCATGGAACATCAGAGGCAGAGAGGAGGAAGAGTATGTAGAACCAATCAGTAGTTTAGACTCTTACCAACAGACTTCAAGTATCAACAATTTTAGGCCTGAATTTTTTTCTTGAAGGCTGCCAAGAATATTTAGCCACCAGCTGATATAATTGAAAAATATAGGTGGCTAACAGTGGCTCCACTTGGGGATGGTGCCTTCTTGAAGGCATCAAGAATTCAGCCTTGATTTCTCTGGGATGTTGACTGGTGTCTGACTCGTCACTTGCTCTGGCTTTACTTCTGGACCAAATAACGTTAGTCATGAAAGAGAGATGAATTTCATCAATACAACTTCTACCTACCCCAATCCTACTGATCTAACATTTTTTCTTCATCAGAGTGCACTTGGATTGGCAAACTCTTTACACAACATTTTATTCTTTTGAAAGCAGGAAATCTAATCGACTTCTACTCCTTATTTCTCCCTGAACTCAGATTAAACAGTTGAGCTCAGATATTCCTCTACCTATTCTACTGTTTGTTGGGATTAAACAGTCCAACAAACTTTTATTCTCTAAATTCTACAACAGAAATTTAAAAATAGCCAAGTCAAGATTGAGCGGTTTGACTTGCTATGATCTATGGCATAAAGACAAGCTGCACACAGATTATTATTTGCAGAAAAATTTAAATCAAAACAGAAGGCTTAAGATCTGAAAATTTTCTCATTATGGCCTTCTTTCATATCCCCAGCTCTGTTTTTCTTTTCAGTGAGCTATCTTTGCTTCTCTTCTGGTTCAAGTTTTGAGCGAATTAGAACCAGGTCTTTTCTCTTTGACTCAGAAATTGGGGTAGTTTCGAGTCAGTTTTTGGAAACTTTGGTTCAGATTTTGAGTTTGTTTGAACCTTCATTTCTACCCTAATCTATCTACTGATAAGCCAGGATTAAACAGTTTGGCAAATCAAATTTGCTACCCTATCAGCAGAAAATTGAAAGCTAATTGGTCAAGATTAAACAGTTTGACCAATTAGAAGTGTGTTTCAAGGAGTGGCATTTAAGCTTGCACACTTTCAGATTCATTTCTCTTTTTTTTTGGCATGGGGCCTTGCCTTTCTTGTTTTTCATTTCTGCCCTCTTTTCTTTCTTTCTTTGTTTTTGTATTTTTTGATTTTTCATAACTTTAAATGCAATGGTGGATGAAGTATTTACAATGGAAAAGGTAAAAAGGCTTCAAAACTTAGAATAGCTTAAGAAAGGTAATGTTTAAGCATCCTGCCATTGACAGGACCCCCAAACAATTTTGTTTCATTCAGTTCTTGTAAGAAGAATGCATTGTTCCCAGCAACTGAATGAATGGAGTAAGGGCCAAGCCATAGATTGTCAAATTTACCATGCTTTCCCTTGTCTTCCCTTTTGGAGTCCCACTTTAAGACTTTGTCCCCAATTTTGAAATTGCTGACCTTTGTTCTTCTGTCAAATATCTTCTTGATATTGTCTTGCTTCTGTAATGCTTTGTTGTACACTTCCTCCCTGGTTTGCTGAAGATGAATGGTCTGATTTATTCTTCTGATTATGTCATTCTCTTCAGTCTGCAACTCTTGAATTAACTTCATAACCGGTACACCAAGGCTGTTAGGAAACATTGCATCTGTACCATATACAAGCTGGAAGGGTGACATACCAATAGATTTCTTCAAAGTCAATCTGTCAGCCCAAAGTGCATGAACCAATTTTGTGTGCCAAGACTTCTTGTTGCCTTTCAACAGTTTCTTTATTATGTTCACTAATCTCTTGTTGGAAGACTCTGCAAGCCCATTACCTTGAGGGTAATAGGCTGTGGAGTGCCCCAAAGCTATCCGGTATTTATGATAGAATTCTACCATTCTCTTTGACCCAAATGCTGCAGCATTATCTGTAATGATTTTGGTAGGACAGCCAAATCTGGAAAGGATATTGGTTTCTATGAATTTTATGATAACTGAATCATTGGCCTGTCTACATGGAATGGCTTCTATCCACTTAGTGAAATAGTCTGTGGCAGTAAGGATCCATCTATGCTGAGCAGAAGATGATGGATGGATTTCTCCTATGAAGTCAAGTCCCCACTGTTGAAAAGGGGCTTCAACAGTAATTGGATGTAGAGGAAGGGGCAGTAATTTTCTCTTGCCCTCGAACAATTGGCATTTATGGCAAGAGGTTGTAAGTTTGTGCACATCAGGAAAAAGAGTGGGCCAATAGAAACCAGCCCTCAAAATTTTGTTGGCTGTTGACTTCCAGTACAAATGGCCTCCACACTCTCCTTCATGGAATTCCTGCTTAATCTTCTCTGCATCAAACTCAGGAAAACATTTAAGCAATATACCACTAGCATTTTTCCAATAAAGACATTTATCAATAATGCAATAGTTTACAGCTTTTAACTTTAGGAATCTTGCCTTTGTTTTGGATAAACCAGGAGGAGTGTTTAAATTAAGCAAAACATAAACAATATTAGTGTACCAAGGAGAATTCGCAAAATAATCTTCAACAATGGGGGTTGAGAATTCTTCTTGGTCATCTAAAGCATTAATCATATTAATATCAAGAACCTCACAATTTGATTCAGCCATTAGCCTAGCTAGACCCTGTCCTTTGATAAGCTTAGTGGGTTTAATCTCTAAATCATATTCAAGAATAACAGCAATCCACTTACCTCTCTTACCATCTGGATCCTGGGTCAGAATGTCCTTTACAACTGAATTTGGGACAAAGGCAATAATGTGTGAGTGAAGGATGTATACCCTGAAGTCTTTTAAAGCTTTTACCAAAGCAAAAGCCTGTTTTTCCATAATGTTATACCTCAAAGGGGCATCCCTCAATGCCTTGCTAAAGAATGCAATGGGTTGCTCTTGTCCTTGTGGATTTTTCTGTAAAAGGACAGCAGCTATAGTATGTTCTGATGCAAATGAGAAGATATAAAAATCTTTTGAAAAATCAGGACTTATGAGAACCGGTGTTTTGGTTAACGCTTGTTTCACCAGCTCAAAGGATGTCTTTGCTTCTAAGGTCCATTTTACCCCTTGCTCCTTCTTCAACATGTTTGTGATATTCCTAAGGAGCTCAGCCAAGTTGGGGATGAACCTTCTCAAAAAGTTTATCTTTCCAATGAAAGACTGCAACTCTTTGATATTTCGAGGATGAGAGATTTGCAATATGGCCTCAATCCTCATGGGATCTATCTTTATGCCCTGCTCTGAAATGATATGCCCAAGAAGCTTACCTTCTTGGAGACCAAATAATGTTTTCTTGGGGTTCAAAGATATCCCAAACTTTCTGCACTTCTCGAAAACTTTTCTCAAATGTTCCAAATGTTCTTCATCTGTTTTTGAAAACACAGTTACATCATCAAGATAGATAATGATGAAGAAGCCCAATTCTTCCGAGAATGCTATGTCCATGGCTCTCTGAAAGGTTGCTCCAGCATTCATTAAACCAAAAGGCATCTTCACATACATGAAAGTGCCCCAAGGTGTAGTAAAAGCTGTCTTTAATTGATCATCAGGGTGGACTAGGACTTGGTTATACCCTGAATAGCCATCCAGCAAAGAAATTATTTTAGACCCTACCACCCTCTGCAAAATATGATCCATCTTGGGTAAAGGGTAGTTGTCCTTTAATGAAGCTTTGTTTAAATTCCTGAAGTCTATACAAAGCCTGATTTCTCCAGTCTTTTTCCTAACCGACACCAAATTAGATACCCACTCAGAATATCTAATAGGGACAATAATACCAGCATCATGCATCTTTATAATTTCCTTCTTAACCAATGGCAACTGGACAGGGTTGATTCTGCGCAGTTTTTGTTTGAATGGTTTTTGGTTTTCTTTAAGAGGGATTTTGTGCTGTATTATTTCAGTGTCATAGGATTTAAGATCTTCGTAACTCCATGCAAAAACATCAGAAAATTCTTTAAACAGCTCCAAGTATTTGAGTTTAATGTGAGCTGGTAGAGTTTTAGACAGTTTGATCAATCTCGGTTTTTCCTCACTGCCTATATTACATTCTTCCACTTCAGTTTCTACAGGTTCCAGTTTGGGTTTTTTGGCCACATCATCAAAATCAAACAGTTCCTCTAGAGGGGCCAAACCCTTGGGCAGACTATCAGTACTAGAATGCAGAGTTTCCATTTCTTCTGTTTTAGATTTTGCACTTAATTCTGTTTGGCTTCTAGATGAGATAGTCTGAAGGTTTATATCTACCAGCTGTGGAGATGGTTCTTCTTCACCAAGAAAATTTTCTTCACTGCAGTCTGTATCATAGTCTGAATCTGAACTATGAGGTTCAAACTCATTTCTGAATTGCATGAAGTCTTCTATTTGTTTATCTCCATCAAATACCTGCCAATATTTCTTGTTATCTGGGATAGCTGGTCTGAATTTTATCTGAGAGGTGTCATCATACAACATTGGGCAGGTTCTAGCAGCAAAGGCTAAATTGTGGGCTGCAATGTTTCTTTTCCTTGGGACAAAAGATAAGGTGTACTCCTCAAATGTTTTTAAAAGATCAATGACATCATTCCTGTAGGCCCTAAGTCTGGGGTGATTTGCATTGTACTCCCCATTGACTTGCCTAATGATTAATTCAGAATCCCCATATACATCAATTCTCTTGGCACCTAATTTTTTCAAAAGATGCAAGCCTAAGAGAAGGGATTCATATTCTGCTATGTTGTTGGAACACTGAAAGTTTAATTTGCATGAGATACATTCTGTATGATTATTTTCAGTGTTAGTGATCCAGACACCTGCACCAGCATTTGTTTTGGTGCATGACCCATCAAAATACATAGTCCAAAGAGGTAGATTTTCAGTTTGGTGTATGGACTTTGTATCATTTGATTCCTCAAGTTTCTCATCGGGTTGAGGACTGTCTTTCTGACTGTCAAGTTTTAAGTTCAAAGGATTGATAACTTGCAGTTCAAGATCTGAGTTTAGTTTGCTAGGATCTTTAGACACAATAGATTGTTTCGGCAATTTAGCGTTGTTTTCCTCCTCTTTCATCTCAGCCATTGATTCTGTTGAAATAATTTGTTCTGTGAGTGCTTCATTATTAAACATGATAAAAGAATTGAGGCTCGTGTTTATAGCATAGAGAGGGGAGTTTTGAGGCCGATCCTGACTTGTTACTGTGTACTGCATGTGGGATTCCCTATAAAGCTTCCTAGTCTGATTGAAAACAGGGATAGTTGCATAGGTCATGTCCATTTGCATGGTCCCCTGTAACTTAGCCCCCCAAGATCGTGACAAAAGCATTCCATACTTTGGGGGGACATCAGCCACAACCACATCCATGACTAAACATTTGGCTGGAATTTGGGCTAAATTAACACAGAGGTCTTTAATCAATCCTAGACACTTAACTCTACTTGAGTCAAAGGAGTACAGGTCTTTGTAAGGTCTGGTAATTTCGAGACCCAGGCTTTCCATTACAGCTTTTGGCATTAAATTATGGGAAGCACCTGAATCATGCATAGCATTATGCAGAATTTTGTCATGAATGTTTAAGCTTACATAAAAGGGTGGGACAGGACCTTCTTGGAATTTTCCTTCAATCTTTGGACCAAAAATAAGCTCTGGTTGGTCATCATTAAGATTGAGAGTATCTTCATTATCTTCTAAGTTTAAAGCCTTCAAAATTTTGGACCTATATACATGTTGGGCAGCTAACTCAGTCAAAGGAACAGAGATTTTAATCTTTGAGATTTCCTGTTCTAGGCTGAAAAGGTTTTGATTCTTCAAAGTATTGACTTCAGCCCTGTTTGCTGCCACTTTATCAGCAATAACAGCTTGCTGATTTGGTTTATCTACAGTTAAAACAGTTGTTTTCGCAGGAGTACTAACCGATGTGCTAGTACTACTAATGTTTGCACTCTGTTTTTCGATATTTTGAGTGTCTTTCTCTTTACCATTACCAGAATTAACAGCCACTGTTTTGTCCTTTTGTTTGATTGTTTTAGACTTGGTTGCAGTGCTGTTTTGAGAAGGTTTGTCAGAGGTTTTATTGTTGGGGGTTTGTTGATTAGATCTACTTCTGAGTTCATATTCCCTTAAAGGCTCTATGACAGCGTTCTCCATGTTTTGATAGCTATTCTCAGTATCATTTCTTCTGTCATCATAAGGTGTATAAAGACCTTGTTTATTATCATAACGAACCTCAAAGTCATCATCATCTACCCCAAATAAGTTTATATCATCTTCCTCTGTTATTTGATCTGTTTGTTCAACCTCACTTAAAAAATTCTGATGAAAGGGAGGAATGACCTGCTGATCATCTTCCCTGGGTCTGTTTGGAGGCTGATTTCTTCTAAGATTCTGATTCTGGTTTTGATTTCTGTTTTGAGGAGCGTTTTGATTTAGACTTGCTTGTGCTCTCTCTAGAATGCTCATTTTCTTCATCATTTCTTCCATCATTCTTTCCATCTTTGAGCTTGAAGTAGAAGGGGTGGATTCTTCTCTAAAAGATACTCTCTTTTCAGCTTTCATCCTTGCTCTTTTCTCCATAAGGTTCACCTCCACAGAAAGAGCACCTCTTTGCATATCTTCAAGGGTTGCAAAGACTCTTTCTCTGAGTGAATATGTCATGTCTGGATCAAACCCTTCTGGAAATTTGTTTAAGGCTGATCCCTGAGGAGGTTTCAGTTAAGGGGAAAGTGCATTATACACACTGTTGAATCTGGTACAATAAGCTTGTACACTTTCCCCAGGGTTCCTATGGAGATTGTTATAGTCGGCAAGGACTTGGAGAGGATTTTTCCTTACTTCCCATTTGTTTAAGAATGTTTGATGGAAGGCTTGAAGGTCGTTAATACTATGGGGGGTTAAACCTTTAAACCATTTTCTCACTTCTCCCCCCAAACTTTGAGTAAACAATATGATTTTGACAGATTCATTATCAATTTCATTTTTGTCAAAGTAGTCATTCATCTTGTCCACATGCTGAGATGCTGTTATGGTATTATTAGCATCATATAATGGAATTTCGGACTGATAGTCCTGTGGAAGATTGACTAATGGTACAGGAGGGACTAAGGGAGCATACCATGCTGCCATGGTATGTGGGAGGGGTGGATTTACAAGAGGAGGTGTGGGTTGAAGTGGAGTGGTTTGAACAGTGGGTGAAAGATGAACAGAAGTGGATGGAACAGCAGTAGATCTCTGAGATGATCTCGGATGAGAGACACCTAGATTATGTAAGAAATGTAAATCAGGAGGTGTTGATTCTCTATTCCCAAGAGTCTCACTGGTTTCGGGAGATGAAAGATTAGGCTCGGAATCTAACTGATCTAAATCACCAAATGACCTAGTTCTGAATGGGTTTAATAAGTCAATTTGTGATTCATGAAGAGCTGAAAGGTTTTCAGGGACTGAATTGGCTCTTAAGGGTGATCTGAAGATAGTTGAGGATTGTATCCTAGGAGACTTCCTAAGAATTCTTTCTAGGTTATCAACTATTTCAGGAGGATCCGGGTCAGGATGGGCTCTAGTATGAATCTTTTTAGGAGCCACAATGTTTATGTGAGTAGACCCAATCTAAACAAGAAAAGTTCAACCAGATATGACAATCTTTAGGCGGTTGACTAATCTGTTTACTCAATTCAGATCCTACAGTCTTCTAACTGAGTTTGAATGATTTTAAATTAATAAAGGTTCTTCCCAGTGGAGTCTTAAGGTCTGTTCAGGATAGTGGACTCGTCAGGTGGAAGGTTCAGATTATTTTCAAAGGAGTACACTGTCCACCCCAGTGTTTATGAAACATTCCTTTTTCAGGGATATCTCGAAACACAACAAACTCTAACCAGAGATTGACTGGGAGGGCATTCACCAGATATTTCACCCCCAAAAAAGGATGAGATCCAGAGGCTACCTAGCCCTTTCCAGACTCTGTCTAAGATTATAAGGTAAAACACATCAAAGACGTAGACAAGATATCAAAACTAGTGTTTTACTACCAATCTGAAATGTTTTTGGTATTTTCTGAATTGTTTATATTGTGGTTTAAAAGAATGTCCTAACTTTGCCTCAAAACTTAGCTACGGTTATGAAACAAAGATAGTCTATCCTTGTGGCTAAGCTAGCTGATTTTCCAAGGTTAGATAAAAACCTAAAAGAATCCTAGGATTGACCTAGTTTGTCACTGATTCAATTGATCTTCATCTTAATTACCATTTTCTTGGTAGTGCTTGGAAAGGCTGCTTTTTACTCTCAAGATGTTGTATGAAGATTCTGGGTAAGGAGTTCCCCAGCGGAGTCGCCATAAATGTTATTTCCTGGTGGCTCAGCTGCAAAATAGAACAATTGTCATGGAACCAGAGATTTTGAGTTAAAGTTTCCCCAGTGGAGTTGCCAGAAATGTTAGGTCTCTGTAACAAGCAAGATTGGCAAAGTCCGATCACAGAGTTAACATCATTTCAACCAACTTTGGGATTCTAGGATCTAGCCCTCCTGAATCCGGAGAGGGATCTCTCCAATATGTACAAAGATGGATATTGTCTTTGAAGTTTAGGGTGATGATATTAGGCTAGTTATGAAGGCCTAGGGTTTTGTTTGGTTTTCTCAGATGGTTGAACATAGTTGCTGTCTGAGACGGAAAGATCTATATGCAAATAGGTTCAAAGGTGAGAAGTTGCAAGTGAACAAAATAAACTTTGATTCTAAAGAAAGATGATGACAAATTTTCAATCCATTGGGCTATGGAGTCATAAGAGAATTTAATTGAAACCACCAGGTTCAAAAGTAATCTATGGGGCAAGTCATCTAGGCCTAAGGATCTCTTTGAAGTTTGATTTATGGAATGGGGTGGTACAAAAGGAAAGAGAATTTAACAGATGCAGAACAAAGAGCAGCCCAGGATCTGGTAAGTACTTTGAAACTAGCCAGCCTTTGACCAGGCACTTAAGAAAAACATAGAAGCAAACTAGGATCTGGTAAGTACTTTGAAACTAGCCAGCCTTTGATACACTTCTAATAGAAAACAGATTAAAAACAAAGGGAAAATTGAAGGCAACCTTTGGAGCAGAGACTAGCGGGCAGGGCTCACCTTTCTCCTCATCTTAGTTCTTCTTTACTTAGTTACTTTCAAGACAATCACCAAGATAACACAGAATGGCCCAAGATCTGATAAGTACTTTGAAACTAGTCAGCTTTTGACACATCCTAAGGGGAACAGACAAATAGTTGAGCAAACAAGAAAGGGACTCAGGGCTAACCTTTGATTTCCTCAATTCATTTCTTACACAACATATATGAAAGTAACATTTAAAAATAACATTCAGCAGTGACGAAAAGATGAGGGAACGCCAGCATCTCTGTGCTTAGACTGAATTAAATCATTTATAAATAACACAATTAGAAGAAAACATTGGGATAAAGATTTTTCAGCCAGAGAAGGTCACTGATATGCAGCAAACTCTAACACTGTTTAAACTGTTCTTTATAGTGGAAAATGAAACAAATTGAAAACAAAAATAAAATGACAAGTTACAGTGAGAATAACATCACCATCAGCATAGACCAGGATCCCATAAATCAGCTTGTATTGATTGCTTCAAACCGGTTACAATCTTCAAATCCAATGTTTTAATTCACCTCTCTTCACCACCTAACCTATCTGTTACAAGCAGAGCTCCAAGGGCCCATGAAACCACTATTTACAGTCAAGAGTTTTCCATTCAGAAATAGCTACAACGCTTCAGCAATTACATTGACAACCAACTAATCCAACCCCTCACTCATCTTCTTCTGAAGTATTTATAGAAGGATGAGGAGGTGAGATCTGATAAAAAGATCTCAAATACAATCAATGCAGAATTAATGTCTTCCTGACCCCGTGAGGTTTGATGAAGAAATTCTACAGGTGTTACATTGCATTAATGCGTTTATATTTAAGAAGTAAGCTCGAGGAGAGCTTTTGTTGACCTTTGAGGCTCTGCATACTATTAGGGCTATTCTGCAAATATTCTGGAATAAAATCTGGTGCAGAAATAACTTCTTGGTTGTTCCGAGGCATAGTATCTGATCTTGTTCAATAAATTCGGCCTCTGACTGATCGTTCTGAGGCAATAGGTGGCACCGTGGTGGTTGAGGAATCAATTCGCCTCAAAGTATGGCGGTGGAGGCGATCTGTCTGATGAACACTTTTAGGTTTTGCTTTAATCCGTGTTCTGAGCCGGGGATTAGGCTTTTGATAACCGTCTTAGCCGTAATCCCCGCCAATTTATTCATAAAACTGCTGCCCTGGTTCCTTCTGTCTTCAAAACCTGATACTCTTTCTCTGCTCTGATATCGATGGCATTCTTCGAGCTTTACAGGGATATGCGGCAACCAAAGCTCATGAAACTTTGTTGATATCATTGTTCTTCTCCGTATGATCGATTCCCTGGACAAATCGGAAGGATTGGAGTCGTCACCCTCATCCTTTAGATTTCATAGAATACGAAGAAAAACCTTAAAAACCTGCAAAATACAAGAAAAATGAGGAAATCCTGCGTTATATGGATAGACTGCATCGGAAGTCGTGCGGGAAAATGGAGAGATCGGAACCGTTGATCATATCGCGATCAACGGTTGGGAGCAAATTGAACAGTCAACGGGGAAAAAGGAGGACTGTACAATGGAATCGGGAGAACAAATGAGAGCCATCGATCCGCGGAGATCGACGGTGGGGATCGGCTCTTGAATGCGCCGGAGAAGACTTAACGAGCGGGCGAGTTCGTTAAAGGGTGAGCGGAAACGACGATTAGGGACCGTCGGATGGGAGGGCTCAGATCTGACGGTGGGGATGAATCCCACTGCGGGGCCATAGGACGAGGTTTAAAGCGCAGGAGATAGACATGGCACGGCGGTTTTCGGGGTGAGGTGGAGAACACGTGTCGGCCAGCGTGTGGGATTGCTGGCCGATGGTATAAAACCGCTCCCGGACGAAAGGTGGTGCGGGCACAAACCGGTGGAAATGGAAAATAGCGCGGCGAAGGGGGGGGGGGGTCCACCAGATGACGGGTACACTCCGCACCGTTGATCCGTGGGACAGATCGACGGCGGAGTTTTAATATGATTTTCTTTGGTGGAAAAAATAAAATAAACCCGACTTTGCATTTTACAAAGGTTTTCAATGTTTTCGGGCGATAAATTATTTCTGAGGGTTAAGCGCCTGGCGGTCTTAGCACACGGTTCTGGCGGGGGGACATATGGATGGAGAGAAAGCAGGGGCTTATCCTGAGGGGCTAAAACCTAACGCATAGAAACGCATGTTTTTCTATGGTTTTTTAATGATTTTTGCAAGAGGAGAAAGGTTCCGATAGGGTCAAAGTGGGTTTTTAACCTTTAGGAAATGAGATTAATGGAGGAATAAGGAATATAAAAGGGTTTGATGGGGTTTTTATGGATGAAAGGAGAGTTGAAGAAATGAGGAAAAGATGGAAGAAGGGGAGAGAAAAAGGAGGAGGATGCAGCAATGTTTGATTCAGATTTTCATGGAACATCAGAGGCAGAGAAGATGAAGAATATGTAGAACCAACCGGTAGTTTAGAATCTCACCAACAGTCTTCAAGCACCAACAATTTCTCAGGGTTGAATTTGTTTCTTGAAGGCTGCAAAGAATATTTAGCCACCAACTGATATAATGAAAATATAGGTGGCTAACAAAGTTGTAATTGGGAGGATGCAATAACGGTGCATGGGTCAACGTGTGTTTAAGTGCATCAAAAGATCGATTAGCGATCTCATCCCAAAAGAATGGAACATCCTATTTTAACAACTGGGTAAAACCCTTTGTTAACTCGGCGTAGTTAGGAATGAAACGACGTAAAAAGTTTGCTTTCCCCTGCAAAATTTGGAGTTGGCACAGAGTCGAAGGAGGAGGTAGATTGAAAATAGCTTCGACCTTCGACGGATCAACGCGAATGCCTGCTTTCGAAACAATAAATCCCAATAAGCGACCTGATTCTAAACAAAAAACACATTTGTGTGGATTCAGCCTAGTTCAATAATGCCTACATCTCATAAAGATTTCTCTTAAATGAGTGAGAAGGTTGGCCCTACGCGATGAATGAGCAGGTAAATCATCGAGATAAGGCTGCAAAATGTGCTTAATGTCCTGAAATGCGTAAGACACAACCCTTTGAAAAGTTGCCCCAGCGTTCTTCAATCCAAAAGGTAGTTTGCAATAAGAAAATGTTCCCCATAGACAAATGAAAGCTGTTTTAGGCTGATCAACAGGGAGTATGTTTATTTGATTGTAACCGGAAAAACCATCCATAAAGGAGAACATTTCACTACCGGCACAATCGTCAATGATTTGATCGATATAGGGGGTTGGATAATTGTCTTTAGGACAAGCTCGATTAATATCCCTATAGTCGATACATACTCTTATTGTTCCTTGTTTTTTGTTAACAGGAACAATATTCGATACCCAATCGGTTAAAGGAATTGGATAAATGAAACTTGCACGAAGTAATTTCTCAACTTCAGCTTTGATAGCAGCAGCTTTTCTCGGATGTATCTAATGTAAGCATTGTCGAACAGGTTTTGCATCTGAGTAAGTCTTGATTTCATGTACAATAATTGACGGATCGATTCCTGGCATTTCCTCATATGACCAAGAAAACATGTCACGGAATTCTTGAAATAGGGCTTTATAAGTTTGGATTTCATCGTCTGTACAGCAAGCACCTATATGAATGTTTTCAATTATTCCTAGTTTAACTGAAATGTCAATAGGAATCGTTCGAGAGATATTTTCCAAATTTAACTCAGAATCAGGATTTTGCAGTGGATTCTGTGGTTCTTTGACATATTCACCAGTAAAAATAGAAGAGAAATCGTTTTCAAAATGATCGAGCTCAGGTAAAAACGAAGATCGATGATGTAGATCTTCCCATGGTAAATCGTCAATAGACAAAATTTCATGAATTTTCTCATCAGTATGAACAAGATCGGGAAATGTCATTGTGGCTGAGCTAAATATAGAAAGTGAGTCCTCATGGATCCCATTCATTGAATCAGTTTTGGTTGAAGAAGGATCGGAAAGCGACTGTACAGCCTAATATGCAATTTAAAAGGGACTCAAAGGCATCGCGCCATCAAATGAATCCAACTCGGAATCGGAAGGTATGATCCAAGGATCATCAAACGTAATGGTATTCGACAAAATCATATGAATATTTGCAATAGGAGGCAATACATTAGGAGGAGGAAAGGAAAAAGTTCCTATTAAACCAGAATATTTAACCAAACCTACCCCAACATCCTTGTAAGGGATAACCGTTTTACTGATGTGCTGGATAGTTTCTGTAGAGGCTGGATCGGATGAGAAATAATTTAACTAGTCTATCGTAACGATCTTTCCTTGATGTGGAAACTTGATAAGCCGAAAGACCGACGAAACAACAACAGTCATAGCATAAGACCAACTGTGACCCAAGAGAAGGTTGTAATATAGAGGGGCATCAACCACCTCCACATCTAGATTTACGGTTTTGCCTTCGACCCCTATAGGTAAATCCTGAAAAATACCAAAAGGATGGAACCCTCGGCCATCAAAAGCCTTTAGAATTTTCGGAGACTGATTGAGTGTAGGAGAACCAAGTGATTTCCAACACTGGATTGACATAATACACGTAGAATCCCCTTCATCAATCACAGTCTGAAAGATCGGGTCTGTTTTTTACTAATACTGGAATCTGGAAAGCCATTTGATGAGGTAGGCGGGGTGTAATATTCTCTAAATCGAAGATTATAAGGTTCGAATCTTGAATATCGACAGCTCCTATAGCAGACCAGATTAATTTATGTTGTGTTGGGCATGATTATAGCACTTCCAAAGCCGACATTGCTGAAGGGGAAATAGCTAAGTCCTCAACAATGTTGTAATTCTGAGCAACTCTCGCATGTGGATTGAAAGCTGATTTACGAAGTATACCTTTAGCAGGCGGTTTGATTACTAGGTCTGGATTAGGTTTCTCGATCTGTAGTGGATCAGAAACAGTAGGAGTTGTAGTTGATGTGTTCAAATTAGAAGATTCTGCTTCTTTACCATCAACAAGATTTTTACTACCATAATCTTGCGATCACGTCGCAATCCTGACATGAGACATCATCAAAATGTGCTCTTCTAAGGCGTTCGAGGTAGAACCAATCATCTTACTATCTTGAGTAGGAAAAAGATCCTTCAAGACAACAGGTTGTTGAGAATCTTTAATGAACTTCGAAACCTCCGCTCGATGCGGGCATTCTTTAGTAAAATGATCCTCGTCGCAAATGAAACAAGGCTAGCGAGGTTTGCGTTTTTTGTCATTAGATTTATTTTTATCTATTTTATCTTTTGAATTTTGTTTTTTTTTATTCTTCCCTTTCTTTTTACCACTAGATTTATATTTGGCTGTAGATGACTCTACGACATGGATGTTGGCAAAAACTTCAGCGGAAGATTCTCCTGTCGGGGAATCAGGTAAAGTTATTATAGGAGAAGAATTCTTTGAAGATTTCTTCTTACTTTTAGTATTAACTAAACCAATCATACCATCAGCAGCATGAGACCCTGAAGGATTTGCAGTTATTTGACCTTGTTTTGGAAGATCAGGGATTTTTTCATGTAAAGTACCTGACTGCGTATAGACGAGGTCAAGGTACTGAGCTTGAGCAATGACTTGCTCCTCAGTAACAACTCCTGCCTTAGCTATATCTTCAATGATTTTGGGTAATAATGATTTAACAAACCATTCCTCCAAAATTTGATCCGGAATGAAAACTGTCACTAAACACCTTCTACGTCGTCATTCGTGAATATGATCAGAAATATACGTGGACGTGGATTTTTTGAGCAAAGTTAATAGTTCCGTGCCATTGTCATATCTGACAGGAAACTGAAAATGAGTTAAGAAAGCAATTGCTAACTGACTGAAATTATTAAAAGAGCCTGGTGGTAACTCAATGTACCATTTGGCAGCAACACCAATAAGAGTTCGTTGAAAAATATGTAAGTGAATTGAATCATCAATTATTGAATTAGATGTGCACCGGAGGTGATAAGTCATAACGTGATTTGATGGATCCTCTCCTGACTTACCCTCGAATTTCGGTATATCACTGGGCAACTTATGCGGCATTGGCGGCCAATACGGATGATAGTGAATTGGATCATTCGTAAGGCGTGACAAATCAGGTAAGCCCAAAGTTGCAATAAATGGTAACTGATGGTTAGGGTCGTGAAAACTTGGAGTAACAAGAGCAGTTCCGGGAGGAGGATACCCAAGATAACTGGGAATCGGATTTGCATTAGGAATGGTATAACCTCCCAGGAAACCAGGATTAACCGGACGAAACTGTGGTTGTTGAGGCTGTTGATAAGTATAGCCAGGGTACGCTTGATACTCATAAACTAGTTTTTCTGAAACGAGACCGAATTGATACTGTCCCTGGTACGGTTGATATGTGAATTGTGGTTGACTCGTAACAATCGTACTTGTACCAGATTTTCTTGTAGGTATCTGGACCAAAGTCTGAACCATAGGTCCTGACTGGGGTACAGAAACTTGAGGGATTTTCACAGATGCAGGGATAGAAGAAACCGGAGCTACAGATACTCCAGAAACAGGTGTTATAGGTTGAACAGATGTTGCAGTAGTTGCAGCAATTTGAGGTGGAGTCTGAGGTGTACTAGGCCCAGGCTGCTGAATAGAACCAGGTGCAGGGATTTGAATGATAGGCTGAACCGGTTGCTTGGTTGGACCAGAAACCAAAGGCTGTCCAGGTTGATTAGGCAACTGCAAATTAGGTTGCATAGTTTGTTGAATTTCTTGAATTTGGGATGGATCCCACACCATCCCAAATCTAGGGTTGATAAGGACCCTGAATCTGGGGTTGATAAGGACCCTGAGGGATATATTGATTCTGGGGTTGACCCTGGGGTATGTACTATCCTTGAGGTTGTTCTCCAAAATAATATTGTGCCACAGTTTGTCCTGAGAAAAAATTACCTTGAGGTTGCCCCCCAGGCGGTAATTGACTGCCTTGAGGTTGCCCCCCAGGCGGTAACTGACTACCTTGAGGTTGCCCCCCAGGTGGTAACTGATTTCCCTGAGGTTGTCCCCCAGGAAGTAACTGACTACCTTGAGGTTGAGGATTTGGAATATTACCAGACATCATAAAGATTTGCTCTATGTTCGACGTTTCAGTTTTAATTCCATTAAGACCAGGTGATAATACTTGTTCAATTGGTTGAGGAGCTGCTCCTGAGAAAGTACCAGAAAGAGCCTGGTACCCAAAGAAACAGAAGGACCGCCGCGTAAAAATGCTTCTGGTGTTTAGGAAAACATAGATGACTCTCTTGACATGATGGATGAAGGATAGTAACCTCTGGGCATAGGATGAAATGAAATTCGAGCTGGAGAAAAAGCAAGACCCAGGTTTTCTAACAGGGTTGTCAAAGATA
This sequence comes from Pinus albicaulis, assembly GCA_034641835.2. Taxonomy (NCBI): domain Eukaryota; kingdom Viridiplantae; phylum Streptophyta; class Pinopsida; order Pinales; family Pinaceae; genus Pinus; species Pinus albicaulis. The sequence goes on along the minus strand of CM076571.1, from coordinate 438,733,077 downwards.
AATACCAAGTGTCACACCTAATAGTGCTGTAGAAAATGGATTCACTCTCCCTAAGATTCAAAGACTGAGGGGATCCGGGAAGAGATATCTCTTCGTCTGGACTGACAAGTTCTTCAATAGAAATGAGGCCAGATGGAAGATCTTCAGTAACAATATTTCTTACCCTTGGTGAACCAGGATCGCTAGAAGTTGGAGTAATAAATCCTAAGGATGTTTCCAAAACAGAAGGTTCAGTGTCAAGTTCTAAAATTTCAGGTTTTTCAGCTAGTTCACTGGAAGGAGAAAAAATCCGAGTAACTTCGGAAACTGAAATCGGTTCTTGAATGTGTTATGTTGTGGGTATTTGATGATTAGGATGAACGACTATAGATGAACTTCCAATTTCTGTTGATCTAATTCTACTGCTACTAGATGATACTAGAGCACGCAGCCCTTCAAGCTGACTTGGTGTAAATTAAGGGGGCTTCCCCTGAAGTCTCCAGGACTATCTCGATAATTCTGCCACGATTAAATATTAATCAATCACACAAAAACAAAGAAAATTTCAATAAAAACACCTAAAGTCTCTAAAGAAACAAACAGCTAAAGCACACACTTAAAAAATCTAAGAGTTCAAACCATGCACAAACAGTAACTTCCCATACTAAAAACACTAGTTGGTGATGAAATCCAACTTAGTAGAAGTTTAATACAGAAAGGGCGGTTGGAACAGTTACCCCAACAACCTACTTAATGAAACAGACTGGCACAAGTTTCTTCACAAAACCATCTCGTGTGAAGAGAACCCCCCAGAGAGTCCAAGTGAGTCTAGTCGACATCTACTCCAGGTACAGTGAGATCTTTCCTTCACCGCCACCTTAGGAAATAATCTTAAGTTTATGGACACTAAGGTTACCAACAATAACAAATACAACTGGGGGAACAGTGTACGATCCGATTCCACACGCAAGGGCAGAGTAACAAAGCTCAATCCCCTTGAAGGCTCCTCGACATGGTCAATCTGAGGTTTACCAACGAGTGACCCAAGGCTCCTCGACAATGGTTAATCTGAGGTTTACCGTTTGTAATGTGCGTAGATCTTCTATCTTTCCCAATGAAACAGAATTGAATGTCTCAAAGGTTCGGACATGATCTCGTGATTAACTCCTTTAAGAGAAGCTTCCCAGATTGTACCAATTACAATTGGATTTATTTCCTACTGCAAGATTTATCTACTTGTTTGTTTTTACTATCTTGGAGAGTTAATTACTCCCTACTCCAAGATACTAGCCTAAGCTATATTGGTGATAAAAGCCCTAGAAATAAAAAGATTACTAGATCAATTTTAATTAAGCATTGTTTTTATGGGTTGTTCTTTAAGTCAATAGGTATGGAAATGAGACTTTGATGATGTGAAGACTTGACTTCCAAAAACACTAAAAAATGCACCTAAAATGATAAACAATCTGTTTTTCTTTCAATGAAATTCTAGCTAAAGAAAGAGTTCGAGAATGCAAATTCTTTTAAGAGACAATTCTTTCTTTGAACATGAAGAATAAATGGAAGAAAATATTTTTGTTTTTTCAATAAGAACTCAAAACGAGACAAATAATCAATGCTCACTATAAATTCCTTCACTTTCAAAACTCGAAACTACAAAAACAACTTTCCTTCAAAAGAGATCTACAAGTTCTAAAAAGCACTCAAAACTATGAAAACCAATTTTGAGATCTACAAACTTTGAAAATCTAATTGAATAAAAGTTTTTAAAAAAAAAATTGAGAATTTTTTTGCTTAGTTGTTTAGTAAACTAAAGATTCATTTGCCTAGAATAACAAATAAATCATCTAGATATGTTTTCTAAAAATGAAATTCAGAACTTATAACGAAGTTGGTTCGAAGATTTGCAAAGAGAAAACTAGATCTATTTCTCAAAAAGAATGAATTTCACAACCAAGTTAGACTCATCAAGAAGATAAAATATAGCAAGGTGAGCTAAGGCACTTTTAAGCTTCTAATCTTTGGGTCACTACATAGACAAAGCGAAAACCACATTAAAAATGCAAAAGTTCTAGAAAATCATTCAAAACAAAAGTGCTATGAGACTTATTCACAAGAGATTTTCGACAGAAAACATACAGATTTGGGCAAATACTAGGAATTCTAAATAAAATCTAAACCAAACTGAAAGAAGAAATCTAAGTTTATCAAGACCTTTAACAGGGTCTGCAACGATGTGCGGTCCCCAGAAAAGTTCAAGAGAAACAAAAAAAACTTTAGAACTTTCAAAGCAAAGTAAATTTAAGTTACCTAAGCCCGTACAAATCAATCAAAAATCAGAAAAAAGTATTTCTACAAATCAAAACAAAAGAAAATCAAAACAAGTTCTTTCCCCAGCAGGATTGCCAATTTGTTGGCCGGATAAATCGATCTTGCGGACAAGATCAATCTCCCTAGTGTCAGAAGACAATCTAGCAACAAACGAACAACTAAGTTTATCTTTCTCTAAATATATTCGTTTTACAAATAAATGCTATGAAGGTGTCGATCCTACCTTAGCTCCAAATGCTTATTTGCAGTGGTAATGCTTCCATCGCATCAATAATCCTTCCGTCGCAACAAGAATTCTTTCCGTCGCAACAATAGTTCCTCCGTTGCAACAATAGTTCTTTCGTCACAACAAAGTCTCGTCTTTCGTCGCAACAAAGTGTCGTCTTTCGTCGCAACAAAGTGTCGTCTTTCGAGACCTGCAAAAACAAGCAAATATTAAATAGCACCTGTATAACAAATAATTATAAAACATACCTATCATAGTGATCAAGGAATCTATGAAATAAATGATCAAACAACAACTTATTGAAGTAAACAATCGAACGACAATTTATTGAGAAAAACAAAACTTGATTGTATTAATCTTAAAATAACAGAAGAACCTTACAATCTTAGCCTTGATGTGGAACAGGCCTTCCCAAGGAACGAAGTAGGAGTCTCCTCTACTTTGATAAGTCTTGCACTCTTCCTCCAAGAGCACATAGAGGTATGCGATCTTTCCTCTCAAAAGCTTAGCAGAAAGAAGTCCAAATCTCAACAGCACTTCAACTCAATCACACATAAAGCTTGAACTCCCTTTGAGGCTACGCAATGCCTCTTTTTATAGAGCAGATGAGGAGGTTAGGATTCCACCTTTGAAGGGATAGAATCCTCCCTCAAAGGGATAGGCTCCTCACATCAAGGGATTAGCTCCTTAAGGTGTGGGATGCATGAACCTTATTAGAGCGTACTCATCCCCAAAAAGTCTCATCTAGAACCTTCTAGAATTGACCTCAAATCAACTTTTTAACTTTTGTTTCTCGCTTTTTTGACTTTAGAGGGGGTACGCAGGCATAACACTGGAAAACTACATTCTGGAACGCAATTTCTCTTCACATTACCTACGTACCCTAGCCAGGAACGCAAGTAAGCCTCAAATTACCTGCGTACCCAGGGTTTTTGAGCTTTTTAGGGTTTTTTCTCCTGTTTTATGGCTTGACATGAGGAGTAAAGGTTGTAAGACTTGCAGAGGAGGTAAGTATGAGTGTCAATGAGCTCATACAGTCAACAGAATATCAAGGTGATAGTTTTTAGTGCAACAGTTGCACCCAAATATAGCCTTCTACGTTGAGCACTTTGCGGAGTTGAGAGACAAGCTTATTGTTCGACCTCAATATACATTTTGCCATGCTCTTCGCATTCCTCTAGGCCAGTTCATAATAGGTTCTCATAAATTTCGGGTAGAGATGAACCACCAAATTGATAAGCTACACAGAGTCTGCTAGGTATGTCATTTACAGGAAGTGGAGACTGAGGTGCACTTCATTTTTGGATGCCTTGTCTACTACAAGATCAGAGTAAGGTTCCATTGCTTGTTTAGAGATTCTCATACCGTCGCTAAGTTTTTCAGGTATCTCAATCAGAGATGTTTGGCCCTATATATGTAGGAGGCTCTCAAGTTTTGAGCACATATTCTTTAGCCTCCCATTGGACCAAACCCCACACAGAGGAGCATGGCATTTTTCAAGGTACTACCTTCAGACAGGAGCACCAAGAGACTGATTGATACCAGTGCATATCCAGACTCTAGATCAGTGACGATCCTTGGGACCTCACACTGCCACATGAGATAAGAGCAGCAAATCCGTCTTAGATCCATTCCTAGGAGACAGACTAGGTCCTACAGACCTCAACAATGAATGAATTCCCTCAGGTTCATTCATTCATTCATTCAAGTTTGGTTTACTTCACGCATTGTATTTTTTATAGGAGACCATTTGGTTCTCTCACTTTGTATGGGCATTCAGTTGGATCGACTCCCTCCTTTCCAATATTTCTTAGATGCTCCAAGTCACCTTTTACCTACTATACAAGAGTTGAACAAGATCATCAGGGAGGACATCTACAGGTAGTTCGTCCAGGTCACTTGGGTCAATCCTCCAAAAGGGTTGCACCCAAATATGGCCTTCTACGTTGAGCACTTTGCGGAAACCTCAATATACGTTTCACCATGCTCTTCGCATTCCTCTAGGCTAGTTCATAGTAGGTTCTCATAAATTTCAGGTAGAGATGGACCACCATCTAGATTGATAGGCTACACAGACTCTGCCAAGTATGTCATTTATAGGAAGTGGAGACCGAGGTGCACTTCATTTTTGGATGCCTTGTCTACTACAAGATCAGAGTAAGGTTCCATTGCTTATTTAGAGATTCTCATACCGTCGTTGAGTTTTTCAGGTATCTCAATCAAAGATGTTTGGCCCTATATATATAGGAGGCTCTCAAGTTTTGAGCACATATTCTTTAGCCTCCCATCAGAGGATCACAACATTTTTCAGGGTACTACCTTCAGACAAGAGCACCAAGAGACTAATTGATACCAGTGCATATCTAGACTCTAGATCAGTGACGATCCTTGGGACCTCACCCTGCCACATGAGATATGAGCAGCAAATCCGTTTCAGATCCGTTCCTGGGAGACAGAGTAGGTCCTACAGACCTTAGCAATGAATGAATTCCCTCAGGTAATGATTTAGTGGACAATAGTCCGCACTTTCCACCAAATCTTCATCGGCCTAACAAACTTTGTTGAGTTTTCTTCATTGTTCTTCATTCATCCTTGGATTTTAGGAGAGATGGGTCTGATCCTTGGTTTACTTCTTGCATTGTAATTTTTATAGGAGACCATTTTGTTCTCTTGCTTTGTATGGGCATCATTGTACTCAACAATCCTTGACCTACTTTGTGATCAATAGTTGGACATAAATATAATTATCTTATCTATTAGGTGTCGTTTACTACATATCCACCTTTTAGTTTTTTCGTTTAATATTGTACTGGAAGCTACCTGTAATTGGCAGCCTTGGCAGCCTTCGGCAGAATCAGATGGCATTTCTTGAACTGCAATCTTTTGGTGTGAAGCCTTTCGTAACTATGTAGCATTCACTACAACCTTTATATTAATACAAATTGTCCAATGTATCCGGAGAAAAGGATATAATCGAAAAATCTATAACATTGATATGCGCTTGATATTGATATCGAGAGTACAGAGAGCAGACTGCAAGATGCAATGTAAAAACAAGAAGCATAATGTGCCAGAAAAAGGCCTTGATTTCAATAACACTGATACACGATGTACAGAGCAGAGAGCCAAGAAACAATGTAAAAACCCGAAGCATGTGAGTCCAAGAAAAGTCCTTTAAATCAACTACACATCGATATGTTATATAGATATTCATAGTAGAGGGCAGAGAACAAATTTGCAATGTAAAAACACGAAGCATATGGTGCAGGAAAAGCCCTCACCCTTTTGCAGAGAAGACTACTGCAAAGATCCAATGTAAAAAACTAAAAGCATATGGTGCAAGGAAAGCCATTCCAATTAAATTTATTGGATATCTGGACCTCTGCACATGTATGTGGATCTAACCAAAAGACCAAACCAGAGTCTCGGCAAAGAACCCACATTGCATAATTGATTTGATACAGGATAGAAACCCACACGAGGTAAAAACCCATGTCCTGAGTACGGATACAGAGCAGACTGTTTAGATATAATAATGTGAAACTCTAACGCATTGATATGTTCTTGATATAGATATTCAAAATACAGAGAAATTTGCTAAGATTCAACGTAAAGACACACAGCATATGGTGAAAGCCTAACCATTTCAGAAAAACCATTGGAAATCCACCTTGTTGTGAGAACTATTTTTCTGAACAAAAACTTCTGTGAAATAAAAACACCCATTGTCAAAATTTATTGAATATTCCAGACCTCCCTACATATTCCAGATCAGGCAAGGTACCCTCTATTGCATAATAGACTTGGCACGTCATAGAACCCCACGAGTCAAAAACCAGATAGTTATGAACTTCTCAGAGTACAGATCAGAGTGTTAAAATACGATTTAAAAACCTACAAATCAGAGCGTTAAGATACACTGTAAAACCACAACACATTGATATGCTCTTCATATAGATATTCAGAGTAGAGATCAATGTGCAAAGATACAATTTATAAATACACATCATATGGTGCAAGAAAAGCCATTTCCATTTCCATTCCAGGTTCACCTTGTTGTGAAAAGATTTTTAACACGAACTTCTGTGAAATGACAAAACACCCATTAAAATTTATTCAATATTCCAGGCCTTCCAAGATATGTATATGTATCTAACCAGATGATAAAACTGGGGTTTCAGGCAAGCACTCACTATTGCATAACAGACTTGATACAGAATAAAATCTCACAGAGGTAAAAACCAAAGTACGTCATAGAACCCCACGAGTCAAAAACCAGATAATTATGAACTTCTCAGAGTACAGATCAGAGTGTTAAAATACGATTTAAAAACCTACAAATCAGAGCGTTAAGATACAATGTAAAACCATAACACATTGATATGCTCTTCATATAGATATTCAGAGTAGATATCAATGTGCAAAGATACAATTTATAAATACACATCATATGGTGCAAGAAAAGCCATTCCAGGTTCACCTTGTTGTGAGAAGATTTTTAACACGAACTTCTGTAAAATGACAAAACACCCATTAAAATTTATTCAATATTCCAGGCCTTCCAAGATATGTATATGTATCTAACCAGATGATAAAACTGGGGTTTCAGGCAAGCACAAATCAAAATAACAGACTTGATACAGAATAAAATCTCACAGAGGCAAAAACCAAAGTGCTCAGAGTACAGAGAAATGTTAAGATACAATGGAAAAAACCAACATATTCATATGCTCTTGAGATAGGTATTCGAGTACAAATCAAAATGCAAAGAGACAATTTAAAAATACACAGCATATGAAAAACCATTTCCATTTCAGAAAAACCATTGCAGGTTCACCTTTTTGTGAGATTATTCTTTTTCTAACACGAAACTTCTGTGAAATACCAAAAAATCATTCACATTTATTGAATATCAAACGATAAAACTGTTGTCTCAGACAAGGTACCACTATTTCACAACAGACTTCTCACAGCATAGAAACCCACATAAGGTAAAAAACAGAGTACTTGGAGCACAAAGTACAGAGAGAAATGTTAAGATACAAGGTTAAAAACTAACCCATTGGTATACTTTTCATATAGATATTCAGAATACAAGACACACAGAATATTATACGAGAAAAGCCCTTCCCATTTTCAGAAAAACCATTGCAGGCTCACCTTGTAGGCTTCTTGCGAGACTAATTCCCAAAAACGCATATTAAATTTTATTGAATATTTCAAACCTCCTACCCAAGGACAGGAATTTGGATCTTTAAATTTCCTTATCTTGCATAATAAACTTAGTACGTCATAGAAACCCAAAGCAGGAAAAAACAATTTCCTCCTCAAATTGAATAAACCAGAACCCTAGCTCCCATCCGGGAAACACTAGTAGTCTGTACACGCCCTAAAAGAATATATAAAACCAACTACAAAGAATAAGTTAAACCGTATCAATTCCTTGCTCCCCCAAGTCTCACAAGTCCACACTCTCGAACTCTTGAGAAGCTGATACCCTCCTCTGAGCCTGAGCTGTAGGGTTTTTAAGACCGAGATTCATCTGAGACTCATCCTCCTCCTTGACACTAACAACAACGGCATGATCAGCATCATTCCCTTCAAAAGGCTCTCCCTGGACCTTAGCAGAGCCCCATCTCATGCCCTTCTTCTTCCCATCCAGATCTTCATAAAAATCAACAAACACACAGTGGTGAACAATGCAGGCCAGTGCCAGGGAAACCCACTGAATGCAGAACAGAAAAAGGGAGAGAACTGCATCAAATTGAACCAGAGCCCTCCCCCCATAGTCATTGGGGTTTGATCTAGTGGAAGGCCTGAGATTATTCAAACACAAATCGGTCTGTGTGAAGAGGACCAGGGCCTGGCAGCCCTGAAGAACTGCAGTAATGGCGGTCATCACAACTTGAAATGTGTAGCACCTGGACTCTGTTGAGGAAACGAAGCCTGCTATCCCTGAGATGACTGTGAGCACCTCTATTACCAGCGACATCCATCCCCACCGGGTGGGAGACAATTTTAAGGAAAGCAATGTGATTATGGAAGCTGTTGCTATGGCCAACACAGTGTAATTCGTGCCCCTGAAGAGTTTTCGAGTATACAGAGCTGCGCTTTCCCTTGCAGAGATCTTCGACATCTTCTCGTCCAGCGCGCTAATGCATCCAACTCCCATTGAATCCTTTGTTTGATCTGCTTAGATTCCCACAGATGAAAGTGGAGAACGATGAGCACGAATCAAGGGAATTAATGAGGAGCAGACAGCGAGAGAAGTGCGTTGAAGGAGTTGGGGGAAACAGGTAGTTTTGAACTGTGAGTGTAGTGACCGTTGTGAAACGGCTATTTTTTTGTGTCCGTTGTGTTGGACTTACCCTCGGTGTAGCCGTTGGAAAGTTTTTGGATGGTTTGCCTCCCAAGGTTTTTAATATGTTATATTTTATTTTTATATCCAAGATATCGCCTGCGTTACCGATTGTAATAATTATAAAAAATAAAAGCGAAAAAAAAAAGTTTAATTAATGCGTTTAATAAAAGCAATGTTGGGCCAAACGTGGTCCCAGATGTCACTGCCCAACTTCGTTTACGTTATAAATTGGTTCAGCTAGGTTAATTAACACCGATAACTATTAAAATATTTATAACGTTTACATTTAACAATTTATAATATTATTTGAATTATAATTTATTTATTTATTATAATAATAATATTTATTATTTATAAAAATTTAATATATAAATTAAACATATTTAAACCATTTCATATCACAAAGGTTTATGAGGACTTTTTTAAAGGAGTCTAGATCCATCTTTAATTTGAATCTAGGAAACTTCTAGAGGAATCAAATCTCAAATCTCTTTTCACTCTAAAAGAGGGTTGAATCTCAAGATATTTGATCCCTCTCAGCACGACGGATCTAGATTGGTTTAATTATTAATTATAATTAATAATAAGTGTTAATATAATTTTTTGTTGTGTTTTTTTAATGTAATTTTATTGAGTTAAAATGTTCTAGTGACAATTATAATTAGTTTATTTTATTTTATTTTTTATTTAGTTTTAGTTTATTTTGACTATGTCAAACATTGCAACATCTCTACCATATTGGGTTAGAAAGCGCTTCACGCCAGAATTAATCAATTTACTTAAAAGGACATAGCTATTTTTAAGGTAAATATCAATCTTTGATTTATGACTACTACTAAGAATAGTTTAAAATATTCTATGGAGGTTAAATCTCTATCATCTATCTAATAATTATTGATAATTAAATTAAAATTCTGAAAACCCTATACTAAAATAAGCATAATGTAAATATCTAGATTTCTTCCACTTTGTCTCTAACAAGTTTTCCTCTGATTTTAAATTCATTTAATTAAGTCAAAGCAAAGTGTTCCTTGCACTAAGTATCTTTCTAGGGTTTTAGTATTGTTTTTTAATTAAAAATCATAATAGAGCAATTAAAAATGTGTTAGAATGATTTGAATGAGGTTTAGGTTTAAATAATATTGGTTATTATTATAACGAGCCTAGATCCATCTTAACCTTGTAACTATCAAGCGCCGAGAGGGATAAAATCTCTTGAGGTGCAAAAATCTTTTTTGAGTGCAAAACTTGAGGAAAAGTTTGCACCTCGAGAGATTTGGTCCCTCTCCGCACTTGATAGATCTAGGGTTAAGATGGATCTAGGTTGGTTTTAGTCGTGCACTGTTGCAAAAGGTATGTTGAACTTATAACTAATTTGCTCATTTTAAAATTATTTAATACATCTATGAGAATACAAATGTTGAATACCAAGTTAGAATGTTGAATGATCGAAAATGCAAATAATAAGAATATAGTCAATTAGAAAATAGTTTACAATGTGATTGATCTCAATCTCTCTTCTTTTGCTGTTCTTGCGGTCGCACCTACTACTTTTTCTATCTTTGCATATTTATCATATGAAAAGAGAGGTTGAAATCGTAAACCATTCATATCTTTAACTCAAGATATGCAGTAAACATCATACCTTGACTCTCTTGCTTTCCAATATTAATAGTAACTTTCTCCAAAGTCAATCCTTGTGACTTATGGATTGTTAAACCCCAAGCAAGTTTCAAAGGAAGTTGTTTCCTATTACCTCTTTTAACAGGTGTAATAGGAACTATTTGAGGGGAGGAATCATCCCATGGTACTCCCATATAATTATCAAATCTTACTAAAACATATATGGATAGTTATGGGGTGAAGTTCTATATATATACACAATTTTTCTACAATTCCAAGAGCACCATTTACGAGTCCTTCATCAGTCCATATGTGATCTGAATTTGGAGGAGGTGTTCTCTTTCCTCTTCCTCAGAATCACATAAAACTTAAATTTAGGACTGTGTCGACGCTTTGCAAGCATGAAATTGGGTCTTAAAAAAAAACATGTTTGTTTGATGTCTCTTCAACATGAATTAGTCTTCATATGAAACTGAACATAATGAGCATAACACACATAATCCATGTAGGCATAAAGAAGAGCAAGACAAAAGGTTTTTTGAATGAGTTCACTCCTCCTGGGCTACATCTTCGGGCCTGTCAACATGGCTAGACTACTCATATAAATTCAATATCAATGAAGTACATAAAATTTTGTTGTAAATAAATGTGGCTATTACCCCTACAAACTAATGTTCTCCTACATAGAATTCTCACAAAAACAACAACTCAAAAAATCTCCTACAAATATAACATACTTCCACTGAAATGAGTCAAAAAAATCATATGTATCCTTGAATTCCATAAAGAGGTACATAATGAAAACTTCATGATGAAAGAAGTTAAACCCGAGTTGAGCTCTGTTGGTTACAGCTGTTGCATATGAATTTTGAAGGTGAGGAAAACCCCTACAAGGTCTTCTTAATGTTGAACACCCTCAAGAACTGCTACCAAACCCTGCTTGATCCATACAACCCTTAGCCTCAAACCTGAAAAATTCCATCTAGATGTGCTCAAAAAAGAAAAATAATTCACAATTGGATTCATAGCATCTAAAAACCTCTATGCAACCTCTTTCTAAGCTCAATTTGGATAAAAGCTCAAAATGATATGCTCAAAAGCTCGATTAATCCATACACCCTTGGTCTTAAACCTACAAAAATACTATGTAGATGTGCTCAATGGCTCCTGAGACCTGTTCCATTGGGTCCAGAATGCCCAAAAATGGTACCTTATCCTCTTTCTTCTTCCAATTTGGTCGAAAACTCTAGGAGTTATGACCTATCCTAGTTTTCCCACAATTTCCTCCCCAATTTTAGCTAACCAGCCCCAAATTGGGCTAACTGGTGCTAAATTTGGAAAATCCCGCCAAATTTGTCAGATCCACCAATTAATATCTAGATTAGTGTTAAACCTGCATTAACTGCTTATTAACCCATATTACCACTAAACTGGTACTATGTTAATTAAACTAGTTTAAGCGATAAATAAACGAATCATGGCTAATTAAACCAGATTAAGGTTGATTAACCACGCTTATGGTTAACGCTACTCCCAATCCACCAGTGGTGTTTGGGCCTCAGTTTCAGGGCTTGGGAGCTAGCCCCTTCTCCCCCACAAATGCTGGACTTGTTAACTTCAAATATATGTGGCGCTCGAATATAGTTAAGAAACATTGCATAGAGGAGATGGTAGATGTGCAGGTTAGTTTGGTGGAGGTCTCAGGTTCGAGCTCCGACTAGTCCGTCTGGCCTTAACCATAATTTTTACATGCCATGAGGGGGACACGTGGTAGCCCCAAGTTGAGCCACGTGCCTCCTCTTCATTGGCCTCTCTATGACCAATAGAAACCTGCCAACACTTATCAATACGGTACAACTACAAAACGCCACTTGGAAGCCTTCAATTCACCGGTGGAATGCATTGACCAACTCATTGACCTACCCATTAACCTTCCCAGTTAGCATGCCACGTTAGCAGTATGGATTGTTGACTAGGCTCCATGTCGACACAATTTTTTTCCAAATTTGCCCGTTTGGGAAAATAGTTACTAGTCTATAACTTGAGCTCTGGGTGTCGGATTGAGTTGAAACAAACATTGTTGGATTCAGAATCACAAAAAATTCACAGGAATTCAGGTTTCATGTCATTTTGAGAACCTTTATTTTTGAGTGAAAATATGATCACTTGATCAATACGTTTGATGTAAGCATCACTTGATCTCTTTTACTTTTCTAGCAATACTGGCTACAATGGGACAATTTAGGCTTCTTAAACAAAGGTTTTTTTATTTTCTACATCATCATTTATCACAAACAATTGTATTTCCTTATTAAAGGACTCTTTTATGGAAGCATCTAATCATGTATTTGTACGAGTCATAAGTGCTTCCCAGTATTCCATAGTTGGTATTGCATCCCTTACATTCATTAACAAATAACAAAACTGTATTTGTTGATTTATTTTTCCATCTTTTCGAAACACTCTATTAAGGATCACAACCATTGTGAATGAGTTCCATAATTATTGTTCAATACATTCACATGCATATATAGGTTTATCTAGAACAAGAGGCAATTGTTCCAAATCACCAACCGATATAATCAACTTCCCACCAAAAATAATCTTCTCATTTTCTGGGAAATCCTGTCGAAGTCTCTTATGACTTGCCAAGGGTTGAGATATTTAGAGACACTCATGAGGAAAGTTCCATTCAAGGGGGGGAACCTACACTTATAACACTATCACAACTAGCCAAAATCTCATCGGGGATTTGAACCCAAATGGAGAGAGTGTGAGATGTATGTCCAAACCATTCAATAAAAACACCTCAATTATTGTGTTTTTTTGTTGTTAATATGTGAGAATAAAAATGGAATAAGTTAATTTTATAGTAAATGGACATGTTCTACGATAATAATCCAACAAATATTTTAAATATGAGTAAAGTTCTAGTGTGATTCAACATTTATGAATGGTGGAACATTGCTAGTAGGATTTTTCTTCAATTTTGAATCAACCTACGATATCAAAATTGATTAGAGCTAAAGATCAATGAAAATGTTAACATGTTCTTTATGGTTAAATTTGAACATCTAAAGGAAAGTTTTTTTCTCCAAGATTAAATTTCTCTAATCAAGAAGTAGTGCCTTAAAACTTCAACAACATTTGATACAAACAACATCATGTGCATCTATTTCTAGATCCCACTCATGCACACCTTACATACATATGTTCATGCTTCATCGCCAAAGTGCACTCCTAATGTGTCATTTTCCCAGTTTCAAAGATGTGCATGTCAAATTTCAAATGTACATGTAGAATAGAGATGTTTATTATTACCATGACAATTATAAATGCATACTAACAATAACTTAGAACACACTTAAAAAAACCAATAAAAACAAAACACCTCCAACTATTAAATTTAATTAAAATGTTAATGAAAATTAATGCTTATGAATAGAGCATAAAACATAAAACTCAAATTAGATAGTTTGTCATTATAACTCATTCTTTATCATGGAAAATATTATGTAAAATATTTTACATATTAATATAAACATGGTTACATTTTTATTTATTGAATTTGTATTATATTCATTATATGTTTTTTTTGTTTTTAAATCTATGTTTATGAAATAGTAAATTTTGCTTCCCCACTAAATTTTAAACTAGATTTATTAAATTATATTTTTCCATATATTTTTTTGCCTTTATTTTATTTTATTTTAGATTAATTTATTTTTTCAACTTTATTAATATTTATATCTCTCTTTACAACACTTTTATTATATTTTTCTTAAAACATTCAATCAGTGAAATACTCCCGCAAAACATGTTAAATTAAAATTGCTTGCAAAATTATAATTAAAACAACATTAACAATAATTCAATTATAAAAAGCCCAATTTTAATGAGTATAATCTCTATAACGATAAAATAACACTTATAACATTAATAAAGGTTCTTATAAAATTTAATTACAAATAAATGATAAAAAAATGTTACTGAGGCTTTATTCAATGAACTTTTCACATATCACGTGCATTTGTGACATATTAAACAAAACCTTTAATTTGACCATATATTGGAAAATACCTCTAAAAATCACATTATTTAACCACCTAACAATATGAACCCAATAAACCTTCCCAATTTAAAAATTCCTTACTTTCAATAGATATTGTAGTGATCCATTTTTCATTAACATTTTTATACCCTTTATATTTTTTCATTAACCTTGACCTCCATTTTTTATACCTGCCATTATAAAAACCTTTTAACCCCTATTATATGCTCAATATATTATGTAATTTTTTCTCAATATATATCCACCATATGAACACACATGGTATGGTATTGCTCCCAAGTGAAGCCCTCATGTAAAATGTTAACCTAGTTAGCACAATTGTTTCCATAATAACACACTATAGTCATCATTAAAAAATGAAATATCCCATCTCATTGTTAGAGATTTCCAAACTAAAATTGTGTTAAGAATTTATCTCCTTGTAATATTCCAAATTTTCCATCAGCTAATTGGAATATTAGAGTTCTTACTTTTCTTATTTAGTTAAGTAAATAAAAGGGTGGAGGGACCCATAAACCCAGTAGATGAATAAAATCCACTTCTATAGTGTGAATGTGGGTTAATTGAGTAGTGGAGTAGTACTATGGAGTAGTGGAGCAACATAATAATGAAGGAAGAGTGGAGATCATAGAGAAACAATGAGGAAGATGATGGATATAGTGGAGGAATAAATTTACGATCATGGAGAAATAATGATGAAGTGATGGAGGAAGTGGTGCATTAAATGCACACATGATGGAGGAAGTGGAGATTAATTGCAGCAGTGATGGAGATGATAGGGGACAGCACAGTCTTTATGGAGGCTAGTGGCCACATGTGCAACATAGTAATGAGGTGGGCCAAGGCTAGGGAAGGATCACAACCATAAAAGGAAGATGAGGGCAACAAAGGAGGGGAGTCTGAATTTTTTATTGTTGAGTTTCGTAAGACATTTCTTTATATGCTTCAGTTGTTTAGCTAAATCTGATGTGTTGTTTAGCATCAGGTGTTCCCGAGCGGGAATCCCACCCTTATTTACGGGGGACTTCGAGTGCCTACTTTAGGAAGGTTTTTTCTTGGGCAGCATTCATCATCCGAAAATTAGTGCCACATTCAACAATTCTCATCTGCACTTCCAGCTACAATAATTACGCATTCTTGAACTTGGATTTGAGAGTTGGTAGGTTTTTCTCATTACTTCAGCTGAGAAACCTGTGGAGGGATCAACCCTTCACACTGTTGTAGTCTTCTGGGAGTTTCATTATCATATCTAGCATCAGGCCATCTATATATTCTCCTATGTAGCAACATTTCCTGCATGAATTGCGTAATTCTGCAGTGAGGGCTTGAGGAGTAGAGGAAGTTCCAAGAAACTTAGCTTGGAATCCTTTGAGGCATTAATCCTTCACTCTAGGGATCACTCCAATAGCCTGTGATCAGTATTGTATTATATCTCAGTAGGCTACATCATCAGCCCTCCTAGACAGCGTAGTATTTCCAGCAGCTGTGCATGCAACAACTGCATATTCAGTGGAGGAGCTAGATCCTAAGTTTTGAGCTTAGGAATTGGGAGAAGGGACCAAACCTTCAGTTAGTGAGCTGAGTGGGTGCTATTGCAGTAGATATATCATTATTTCAGCCCCATATCTGAAATTTTTTCCAGGGAGTGCATAACTCAGCCAGCAGGGGTGCAGTGTGCAACCCAAAAAGGGCCAAAATTTCAAACTCAAAATCTGGCCAAACCATTTCTGGGTTTTTTTGGATTTTTCAAGTAGAATCTGTGGTTAAAATATTAGATCCTTTTGATCACTCCATAAGCATCTCGCACATAGATCGTCTTCCTAGCAATAATAATTTCCAGTAGCAGCAGTTTATACTTTCCAGTGCTAGGTTTCAGTAGTGTATTTCAGCCATATTGTGGCTTGAGTGCATTCCTTTTGGAGCACTATGTACTTATATTTTTTGTTGACACATAATGATATGAGCCAGTTGTTTTTGCTATTTTTTTAATGTCTTGATGTTATATTCAAGCATTTCCAACATTTTACAGTTTTTTGCTTACATTCTTGTTATTGCCTAGATTGAAATGTTATAAATGTTATATATTCTTGTCTTTACCATTTTGGAATATTACAGTGGTATCAGAGCATGATATTTGGCTCAGCTTGTGGGAATTTCATGACATCATAAGAATAAGAAGAAGTAGAAAAAGAAGACGTCTTCAATGGCAAAAGGATTGAATTTTGCCACACTTCTCTTCAGATCTATATAGGATATCATCATGGAGATCAAAGAAATGAGAAGGGAAAGGCAAAGGGAAACCTCAATAGGGTTTCATAATGGAGAAGGTTTGAGCACCTCCTCCTATTAGCAGTATAAGCAGTCGACGAGGCATAAAGTTCCACAACTCCCTACTATGCCCACTTTCCTTGTAAAAGGAAATGAATGTTGTGGAGATGGAGGATATTTGGAGAATGAGAATCTGATAGATTATCTTGCAGAAAAAAAATATCAATCTAGAGCATTCAAAGAGAATCTAAATTTCTAGCATCTTTTCCAGATTAAAGAGAATCGAAGACCTCGCAGCAGCAAAAAAAGAAGAGGGCATATGTAGAATAGATTCTTTCTGCCTACATTTGATGGCTCATCCAAAAGCATGACAAAGGTTTGGATGGGGAAGTTAGATGATTTATTCCAAATACACCCAGTAGTGGAAAAGGAAGCCATTAAGATTGCAACGCTGCACCTTGAGGGTGAAGCAAATGATTGGTGGTTCGGCATATTGAAACATGCAGGAGTGACTACATATGTAGATTTCACTCAAATATTGGTAAAGAGGTTTGACGGAAGAAAACCAGGGGCACTTTCCATTGAGACATTTTCCAACATTGATGAGGAAGTATATGAGGAGAAAAAAGAATATTTCAGCACTGACACTCTGGGAGAAGAGCAACTACCATCACCACAAGCTGCAGTAGAGGTACTTGCATCAGTGGGAGAGGCATTTACATCTTTGCAAGATGGTCCTGAGCATTAGAAATTGAGAGTCCTTGATCTAATATGGGTGGATGACTTGTTATGCTTTACAAGCACCTCCCACTCAGTTAAAAAAATTAATATCTTGCTTATACTTGATAATGCAGAATTTAATACTTGAAACAGGTGTATGTGTTTTTAACTATTTTAAATCTTTATGTGTGAGGAATTAAACATTTGTTTTTGTTGATAATAAGCATGTACAAAAACTATAAAGTGTTAGGTCCCTATATTACTAGTGTAGTCCCTTATTATGTTAGTGTAGCCACCCTTATTATTATTGTTGTACCCCTGTAACCCCAATATTTTTATTATTGTGCCCTTACATTATTATTGTTAGGTTGGCTAGGATGATATTGTGGCCCCATGGACTCCTATATATAGAAGGAGGTTTTGGTCATTTGTATCATCCAAGAATTGTTAATTTATGTAATGTATTGGAGGTTTCCCCCTTGAAGTGGCTATTTCTAAGGCGTTTATCTCTCTTTTCTTCTATTCTTGGAGCTGGTTTCATAATATTTGGTATAAGAGCTTTGGATTCTAGGGTTTTGCTACACCAAACAGGTCATCGTGGAATTTTCGATATATTGTTTTTTCTATGAATGTTCAGAAGCTGCAATTTTTAGATCATGAAGCAGAAATATTGAGGAACATCGTTGCAAAATTTTAGAGCTTGGTTCACAACATTTTCAGAGATATGGTCTATGGAAGTTAGGGCTTTTTCAGGCTCCTGAATTTCATCTCAAAGAGGTGATCGTGGGAAAATATTCATAACTCTCTCTCTGAGCATCAGATTGGAATGTTATAAAGAGTGGCCATAAGAACACAGACTGTAGTTTTCTATCTATCAATTTCAGATCCGAAGGAGGAAACAGTGACACATGGAAAGTCATACAAATTCGCTCTACTGAACCAGTCCATAATTAGGTCATTGTGGGAGATTGGACATAACTTTGTCTTGAAGAATCCAATTCAGGTTAGACCTGTGGAATTCGAAAGAAGATTTAAAGAGCTAATTCAAGGATGAATTTTAGATATTGAAGATCCAAAATCATAGAGATAATTTAGTTTCAATATCGATCTCCTCAAAAACAAGAAAAAGGTGTGTATTTGTTTTCCAATTTCATAAGTCTTGTTTGAAAAAGTAGTTTGAAGTGATTCCAAGGGAATATTGAAACATTTTTATCAGTATTGGGTTCTATAATGGCTCCCAAAAATAATTCCATACTCATTAAGCCCTCAGAAATCTATACTATGACACATGAAGAGGAAGAATTGCAGTACGAGATATCAAAATTACAGTACCAAGTGCAACAAATTTTGATCTTACAAAGAGCAATCAAAGAAGACATAGATGGTTTAGAAGAAAAAATGAAGGCTAAGTTGGAAACTTTGAAGGATAAAATGAAATTTAATATGGACGATGAAGTAGTGAAAGATCACATCGAGTATCAATAACAAGTTCTCCAACTCTCAAAGGATGACCTAACTTTGGTGCTGAATCAAATGAAACAACAAGAAGATCAACATCACAGTGAAAGAAATTCTAAAGTAGTCACAGAAACAATAACTTGACAATTACAAAATCGATCGATTTCAGAGTATCTCAACAAGTGGAAGAACATTCCAATTGGGAATTACACATGGCAGGATGATAATTTTATATGGAAGAATCAAGAAATAATAAAGCGTTGAGGACAAAACTTGTTTGGAGAGGGGCATGTTAGGTCCCTATATTACTAGTGTAGTCCCTTATTATGTTAGTGTAGCCCCCTTTATTGTTATTGTTGTACCCCTATAAACCCAATATTGTTATTATTGTGCCCTTACATTATTTTTGTTAGGTTGGCTAGGATGATATTGTGGCCCCATGGACTCCTATATATAGAAGGAGGTTTGGTCATTTGTGTCATCCAAGAATTGTTCATTTATGTAATGTATTGGAGGTTGCCGCCTCGAAGTGGCTATGTCTAAGGCGTTTATCTCTCTTTTGTTCTATTTTTGGAGCTGGTTTCATAACATAAATTTCAACAAATAAACATAAACACATAACAACAAATTTAATAAAGGATTTCACCCGAATGTCATGTGTTATGTCTCCTTGAGCCCTTATCAATTGAATTGGCTCTTTGGGATTATGATGGAAAATTTCTTTTACAAGTTATTTACTCAACTCAAATGGTTATTTGGATTGTACCATTTGGTTTAGAATACCATCATACCCCTGTAATGGTTTTTATCTCTTTGAATATGGACTTAGGCACCCTTAGACTTGATCTCTTACATTGGTGCCCTTAAGCTTCCCTAAGATTCTCCGTGGAAATAACTCCTTAAGAAATCATTTTCTATCCCCAAAAAATTTTCTATTGTCTCCCAAAAATATCATACATAAAAATAGACTGATCCCTTGCTCCAAATGAGTTATGGCTCCCCAATCTAGGCCTCCAACCCCTGTTGGCCCTGGGCTGCATGAAACTTCCATGTAGCTTATTTGGCTCTATAAGTATCCAAATGGCTCTGAAAATCCCTTCAATGGATTCATAATTTCCAAATTAGTCAGAATAGACCATTTTCTTGTTGAAAAAGGCCTCTAGCTGCTCTGGTTACGCTTGGTGGCACCCCAATCTAGGCCTCCAACCCCTGTTGGCCTTGGGCTGCCTGAAACTTCCCTATGGATTATTTGGCTCTATAAGTCTCCAAATGGCTCTTCAAATCCCTTAAATGGATTCATAATGTCCAAAATAGTTATAATAAACCATTCATTTGCTGAAAAAGGCCTCTGGCTGCTCTGGTTACGCCTAGTGGCACCCCTTGGCTCTAGGCTCACTGAAAACTTCTTTGTAGCATATCTACCATCATAAGTCTTCAAAAGCTTCTAAAAATCCTTCCATTGGATTCAGAAGGTTAAAAATAGTCAGAAATGACTATTTTTTTGATGATATTGGTTACTGGCTGCTCTGGATAGGCCGCATTGTCCTGGTGGCCCTTGGAACTTCTCTGAAGCATCTCGGCCTTCAGAATTCCTCTAATATCTTTGAAAAACTCACCATTAGATCCAAAATGTCTGAAAAATCCAAAATTGACGATTGGTTTCGTGAGTAAGGCCTCTAACTACCCTGGCTAGGCCTCATTCTGCTGATGACCCATAGTGGCCCTAGTGGCCTCTAGAACTTCTATGAAACAAAATCTTTCTTAGAAGTTCTCTGATGGCTCTAAAACCCTCACCAATGGCTCTAGAATGTCCATGAAAGTCGAAATTTACTATACACATTCGAAAATTGGCTAAATAATGCTCAAGATAGAGCATAATCAATTTTGTCCAGTAACACCTAAAACAACTCCACTAAATGTGGAGGAACTGCAGTTAGACCAACTAAATTTGGCCTGAGCACCAACTTTGGTGTGCCTCTAAGATTCCTACCAACATAAAATGGAGCTTATCTTAGTTTTAATCTAAAACTAGTGGTCGAATAAGCGTGTTTTAAAACAGATAAGCGCTTCTTAGCGTTAATATCACTTATCGTGGGTTAACCACATTTAAACACTAATTAATCCTGGCTTAATAAATATCCCATCAGTTCTGTGATCTTAGCACCTGGTTCGGGTGCTTAGGCACATGGGGAGGGGCTGACCCTCAGGGCTGTCCCTTTCGACCCCCACCCCCATATGCTCACATAAACCATAAAATTAAATTGCGCCACTATACGGTTAAGAACCAAGCTTAGGGGAGACAGTAAAATGCGGACATGATGGCAATGAGGTCGTGGGGTTGAATCCTGTCCACTCCACCAAAATTTTTTCACACCACTAAGGGGACACATGGCGGCCTCCGGGCTGGCCACGTGTCACCCTATGATTGGCCTGAAAACCACAACGTACATCCAACTGTCAATAGAATTGCACCACTTGTCACAATCGGGTTGGCCTAGAAGGAATATTCCCAGGGAATATTTCGAGGAATATTCCAGGAATATTTTGAGGAATATTCGAGGAATATCTCTTGGAATTTTTTTTGTTTTTGTTTTTTTTTTTTTGTACCCTTGACCATTCAACCTTGGTCAAATGCCAAAATTTGCAGTTTACTAGACTTTTCAAATTGCGATAACTTCTTCATACGGTGTTGGTTTTTTGAATCATTCACAGCGTTAGAATTAGGAAGACAAGACCTATCTGGTCACCCAGGTTTGGCACACTTTCAAAAAATTTGAAATTTGAGCTATCACTTAGGTCCTAATCCAAATCTGATCGTTCCTCCCCATTGGGAATCTTTTGGATCCCAGAAGATTGATTACTTGTTCAGTAAATGAGAGTAAAACACCCTCACATTTCCAGCCTCCATCCACTTTGCCTTGATTAGCTTAGTGCCTTTGAGCCCCAACTCGAAGGTAGTCAACACTTCCCCTCTTGGATGCTCTTGTCCTCCTGTCAAGAACTCTATCTTCCTTGAACTCATTCAAAAATTTCTGGCGAGAAAGTTTCTGTTGAAGGTAGCTGAACATTATTTCCTTGGTCATCGATCAAAGGTGTCTCAAACAAATGTAAGTTTTAAACAGAATACATGCATACATAACCGAAATTTGCATATATACAAATGAATGTCTGTCTTACTGAGTTAAGAAGTCAAGCCACTTCTTACTAGGGCACTTCCATGGAGATTTTTGCTACTGAAAATATTCTTCTTGTGAAACATTTGTTCTCACATCAATGATGGAATTTTTGGTTCCATTTTTGCCCGTGTTTTTATCCTCTTGCTTCAAATGCTTGGAATGATTGGTTGGATTCGGTGTCCAACATTGGGCAATGAAATGTCCCTTCTTCTAGAAATGTGTGCAAGTCTTTTGCATCTTTTGTGCAAGTTGCCTTCACTTCAACTATTTCTTGTATGCCTTCATCCTCTTCCAACATTTTGAAACTTCATGGTTACACAAACCAAAATAGGAACATCAACTCTTTCTTCCATTCATGCATGCATATTTTCCATGCTTAACATAAACATAATCAACTTGAATATGGGAAGAATTATACCTCAAATGTTTCTTTGCATGTCCATCTTTTTTACCTTCTTGAGGAGATGAACTTGAAGAGGTTCCAGCTTTATTTTGAAGACCAACATCAATGTTCATTTCTTGATAGCTGTTAAAACTCTCTTGCTCGCCATAAGCTACATGTCTACAAACATCCTGCTGCAACATAGACTTCAAACAATGGAATTCAACTTGAAAACAAACTTGACATGTTTTTGGGTTTGAAATTGCAACAAAAGTTCTTTTTGGAGTTGTCTCAAATGCCTTCATGGCTGTAGAATTTTCGCCATAACATTGAACATAGCCTAGAACAAAATTCTTAGGCTTTTCCTTAACCATAATATGATCATTCATGCCTTGTGCATGTTTGCTTAGACCCTTTCCTTCATATCCCATTTTTAACATCAACTTGGACCTTATACCTCTAGTGTGATTTTCAAATGAACCTACACATCTATCTGAAGAGGAAATTGAAGACAAATTTGAGTGATTTACCTCTACTTCACACATGTGTTTGGTTAAGTCCTTTTGGTCATGATGGAGTTGCATCTCCATCTCATGCATTCTTTGAAGAATTCCTTCTTTCTCTTGCTTCATAGCAACCAATTTCTCATGAAGTCTAGTGCTTTCTCTTCCATCTTCATACAAAATTTGCACCATATCCTTCAGAATGTAGAAGTCCCACTTCATCTCTTCATCGAAGAGTCTTGTAAAGGAGGATTTAGAAACCTCACTTGTTGAAGTTGTCATAATTATGTCAATGAATTAAATAAATTCAACAAAAATTCACAAAGCCTCAAAATTTTTTTGACAAAGCTTCTGAACAGTTGGGTTATAGATTCAAGCTCTTCTCTGCAACTTGTATCTCTACTTCAAGCAGCCTTTTTCAAACAATCCCTCTTGTGCTTTAAGTGTTGCCTTGAGGTACTTTAGGTAAGGAGAATGCTTTCAAACTTATTCCTTCTTATCCTCTTCTGGAATTAGCTAGAAATAACTCCCCTTCACCTCTATTAAACTCAAACTTGTAAGCATCAGTCAATTTGCAAACAGTTAAATTCTTTGACCTGTTAAACACCTTTCAAGTCAAACAAGAAACCTACTGCTTTGTCAAGAAAGAAACCCAGTGCTCCAAAACCATCTGATCTAAAATGGGTGGATGAATTTTTATGCTTTACAATCACCTCCCACTCAGTTAAACAAATTAAGATCTTGCTTATACTTGATAATGCGAAATTGAATACTTGAAATAGGTGTATGTGTTTTTAACTGTTTTAAGTCTTTATGTGTGAGGAATTAAACATCTTTTTTTGCTGATAATAATCATTTACATCAAATATAAAGTGCAGAAAATAAAAATCGACACATAACATCAAATTTAATAAAGGATTTCACTTGAATGTCGTGGACTACGTCTCCTTCAACCCTTGTCAATTGAATTGGCTCTTTGGGATTATGATAGAAACTTTCTTTTACAAGTTACTTACTCAACTCCAATGGTTATTTTGACTATACCATTGGGTTTATAATACCATCATACCCCTAGAATTATTTTTATCTCTCTAAATATGGACCTAGGCTCTCTTAGACTTGATCTCTTCTGTCAATGCCCTTAAGCTTCCCTGAGCTTCTCTATGGCACTAACTCCTTAAGAAATCCTTTTTTGTCCCTAAAAAATTTTCTTCTATCTCCAACATATACCATACATCTAAAATAAACTTATCATTTTCTCTAAATGAGCTATGGCTCCCCAATCTAGCCCTCCAACCCCTGTTGGCCCTGCGCTGCCCAAAAATTCCCTGTGGCTTATTTGGCTCTAGAAGTCTCTAAATGGCTCTGAAAATATCTTAAATGGATTCAAAATGTCCAAAATAGTAATAATAGACTATTCACTTGTTGAAAAATGCCCCTAGCTGCTCTGGTTACACCTCCAAGGGCCTGGTGGCACCCCCTGGCTATGGGCTCATTGAAAACTTCTTTGTAGCATCTAGGCCTTCGAAAGTATTCAAAAGCTTCTTAAAATCATTCCATTGGATTAATAAGGTTCAAAATATTTATAAATGACTATTGGTTTACTAAGAATGGTTATTGGCTGCTCTGGATAGGCCTCATTCTCCTGGTGGCCCCTGGTGGCCCTTGGAACTTCTCTGAAGCATATTAGCCTTCAGAAGTACTATGCTGGTTCTAAAAACCTCACCATTAGATCCAGAATGTTTAAAACATCCAAAATTTACTATTGGTTTCCTGAGTAAGGCCTCTAGCTGCCCTGGCTAGGTCTCATTCTGCTGCTGACCCCTAGTGGCCCCTAGAACTTCTCTGAAAGAAAATCTCACTAAAAATTTATCTAATGGCCCTAAAACCCTCACCAATGTCTCTGAAGTGTCCAAGAAAGTCGAAATTGACTATTCACACTTTAAAATTGGCTGAATAATGCTCAAGATAGAGCATAATCAATTTTGTCTAGTAACACCTAAAAAAAATCCACTAAATGTGGAGGAACTGTAGTTAGACCAACTAAATTTGGCCTGAGCGCCAACTTTGGTGCGCCTCCAGGATTCGCGCCAACATAAAATGGAGCTTATCTTAGTGCTAATATGAAACTAGTGGTTGGATAAACACGTTTTAAAATGAATAAGGGCTTCTTAGCGTTAATATCGCTTATCATGGGTTAGCCATGTTTAAACACTAATTAATCATGGCTTAATAAAGATCTTTCCGGTTCTGTGATCTTAGCACCTGGTTCGAGTGCTTGGGCGCATGGCAAGGGGCTGGCCCATTTGGCCCCCCCCATATGCGCACATAAACCATAAAATTAACCCACGCCACTATATGGTTAAGAACCAAGCTTAGGGGAGATGGTAAAACGTGGGCATGCTGGCAAGGAGGTTGCGAGGTCGACTCCTGTCTACTCCACCAAAATTTTGCCACACTAATAAGGGGACACGTGGTGGCCTTCGGGCTAGCCACGTGTCACCCTTTGATTGGCTTGAAAACCACAATGTACACCCAACTGTCAATAGAACTGTGCCACTTGTAACAATCGGGTTGGCTCGGAAGGAATATTCTGAGGAAATATTTTGAGGAATATTGTTTTTTTTATTATACCCTTGACCAGTCAACTTGGGTCAAATGCCAAAATTTGCAGTTTACTGGACTTTTCAAACCGCGATAACTTCTTGATACAGTGTTAGTTTTTTGAACCGTTCACAGTGACAGAATCAGGAAGACGAGATCTATCCAGTCGCTCAGGTTCGACATAATTTCAAACACTTTAAATTTGAGCTATCACTTAGGTCCTGATCCAAATCTGATCAGTCCCAGTCATGATTCAAGAGGTGTATGAGGAAGAGGAATCAGATACCAACATTGGTGCAGCAGTGGAGGAGCATCCATCACCATCATCAGTAGTTGGAGAAGCAATTACAAAGTTTGGAGGAAATCTTATAGCTTTGCAAGATGTTCCCAAGCATCAGTTGATCTAAGGTATGCAAACATTTCCACCCAGATTGTTTCAGCACATCATCTTAAGATTGTGGGGTCACGCCATTAGGGAAATTGCATGACCAAGGGTTAAAGCACATTGTTGATTTGAAGCAGCAGACTATCACTGCACAGAGGACCCTTGACTGATTCAAGGAGAAGATGTATAGCTATCCCAGTTTGACATTATTGAGCTGGACACAACACTTTGTGTTGGATTGTGGAGTTTTTGAGGATAGGATTAGCATAGTCCTAACACAGGGAATCTATACAATAGCTTTTGAGAACTAGAATTTGCTGTCACATGAGCTGTCGTATTCTATTTACGACAAAGAGATATTGGCCATTATGCATGCATTGTGTTAGGGTCCTATAATAATAGGATTCATAATTTTGAATTGACTTTGATTTAGTCTTGCAATATGTACATACTTTTCTTTTTGCAAATTTGTTTTCCCATATTAGAAAAATAAAAAAAAATGTAAAGAGGGTAAAAGTCCTAAAAGAAAAATCAAAGGAATTGAAAGAAAAAGAAAAAAAAGAATATATAAAATGAACCCCAACAAAAAGAGAAAAAATAAAACATGAAAGTGATGCAAATTCAAATGCCACTACTATTTACTTTACTTTGCAAAATAAATATTGTGTGCAGCTTGTTAAAAATTCCACAATCCATGAAATTCAAAACTGCTTAATATTGACCTTTCATGTTTTAAATTTCATGATAATAGATAGAGAATACAAATCTAGCCAAACAGTTCAATCTTGGCAGATCAGTAGTTAGGTAGAGAATAATAAGGAGCTCAACAGTTTAATCTGAACCCTTGGAAGGAATAAGTTTAGAATTAGATAGTTTTTTGTTAAAAGAAAAATGAATAAGGGTCTGCAAGCTCAAATGCACCCACAGAAGTGAAGAATAAATGTTAGGAAAAGCTGATTGGTAGGTAGAAGAAATTTTCACAACGCATGTATAACAGAAATTGGTCATTTCATTTACTAAGTTCCCTTCAAAATCATTCTCCTTGTAAAAATACCCCTTCCCCTTCACTTTTATTCTTTCCCCTTACTTCACTCTTTTTCCCTTGCAAAAAATCCCTTTTCCTAAGTTAAAATGCCTATCTTCCTTTGGAAAAGTAAAATCCCTTTAACTAATTTCCCTTTATTTAAAAATACACCAAAAACCCAAAAATACTTTATCGTAAGTCTAAATGCTTAAATCTATATGTTGGTACCCACTGTGTAAATATTCATTCCCGATATAAGATTTACGTTAAAACTTAGTGTGTTTAAACCACCCCACCACCCCCCCCCCCCCCTTCACTCATTTTATATTTCATTATTAACATTTAAATTTACATATTAGCTCCCATTATATATTTAAGCCCGTATTATATTAATTCCTTTATATTTATATCCCAACCCATATTTTAAATTTAATACATGGTTTAATTTCCCCGCATATGATATATCTTGGGCCCACTATGTATTAAAACCCTAATATGTATTGTTGCCTCGCCTGTTATAAAATTCCACCTTCCCTAACCCTATTGGTTCTTTATTTAACCCTATCGCATATATCAAAACCCAACCACATAACTTATATGCATATACAACCAATCACATCAAATATCCTTGGCCCCATGCCTATCAATCCCAACACATTCGTCGCATCCTCCCAACCGTCGAATCTTAACTGACCAGATCTGAGGGCCCATATTCCTTTTTGAATCTCCGATAGACCTACCTTTAACTACACCCCAACCTTGCGAAATGTATAGTTTGTGGAACTCACATCCCTGCTACATGGCCAGCTTTTATTTGATCGCATCAATCTGAACTTTACCACTTATCACTTTTCACTCATGCAAAAACCGCTCAGTAGTTTCTCCTAACCATTGTCAAACCACCTACCCATTTGAATTGAACGTGCATTCAATGATATTTGGCCATCCATACAGGTTATCTATGAATAGAAATACTTAGTCAAAGTAGCAAGAGAAGCTGTCCAAAATATAAAAGAAGAACTTGGCAAGAAACCTGTAGAAGTGCTTGAAATCATCAAATTTCTTAATTCTAAGAACAAACAAGAGCTAGAAGAAATTGGAATTAATGATAGAATAGAAACCATCCTAGAAGTTATGAATGTAATTTCTAAAAAGAGTTTGATGATACAACTAGAAGAGAAATGCCAGAATATGGAGGTTTCCATCACAAGGTTCATGATGAAGTTTGATGTTCTAAGGCAAAAAGGCCTTCCCAATCCTCTGTTTATTCATGATAAATTAATGAAAGAGGATGATTATGACAATAAAATGAGAAAATTTTCCAAGGATCGGGCTAATCTGCCTTCCTCACAAGGAATTCCAACAGGGAAGGTACTCTACAAAAAATTTGAGAATCTTTTTTACCTACAGCATGAGGTAAAACACATATTTATCAATAAGCCTACATTCTCAAAGTATACTGAAGCAGATGAAATATTTAGAAGGATGATGAAGATCAAATTTCCAGAAGTAGAATTTTGGGAAAAGATAATTGATTTACTATGAAATCAGTTTACAGTAAAAACAGAGCAATAACAGTCTTGCAATAAAAACAAGACAGTGAATAGTGAATTATGAAAAGTAAAACAACAGGTAAAAAGTTAAAGAGTATCATAGTTTAAAGTGTATCAGTTGAAAGGTTAGAGTGAAAATAAAAACAGAGATAAAGCCTCCAACGTAGAGGACATTTCACTACCTAACTGCAGCCTACGTTGAGCAAACAATCAGAGACAAATCAGAAGCAAAATATCAACAATTGAACAACAAATCAATAAAATCAAGGACAACTTCCATTAGTTAGATAGCTGTCACTATCTTCTTACATGAAGATATTTATTTTTCCATGAATAATTCCTAAGTTTTTTTTAGGATATTTTGTAAGATTTTTTGTATAAATAATTCACATTTCGAAGTATCGAGTGTGGATGAATTGCTGAACATTTCTATATTTGTACTATTCTAGAACCTAAGGGTGATTGTACTAATTTCAAGTCAGTAGACTGTATTAAAGAAATAAAGCATCATATTACAGTATCCATGTGTTGGGCCACTTTAGTGAAGTATTTTCACTTGTTCTTTGTCAAATTCTTATGTTTTTCACATGCTTATGTGTTTGCTTGAATCTAAATGATATATTAGGAATGTTATTCAGAATATGTTTAACTTCACTCTGTCTTGAACTGTTTATCATTTACATGTTTTCCACTGATATCCAGATAAGGGAATTCTCAATTGCTCCTTAGTTTCGATTAACCTCTATCTTTTCACTTATTATCCGTATTTGAGAACCCTTAATTTCTCTCTTACCTCGATTCCATTTTCACCATCAGCCTAAAGATCCGAAGTTACCCAACTATCTTGCCCTGTGAACATTTCCCTTTAGAATTTGATTATGATATGACTACTTGACACATTGACTCCATTAGCCCAATGGAATGCAGATCTACATCTATCCATCTGAGTAAGTGATTTCACCACCAAACCAAATCCGAATCAAAATCCTAAGTAATCCTACATAACTAGCCTAAAATCAACTAAAATCAACAAAGATAAATCATATATAGAGAGCCCTCAATGAGCATTAGGAAGGCTAGATCCTAAGGCTTAAAAGTAGGTTTGTGTTACCTCTAATATTATTTAAACCAAAATATAAACAACCCTTGAGAATTATTGGAGTGAAAACATTTTGGCGACCATACTGGGGAGCAAACCAGTCCTCAGTTTTAAAATTAATCTTAAAGGAAATACTTTCACTTATCTTTTCACCTTAAGATTATTTTAAAGGGTTTTTAAGAAAATTTTCATTAAAAACTAAAATTTTGGCTTCTAGAAGAATCAACCATACCAGGTCTAATCCAGATCCAAAACCTGCTATAATAGTGGATAATCCTGACAGAGTTTAAAAGAAAACAAAAAAGTAGAAAGCTTAGGTAATAAGAATTCATTGATCAAATAAAATTCTCTTCCCAATAAATTATCAAGTTTACAAGACATTGAATTTGATTTAAATTTTGAGAAATATTTGTTTAGAACTAAATCCGAAAGTGACATACATAATAATGTAATAGATCCTGATTTCATTTCATTCATTGAAAGTAAAGAAGGAAATCATGTCACTAGATTCAGATGAAAAAACCATAGAAGTGTATGATAAACTTGATGCTTTAACTACAACTTTGATTAAAGAAATTGATGAAACTTATTTTCAACATTAAGTTGAATTGACTGCTTTATCTTCCTATACCCCTAAGCCTTCCACCAATCATTTATCTACAAGTTATTTAGAATATGTAGGTTCATCCTTGTTTATTACCACCTCATTGATTACTTCACCACACTTCATTTCGTAGATTCATTTTTTCCCAAACTTCCACTTCAACCAAGAATTTTATTTCCATATCCCAACACCTCAAGTTCATCCCCTAGTATTTCTACTATTTTTTCTAGTACTTCATTCTCATTTCCAAGCACATCTTCTAGCATCCCAAGTAATTTTTCTAATATCCCAACCTCATATGAAAGTACTTCAACCTCATCACCAAGTACTTCAAACTTACCTCCTAGCCAAGATAGAATCCAAGCCATGACTACCAGATATGCCCCATTGGTCCTACAAGCCCCTCTAAATGCCATGCCCCAAGATTATCAAAGAAAAATCCCTCAATTTGATGGAACCACTCACTACACTGCACAACAACATGTTAAAAAAAGACTGACTATTTCGAACTGCATGAACTTGATGACGCAAATGTTCAAATGAGACTTTTTGCTCAAAATTTAGCTGGTGATGTAAAAAAGTGGTTTAAAGGTTTTCCTGCTGGTAGTATTGCTGATTTAACTTCTTTCCATAGGATTTTTCTTAATAGATGGGAGAAAAAGAAGAATCCATTACAAAATTTGTCTGAATTTGAAAACATAAAAAGAACACCAAATGAAACAGTTCAGGACTATCATACAAGATATAACAGTATCTAAAATGCAATCCCTACCAATCTTAAACCTCCTCCAGACTCTACATTGATAAAATTCCATGATGGATTTGATACAGATATGGCTTACCAAATGAGAGAGAGAAACCTAGAAACCTTAGAGCAGATGCAAAGGAATATTGTAAGTGTAGAAGAAAACCTGTCAGCCAAGAAAGCTAGATTGAGAAATGAAAGGAGAGTCACAATAAAGGAGGAAACATCAACCTCAGATCTTAAAATAGATAGCTTAGAAAAAACCCTTAGAAATAATGATGGATAGGTTAGATAATATGGAAAGGAAGCCACAGTGGGATAACCAACAACAAGGAACTCAAATAATAAATCCCAACTTCAGGAAAAACACCAACACTGGTAAATCTAGAGAATCAACACCTGATCAAACAATAAGACCACCTTTCCAACAGAACTATGCTGAAATTTCTCACAAAAACGAAGATGATGAAGACACTTAAATCAATCTAATGGGCATTAATTATGATAACACCATTTTTCTTACACCAGAAGAACATGAGTTATATGAATTACAACAGTTAAAATTAGAACCTAGTGAGTCTTTTGATTATAAGCAAGGTTATGAGTTTGCAATCAATGAAGTTCATAAGAAATATAACCTTAGGAGTAAGAAAAATGTAGAGCCACCTACTAAGAAATCTTCCCAAACTCAAACAAAGAAAATAGCAGAGGCTCCTACCACTAAAGTTCTGCAAATTCTCCCTAGGGAAACACAACAAAACTCTAGTTCAAAACAGAAAATTTCAAGTCCCAAAATTGCACCTAGTCCTAAATTTTTTGACATTACAGGTACTACTATTAAAACATTAGCAAATCCTTAAAAATATGCTGCTGTTAACACAACAACTTCTGCTAAAACAACAATTTCAGATCCAAAAACATCTGCTACTAATCCAAAATCAGTTGAACCTAAAACAACTGCTGCAAAAACAATTACTGAAACCTCAAAACCTACCAAAAATTCCATTACATCTGAAACTATCCTTGAAAATATGATTAAAAGCAGTAAAACAATGGAAACACAAACAGAAAATGAAAAACCAACTGTAGAAAAAGAAGATAAACACACCCAAACTACAGTTAGTGAAGAAGAAATAATTCAGTTAGGAAAATCACAAGCACCATTCAACATACAAACTGAAATGGCCAAATAGAAGATACCAATTCCTTTAATAGAATTGGTTAAGCATGATTTATACAAATCTCATATCACTGATACACTAAACATGAATGAAGGAGAAGACTCTATCAATTTGAGTGATGATCAACCAGAACTAATCTTTGGTCTTGAAGTAAATGGAAAACACCAAGAGGGATGAGTTCCACCTTTCTACATTAGCTTGACTGTTCATGATCAGATTTTACATAATGCTATTCTAGATTCAAGAGCCTCACATAATTTTATGCCAAAAGCAATCATGAAAACCTTGAATTTAGACATCATAAGACCTTATAAAGATCTCTTCTCATTGGATTCCAGAAAAGTGAAATGTATAGGTTTAATAAAAGATTTATGTGTCACTTTAGTTCAATACCCTGGAAAAAGCATACTCATGGATATTGTGGTAACTGATATCCTCCTAAGTATGGAATGTTTTTATCTCACTCATGGGGAGAAAAAGTGCAGGGATCTCTACAACTAGACATGTCTTATGCCACTATTTCAGTATTTGGCCAACCTAAAAAACTTTACAGAGAGACATTAATGAAGTACATGGTTAGTACTGTAGCAAGACCTCAGAATTATCCTATTTATTATACACCTACTGATATGGAATCTTTCATTTTATGTAGTTCTGATTCTAGTATAGAGAGCAACAGATAATTAAAACAAGAAAACAAATACCCAGACAGTGAAAACATATTTCAAGAATCAATGTGGCACCTAGATTTTGATGGATCAGTGAAAAAATTAGGAGCAAGAGCATGATTTTGGATTCATAACATGGATAACAATCATGCAGAAGGTCATGCATTTAGATTAAACTTCAAATGTACAAACAACATGGCAGAGTATGAAGCTCTGATTTTAGGACTGCAGATTGTTAGAAATTTAGGAGGTAAAAGAGTTTCAATCATGGGAGATTCTAATGTAATTGTAAAACATATTAGAGGAGAATATTCTATATATAATCCTAGATTAAGCCAATATAGAGAAACAATTTTAGATATGATCAAAGAATTGCTGGATTGTGACTTTGCTGTAATTCCTAGAAAACAAAACATACAAGCACACAGTTTGGCAACTTTTTCTAGTACCTGTAATTTTCCTTTTCAACCAAATCATCAATATACAACAAAAGTTAAACACGAGCATACAGTACCAGACAATCTAAAATATTGGCAGATATTTTCACAAGATGAACAAATCTATCATTTCATGAATGTAGAGGGCGAATTTTAGAATTGTAACATAGACATAGATTGTACAGTAGATGATAAAATAGACAATCAGTTAGATGTAAATAATATAGATTTCAGTGAACCCACAAAATTCACTCAAGTAGAAATAGATAATTTAGAAAAGGTAGAAATATAAGAATTAGTAGATGATGATTATGACATTTTGAATCTTAAGAACAAATTTTTACCTAAGGGGTTAGCCCCTTTAGAAGATCTTTTTGATTCAAATGATGTTGCAAGAAAACCAAATACGGAACCATTAAGGTCATATATAGAAGAATGCAATATAGGAATAGAACAAAAGCCAAAACTCATCAAACTTTCCAAAGCCTTACCTCAAGAAGAAAAACTGAAATACATAGCTCTGTTTAAGGAATCTCAGGATGTATTTGCATGGAGTTATAAGGACTTAAAATGTTATGAAACTAGCATAATACAACAAAAAATACCTATAAAATAAGATAAAAAACCTTTCAAATAGAAGCTTAGAAGAATCAATCATGTTATTTTACCTTTGATTGAAAAAGAGGTCAAGAGGATGTATGAAGCTCAGATTATTGCACCTATCAAATATTCTGATTGGGTTTCAAACTTAGTTCTTACTAGGAGAAAGAAAGGGGAAATCAGACTTTGTGTTGATTTCTAAAATTTAAATAAAGTGTCCTTAAAAGATAACTACCCTCTCCCTAAGATGGATCATATTTTACAGAGAGTGGTTGGTTCTTCCAGGATTTCATTACTTGATGGATTCTCTGGATAAAACTAGATTTTAGTTCAAAAAGAAGACCAACCAAAGACTACATTTACTACTCCATGGGGTACTTTCATGTATTTGAAAATTCCTTTTGGATTAACGAATGCAGGAGCCACATTTCAAAGAGCTATGGATATAATTTTTTCTAAATAAATTCATGATTGTCTTGTGATTTATCTAGATGATATTACTGTATTTTCAAAAACTGACAATGAACATCTAGATCATCTAAGACAAGTGTTTATCAAATGTAGAAAATTTGGTATTTCTTTGAATCCAAAAAAGACTCTCTTTGGACTTCAAGAAGGTAAACTATTAGGACATATCACATCAAAAGAGGGAATTAGGATAGACCCATCTAGAATAGAGGCCATATTGAACATAAACCATCCTAGGATGTCAGGTCCCTATATTAATAGTTTAGTCCCTTATTGTTATTAGTGTAGCCCCCTTATTATTATTGTTGTACCCCTTTAACCTTGATATTGTTATTATTGTTCCCTTACATTATTATTGTTACGTCAGCTAGGATTATATTTTGGCCCCATGGACTCCTATATATAGAAGGAGGTTTTGGTCATGTGTATCATCCAAGAATTGTTAATTTATGTAATGTATTGGAGGTTTCCCCCTCAAAGTGGCTGATTTCTAAGGCATTGATCTCTCTTTTCTTCTATTTTTGGAGCTGGTTTCATAACATTTGGTATCAAAGCTTTGGATTCTAGGGTTTCGCTATTCCAAACATGTCATTGCGGAATTTGTGCTATAAATTTTTTTCTACTAAGGTTCAAAAGCGGAAATTTTTACAGAGCGAAGCCAAAATCATGAGGAACATCATGGAAACATTTCAGATCTTGGTTTGCAATATTTTTGGAGATATGATCTGTGCAAGTTAGGAATTTTTGCAGGCTCCTAAATTTAACCTAAACAGATCATCGTAGAATTTTCTCTATAAATCATTTTCTACGAGGGTTCAGAAGCTGGAAATTTTATAGAGCGAAGCCGCAATCCTGAGGATTGTTGTGGAAAAATTTCAAAGCTTGATTCACAATATTTTTTGAGATAGGGTCTATGGAAGTTAGGGATTTTTCAGGCTCCCGAATTTCATTTCAAAGAGGTGATTGTGGAAAAATCTTCATAACTCTCTCTCTAAGCATTGGATTGGAATTCTGTAAAAAGTGGCCACAAGAACAAGGATTGTAGTTTCCTTTGTATCAATTTCAAATCCGAAGGAGGAAACAATGACACGTGGAACACCGTACAAGTTCATTCTACTGAATCAATCCATAATTAGGTCATTTTGGGAGATTTGGCATAACTTTGCCTTGAAGAATCCAAATTAGGTTATACCTATGGAATTTGAAAGAAGATTTAGAGGGATACTATAAGGCCCAATTTTAGATATTGAAGATCTAAAATCACAGAGATAATTCAGTTTCAATATCAAGCTCCTCAAAAGCAAGAAAAATGTGTGTATTTTTTTGAATTACATAAGTCTCGTTTGAAAAAAATAGTTTGAATTTATTCCAAGGGCATATTGAAGAATAGATATCAGTATTGGGTTCTAAACTACCCCCTTAAAATAAATCAACACCCATTAAGCCTTCATAAGGCTCTACTATGACTCATGAAGACGAAGAAATGCAACATGAGATATCAAAATTACAAGAGCAAGTGCACCAAATTTCGCTATCGCAAAGAGCAACAAAAAATGAAATGGAAGTTTTGAAGAAAGGTGTGGAAGCTAAGATGAATGGTTTGGAAGCTAATATGGATGGCATGGAAGTTGGCATAGAAGCTAATATGGATGACATGGAAGCCAAGATCGATGAAAAAATAAAAGACAACATGGAAAACATGAAGAATGATCTAAAAGTAGACATCGAAGGTTTGGAAAAGTTGATACAAGAAATGTTTCCTAATGGCGAAAATATAGTAGAGGGAACTCATGATGAGAACAAAATAAATGTTAATCGTGATTTCATAAACTCTAATTTTGGATGGAAGAACCACCATATTCCAAATATGGA
Source organism: Pinus albicaulis (assembly GCA_034641835.2). Classification (NCBI taxonomy): domain Eukaryota; kingdom Viridiplantae; phylum Streptophyta; class Pinopsida; order Pinales; family Pinaceae; genus Pinus; species Pinus albicaulis. Next base: position 438,696,738 of record CM076571.1, on the reverse strand, counting down.
TATGAGGAAGTTTGATTGCAAGGATTCCGTAACATGGATACTACAGATGGAGCAATATTTTTATCTCAATAATGTGAAAAACACACAAAAGGTACGCATTTCTACTTTAAATTTAGAAAAAAATACATTTGTATGGTATCGATGGCTTTTCTCTCGTAAAAAAATTGTCACTTGGTCAATTTTTATGGAGGAAATGATAGCACATTATGAGGATACAAAAAGCAACACCTTATTTAGCCAATTGATAAATCTCAAACAAAAGGGTTCAGTGGTGGAGCACATTGAAGACTTCCAAAAATTGAATATAAGGGTAACTAATATTCCAAAGGAACATAGGATTTATGTCTTCATAGGGAATTTAAAGGATAACATGCAACATGAAGTTCACGTTTGGGAACCTGATTCATTAGAAAAGGCATTCATGTTGGCAAGAAAAGTTGAATGTAAAATTATGGAATTAATGAAGCCTACTACTCACATATATAAAGATGGAAGTGTTGCTACTCCTAGACATAGACATCCACAACCTACAAGGTTGACACCATAACAATTGGAAGAAAAAAGAGAAAAAGGGATTTTCTACAGTTGTGATAACATATACACTAAAGGTCATAAGTGCGTTGAGAAGAAATTATTTTACATAGATTGTGAAGAGGAAGAAGAAAATGAACAAGAATCTTCAAAAGAAGAGGATATGCACCAGGAACCAACCCTAGAAGAGGAAGAAATGAGTCTGACTATATCATGTAATGCATTGGTAGGAATTACCACTCCTCAAACTCTCAAGATAGAAGGACATATCAAGAAGAAAAATTTAATAGTTTTGATTGATTCAGGTAGAACCCATAATTTTATTCATTGTAATGTAGCTAAGAAATTGAATTGTTTCCTATACCCAACAACAGAATGTCAAGTGATAGTTGCAAATGGAGGAACTATAAATTTCTCTGGAAAATGCCATAATATCAAGCTAACCATGGGGGAATATGTATTGAATAGTCCAATGCTTTCCATTCCAATGGGAGGTGCTAATGTTGTATTAGGAGTACAATGGTTACAATGTTTGGGGATGGTTGCTTTTAATTTTCAAGAACTTTTCTTGAATTTTTTTTCAGAAGGAAAGGAAGCCGAATTATGGGGTATCGCAGGGAAGCCAGGAAAGACAAAAAGCTCTAATGTCATGACAAAGCTTTTGAAGAAATAACAATGAGGCATAATTGTAGAATTATACTCACTAGAAGTTCCAACATCAAAATCATCTATTTCTGCAGATCTCCAAAAACTCTTTGACAATCATTCTAAGGTGTTTGAAACTCCCAAAGGAATCCCACCTATTCATGATCATGATCATGATATTCATTTGATTCCAGGAAGTGTTCCTCCAAACATCATGCATTATAGATATCCTTATGTCCAAAAGAGTGAAATTGAATGTATGATTGCAGAAATATTAGAGAATGGTATAATTCAACCTAGTCAAAGTTCTTTCTCTGCTCCAATAGTATTAGCACACAAGAAGGATGGATCGTGGTGCATGTGTCTAGATTATAGGGAGCTCAATAAGCTCACTATTAAAGATAAATTTCCCATTCCTGTGATTGATGAATTATTGGATGAATTACATTGAGCAATTTATTTTACCAAGTTGGATCTTCGTTCAGGATATCATCAAATTAGAATGAAGACTAAAGATATTTCGAAAACAACATTTTGAAATCATGAGGGTCATGATGAATTTTTGGTCATGCCATTTGGCCTTACCAATGCACCTTCTACATTTCAAGGTTTGATGAATTCCATTTTCAAACCCTTCCTTAGAAAATTTGTGCTAGTCTACAACAAGTCTTGGAAGGATCATGTTCAACATGCTGACAGGGTTCTCAAACTATTGCAGGAGAAACAATTATATGAAAAATCATGCAAATGTTTCTTTGGAGTAAAAGAGGTGGAATATCTAGGTCATATTGTATCTTACGAGGGTGTTAAGGTAGACCCTAACAAAATTAAAGTCATTAAGGAATGGAAAGTCCCCACAACCATAAAGAAGTTGCGAAGATTTCTCAGGTTAATAGGGTATTATCAAAATTTTGTTAAGAATTATGGGAGAACAACAACACCTCTAATAACATTATTGAAGAAATATGCATTTCCATGGACTCCTGAAGCAACTAAGGCCTTTGAACATCTTAAATAGGCAATGTGCCTAACACCGGTCTTAGCTACGCCAAACTTCACAAAACATTTTATTGTGGAATGTGATGCCTCAGGAAATGGAATTGGTGATGTTTTAATGCAAGAAGGAAGACCAATTGATTTTTAAAGTGGTCTAATAAAAGGAAAGTATTTAGAGAAAGCTATTTATGAGAAGGAAATGTTATCAATACTACATGCACTAAATAAATGGTGACCTTACCTAATGGGAAGACACTTCAAGATAAAAACTGATCATGATAGTCTTAAACATTTTGGAACAAAGACTATCTTTAGAAGAGAAACAAAAATGGGTCACAAAGATGTTGGGTTATGAATTTGAAATAATCTACAAAAAAGGGAAGCTAATTGTTGTTGTAGATGAACTCTCAAGAAAGAATGAAGAGGTGGAAGCATTGATTTGTGCCATTTTTATTATCCAACCAGATTGGATAACCGAAGCAAGGGATGAATGGAAGAAGGATGAAGAAGTGTGGATACTCATTCATAAAGTTGCAACAAGATCCTAGTACATATGATACATTTAGTTTGAAAAATGATTCCTTATGGTACAAATATCACTTATATATTTCTAAGAATTCCCAACTAAAACAAAAGATTCTTTTGGAATTGCACACTTATCCTTTAGGAGGACACTTAGGATTTAAAAAAAATTACCACAGGGTGAAGAAAGAATTTTTTTGGGATGGCCTTAAATTTGATATTCAAAAGTTTGTGGCAAAATTTTTGGTTTTCCAGAAAAATAAAGTTGAGACAATTAAGACCCCGAGTCTTCTACAACCTTTATCCATTCCATGTCAACGTTGGGAGGAGATTTTAAAGGATTTTATCACAGGTTTACCTAAGTCCGAAGGAAAGAGTGTCATCATGGTGGTAGTTGATATAATTACCAAGTATACAAACTTTTGTGCATTATCTCATCCATTTAAAGCAAGTACTGTTGCTACTAAATTTATGGACACAATTAAAAAGCTACATGGAAACCCAAATATTATTGTGAGCGAGAGAGATACCATTTTTGCTAGAAATTTTTGGACGGAGTTATTTTCCTGTTTGGGTACACAATTAGCTCATAGCTCATCTTATTGTCCTCAATCTGATGGTCAAATTGAGATAGTGAATAAATTTTTGGAAGGATATCTTCGTTGTTTTGTATCTGATAAAAAAACACAATGGGTCAAGTGGTTACCTCTCACTGAATGGTGGTATAACACTTCCTTCCATACTGCAACAAAAATGACCCCATTTATGGCACTTTATGGATATCATCCGCCGTCCATCACATCATCTTTAAGAGAAAATTATAAGGTTCAAGTAGTGGAAGATCACATCGAGCATCAACAAGAAGTTCTCCAACTATTAAAGGATAACCTAAATTTGGCACAAAATCGAATGAAACAACAGGAAGATCAACATTGTAGAGAGAGAAGTTTTGATGTAGGAGATTGGGTATTTTTACGGCTACAAATATACAAACAAATTTCCCTCAAGAAAGCTAAGAAGGATAATAAATTATTGCCAAAGTATGATGGTCCTTACAAGGTGTTGCAAAAGATTGGTACAATGGCATAAAAATTGGAGCTTCCTGCTTCTTCGCGAGCGCATCCAATTTTCCATGTTTCATGCTTAAAGAAGGTTATAGGTGAAAATCTTCCAGTTCAAACAATATTTCCAGAACTTGATGAGGAAGGGAAAATCATATTGGAACTTGAAGCAGTCACGGAAACAAGAACTCGACAGCTATGAAATCGATCAATTTTAGAGTATCTCATCAAGTGGAAGGACTTACCCACTGAAGATTCTACATGGGAGGATGAGATTTTTATATAGAAACACCCAGAGCTACTCAAGCATTGAGGACAACACTTTTTTGAAGGAGAGGGGCATGTTAGGTCCCTATACTACTAGTTTAGTCCCTTATTGTTATTAGTTTAACCCCCTTATTGTTGTTTTTGTACCCCTGCAACCCCAATATTGTTATTATTGTGCGCTTACATTATTATTGTTAGGTCGTCTAGGATTATATTGTGGCCCCATGGACTCCTATATATAGAAGGAGGTTTTGGTCATTTGTATCATCCAAGAATTGTTCATTTATGTAATGTATTGGAGGTTTCCCCCTCGAAGTGGTTGATTTCTAAGGCGTTGATCTCTCTTTTCTTCTATTTTTGGAGCTGGTTTCATAACATAGGAATATAAAGTAATTGCGGGCTTTCTTAGGTAGAATCAATTTTCTCAGAAGATTCATTTCAAACTTAGCATAATTAATTAGAGAACTCAATAACATGTTGAAAAAAGAATCAACACTTAAATGGACAGTGGAGGCCAAACAATCCTTTGAATCAATCAAACATGCCCTTACAAAAACACTAGTCCTAATAAGTCCTGATTTCGAAATATATTTCATTATTTTTTCAGCTTCAAAACATACTATTGATGTAGTCTTATTGTAGAAAAATGATCAAGGCTATGAACAACACATTTCTTTTTTCATCAAATCACTCAGAGATGCTACACTGAAATATAACATAATGGAAAAGCAAGCACTAGCTTTAGTGAAGGCCATCAAAAACTTTAGATTGTACATATTATATTCACACATCATAGTTGATGTTCCAAATTCAGTAGTTAAGGACATTCTGACTCAGAATGGGCCTGATGGTAAAAGAGGCAAGTGGATTGCCACCATTTTGGAATATGGCATGGAAATTAAGCCCACCAAACTCATTAAAGGCCAAGGTTTAGCCAAACTCATGGCTGAATCGAATTGTCAGGCCTTAGATATTAATTTTATTGCCCAATTAGATGACCGGGAAGGGATGGTGACTCTAGAGATTAGTGAAGCCTTTTCAGACTCACCATGGTATGCATATATCATATTTGTATTACTTAATTTACGAGCTCCTTGTGGATTGTCAAGAACTAAAGCTAGATTTTTAAAGTTAAAGGAAATGAAATTTTATATCATAAATAATGCTCTGTTTTGGAAAGATCATGGTGGCATTTTATTGAATTGTTTACTTAAAGATGAAGTTGATAAAGTTATGGAAGAATTTCATGCAGGTGATTGTGGAGGACATATTTACTGGAAGTCAACTACAGATAAAATCTTGAGAGCTGGTTTTTTCTGGCCTACACTATTTGCAGATGTGAAAAATTATGTGACCTCCTGTCACAAATTCCAAATCTTTGAAGGGAAGAAAAAATTGCTACCTTTACCCCTTAAACCCATCTCCACAAAAATTCCTTTTCAGCAATGGGGTTTAGAATTCATTGGTGAAATCCACCCACCCCCATTAGCCCAACGCAAAAGGATTTTGACAGCCACAGACTATTTCATTAAGTGGATAGAAGTTGTTCCTTCTAGGCAAGCCACTTATACTGTCATAATCTCATTCGTAGAAAACAATATACTGTCTAGATTTAGATGCCCCTGAAAGCTCATTACTGATAATGCAATTGCTTTCAAGTCTAAAAATATGATCGACTTCTGTAATAAATATCACATTTCCCTTGGCCATTCCTCTTCCTATTACCCTCAAGGTAATGGAATTGCTGAATCCTCCAATAAAAGCCTTGTGAATATCATCAAGAAACTACTAGAAGAAAATAAAAAGACCTGGAACAAAAGGTTAGTTAATGCCTTATGGGCAGACAGACTCACCACAAAGAAGTCCATTGGTACATCCCCTTATTAAATTGTATATGGGATGGATGTTTTTTTTCCATCCTCTTTAGGAGTACCAATAATGAAGATGATCCAAGAACTGTAAGTAGAAACCAATGATATCCAGAGAAGGATAAATCAAACGATACACTTGTAGCAAACTAGGGAAGATGTCTATGTCAAGTCACAAGTTTTTCAAGAGAAGATTAAAAAGATATTTGATAAAAAGACAAAGGAAGATGATTTTTACATAGGTGACAAAGTTCTTAAGTGGGATTACAGGAGAGAAGAGAAAGGTAAACATGGGAAATTTGATTTCTTATGGAAAGGCCCTTATGTCATTTATGGTTACAGAGGTAAAAATACATTATTTTTGAAGGAGTTGGATGGATCAGATCTACTAGGTGGACCTATAAATGGTATAATGTTGAAGAATTACTATTCCCCATAATAATAATAGTTGACTTTGTTTACTTTTCTCATTGTACATAACATTGCAGGGTTTAGATTGGATTAGATGTTTTTCTAGCAAATTTGAAGCCCAGAGAGAAGGCCTTAAACTTTAAAAGACAAAATATCATAAGTATGAATGATGCATAGCTCAGAAAATAGTTTCAAGGCAAACATAGTCAAATTCAAAGGCTACTAGTCTCAAAGTTCTTAACATTTCACCAAGAAATGTCATCCCCATGTGGAGCCACTGTTAGGGTCCTATAATAATAGGATTCATAATTTTGAATTGACTTTGATTTAGTCTTGTAATAAGTACATACTTTTCATTTTTCAAATTTGTTTTCCCATATTAGAAAAATAAAAAAAATGTAAAGAGGGTAAAATTCCTAAAAGAAAAATCAAAGTACTTGAAAGAAAAAGATAAAAAATTATATAGAAAAAGAACCACAACAAAAAAGAGAAAAAGTAAAACATGAAAGTGATGAAAATTCAAATGCCACTACTATTCACTTTGTAAAATAAATATTGTGTACAACTTGTTAAAAATGCCACAATCCATGAAAGTCAAAACTGCTTAATCTTGACCTTTTATGTTTTAAATTTCATGCTAATAGATAAAGAATAAAAATCTAGCCAAACAGTTTAATCTTGGCAGATCAGTAGTGAGGTAGAGAATAATAAGGAGCTCAATAGTTTAATCTGAGCCCTTGGAAGATATAAGGTTAGAATTAGATAGGTTGTTGTTAAAAGAAAAATGAATAAGGGTCTGCAAGCTCAAATGCACCCACATAAATGAAGAAAAAATGTTAGGATAAGCTGATGGGTAGGTAGAAGCAATTTTCACAATGCATGGATAGTAGATATTGGTTATTTCATTTACTAATTTCCCTTAAAAATCATTCTCCTTGTAAAAATACCCCTTCTCATTTATTTTTATTCTTTCCCCTTACTTCACTCTTTTTCCCTTGCAAAAAATCCCTGTTCCTAAGTTAAAATGCATATCTTCCTTTGGAAAAGTAAAATCCATTTAACTAATTTCCATTTATTTAAAATTACACAAAAAACCAACAAAATACTTTATCCTAAGTCTAAATTCTTAAATCTATATGTCGGAACCCATTGTGTAAATATTCATTCCCGATATAAGATTTATGTTAAAACTTAGTATTTAACACCCCTCCCCACCACTCATTTTATATTTCATTATTAACATTTAACTTTACATATTAGCTCCCGTTATATTATTTAAACCCATATCATATTAATTCCTTTATATGTATATCCAAACCCATATTTTAAATTTAATACATGGTTTAATTTCCCTGCATATGATATATCTTGGTCCCATTATGTATTAAAACCCCACTATGTATTATTGCCTAGCCTATTATAAAGTTCCACCTTCCCTAACCCTATTGGTTTTTTATTTAAAAATATCACATATATCAAAACCCGACCATATAACCTATATGCATATATAACCAATCACATCAAATATCCCAGGCCCCACGCCTATCAATCCCAACACATCCGTCGCATCCTCCCAACTGTTGGATTTTAACCGACTAGATCTGAGGGCCTATATTCCTTTTCGCATCTCCGATAGAGCTACCTTTAATGACACCCCAACCTTGTGAAATGTGTAGTTTGCGGAACTCACCTCCCTACTACGTGGCCAGTTTTTATTTGGTCACATTGATCTGAACTTTACCACTTACCACTTTTCACTCATGCGAAAACCACTCAACGGTTTCTTCTAGCCGTTGTCAAACCACCTGCCCATTTGAATCAACCGTGCATTAAATGATATTTTTCCATCCATACAGGTTATCTATGAACATAAAGACTTAGTCAAAGTAGCAAGAGAAGCTATCCAAAAGATAAAAGAAGAAATTGACAAGAAACCTGAAGAAGCTCTTGAAATCATCAAATTTCTTAATTATAAGAACATGCAAGAGCTAGAAGAAATTGGAATTAACGATAGAACAAAAACCATCCTAGAAGTTAGGAAGGTAATTTCTACAAAAGAATTTGATGATACAACTAGAAGAGAAATGCCAAAATATGGAGGTTGCCATCACAAGGTTCATGATGAAGTTTGATGTTCTAAGGAAAAAAGGCCTTCCCAATCCTTTTATTATTCACGATAAATTAATGAAACATGATAATTATGACAAGAAAATGAGAGAAGTTGCCAAGGATCAGGCTAATCTACCTTCCTCACAAGGAATTCCAATAGGGAAGGTACTCTGCAAAAAATTTGAGAATCTTTTTTACCTACAGCATGAGGTAAAACACATATTTATCAATAAGCCTACATTCTCAAAGTTTACTGAAGCAGATGAAATATTTAGAAGGATGATGAAGATCAAATTACCAAAAGCAGAATTTTGGGAAAAGATGACTGATTTACTGTGAAATCAGTTTGCAGTAAACAAAGAGCAATAACAGTCTCACAGTGAAAACAGGACAATGAACAGTGAATGATGAAAAGTAAAACAAGAGGTAAAAAGTTAAAAAGTATCATAGTTTAAAGTGTATTAGTTGAAAGGTCAGAGTGAAAATCAAAATAGAGATAAAGCTACCAGCATAGAGGACACTTCACTGCCTAACTCCAGCCTACGTTGAGAAAACAATCAGAGACAAATCAACAAAAAAATATCAACAATTGAACAACAAATCAATAAAAGAAGAGACATCTTACATTAGTTTGATAACTGTCACTATATTCGTGCATGAAGATATTTCTTTTTCCATGAATAATTCCTAAGTTTGTTTTAGGATATTTTGTAAGATTTTTCGTATAAATACTTCACATTTCGAAATATTGAGTGTGGATGAATTGCTGTAAATTTCTATAGTTTTACTATTCTGGAACCTAAGGGTGATTATACCAATTTCAAGTCAGCAGACTGGATTAAAGAAATAAAGCATCATATTACAGGATTCATGTGTTGGACCACTTTAGTGAAGTATTTTCACTTGTTCTTTGTCAATTTATTATGTTTTTCACATGCTTATATGTTTTCTTGAATCTAAATGATATGCGAGGAATGCTATTTCAGAATATGTTTAATTACACTCTGTCTTGAACTGTTTATCATTTACATGTTTTCCACTGATATCTAGATTAGGGAATTCTTAATTGCTCCCTAGTTTTGATTGACCTCTATATTTTCACTCATTATCCCGATTTGAGAACCCTTAATTTCTTTCTTACCCCAATTGAAACCATTTTCACCATCCGGCTAAAGATCTGAAGTTACACAGCTATCTTTCCCTGTGAACATTTCCCTTTAGACCTTGATCCTGATCTGACTACTTGACACATTGACTCCATTAGCCCAATGGAATGCAGATCTACATCTGTCCATCTGAGTAAGTGATTTCACCACCAAACCAAATCCAAATCAAAATCCTAAGTAATCCTACATAACTAGCCTAAAATCATCTAAAATCAACAAAGATAAATCATATAGAGAGAGCCCTCTCTGAGCATTAGGAAGGTTAGATCCTAAGGCTTAAAAGTAGGTGTGTGGTTACCTCTAATATTATTTAAACCAAATATAAGCAACCCTTTAGAATTATTGGAGCGATAACACATTTTTCAAATTCTGACAGTTTTTTATTGGTAGTAGATTTTGTTGATCAACGGTTGTCATTAATGTCAACCCAAGCAACACCAGGGGCTAACCCAATATTGCATGGGAATTTTTACCTAAAAAATTAATATATTCTAGGTCAATAATGATTTTTATGGTTTCTACTTGTCGAGATGTTTCCGTTGATATATGGCACGCCATGTAATTCTTCGCAATTTGAGAGATATTCATGTTTGAAGTTTGTACCCTGAGTTAGTGGGCTAAAACCCCATGGGGTTGTGGCATGGGTCATTGAAAAGTCATAATTAATATTTTTTAAGCTCCTAAAATCCCTCCCATGTTCACTTGTTTAAGCCCCTCTCAACCTAAGCATTTATATAAATTGTGATCCTCATATCCTCCTCATGCAAGGGATTTCGCCATCTGAAACAGGTCATCGTGGAATTTTCGCTCTAAAATTTTTTCTACGAAGTTTAAGAAGCTGAAATTTTTATGAGGAAAATCCAAAATCATGAGGAAGTGGCTATGAAAATTTCAGATCAAGGTGCACAATATTTTCGGAGATATGATCTGTGGAAGTCAGTGTTTTTGCAGGCTCTTGAAATTCATCTCAAAGAAGTGACCTTGGGAAAATCATCATAACTCTATTTCTGAGTATTATATTGGAATTATGTAAAAAGTGAAAAAGAGTGCACAGTCTATAGTTTTCGCTCTATCAATTTTAGAGCCAAATTAAGAAACAGTGACACGTGGCACGCTATACAAGTTCGCTCTGCTAAAACAGTCCATAATTAGGGCATTGTAAGAGATTGGGTATAACTCTCTCTTGAAGAATCCAAATTGGGTCAGACCTGTGGCATTGGAAACAGTAATAATAGGAATACTACAATACCAAAAATCAGATATTTGGGATCTGAAATGATAGAGATACACCAGATTCAATATCGAGCTCCTAGAAGGCAAATAAAAAGCTAGATCATGTGTTGTCAAGGGCTACAAAGGACCAGAATTTCTAGGGAAGCTAAGCAAAGCAAGCTGCAGTAGAGGGTAGCATGAAAAGAGTAGCAACCAAGCTACATAACAACAGCAAGAAGTTCATCACATGAAGTCTTCAAGTGGGCAGCACTGCACACAATCATTGTAAAGGTATCATTGTACTAAGTCATTGTAAATACATTATTGTACAAATTGTACTAGTGTCTATCTGTAAAGAGTTGAAGAGGTAGTGTCGGGTGGTCTAGGATCATCATTAGGTGGTTGTTTCATAGTTGGGATTATGGTCTAGTGTATCTTCTTCTTCTACATCATTCTATATCATTGTAAAGTGGACCATTTTCCCTGGTACGAGAGTCCACTCTTGTTTTATTCTTCTACGGGGTGGTAGGGTGGTGCTAGGGTGAGTTGTAGCTCATTGGGTGTTGGGGAATCCATTCAATTGACTACTGAATAATCTTGGGCATTGGATCATCCATCCAGTGGGAGCTAGAGAAGAATTCTTTTCTAGATTCTAGGAAGTTGGAGCTTTATTTTCAATTGGAGTTGAATATTAAAGAATTATTAGAAAAGCATTAGGTGTTTTTTGTACCGGAGTGGGTTTCCACCTTAAAGACTGTGTGCATTTTTGTTCCTCTTGTTTTATGTTATCATTATACAAACAGTGATAATAATTGAAGATTAACTAATGCTCTAATTGAAAGAAATACTGATTCACCCGCCCTCTCAGTATTTCCAACAATTGGTTTCAGAGCTTGGTTCCTTCAATAGTAGTTTAACAGCTGGAAGGAGGTCATGGAGCATACCAAGAATGGTGTACCTATGTTCAATGAAAATAATTATGCACTCTGGAAAGGAATATTGGAGGTATATCTCTTGGCACAAGGTTACAAAGTATGGGACACTGTCCAAAATGGATTTACATCAACCACTGATGAACAAGGTAAGAAAAATTTGGTAAATGATGCAAAAGCAAAGAATATTATTATCAGTGGACTTATTGAATCTACTTATCATAAGGTGTCGAGTTGTAAAACCGCCAAAAACGTATGGGACAAGCTTGAGAATATATATCCGGGTGACTCAAATATCAAAGAAGCAAAGCTTCAAATCTATAGAGCAAAATTTGAGCAACTCAGAATGAAAGAAGATTGCAACATTGTTGCATACTTCCAATACGTTGATGAAATAACCAATACTCTTGAACGATTGGGAGAGCCAGTTGACGAGAAGACTATTATACAAAATATTCTTAGAACATTACCAGGGAGATTCAACCCAAAGGTATTGGTCTTAGAATACAATGCAAATCTGGACAAACTCAACAAAGAGAAATTACATGGAGTTCTCATAGCATATGAAATGATACTTGATGAAGAAGAGGGTACTTCAAATATAGAAACTGCGTTCATTGCATCTAAGAAAACCAATAAGGACAAACAAACTTCAATTAAAATGACATGCACCTGCAAGTGTGAAGAAAAGGGAGATGATGGAGAAGGTCTTTCAAATGAAGAATATGCTTACTTTACGAGAAAACTAAAAACTAGTAAGGGAAAATTCAAAGGTAAACTTCCATTGATATGTTTCGATTGTGGTGAGGTTGGGCATTTCGCAACAAAATGTCTGAACAAAAGTGATGGCAACTCAAAAGGAAAGAAAGGCTTTAAGAAATTCAACAAGCAAGGCAAAAAGAAAGGATCAAAAAGAAAATTTCTCTCTAAAGAAGATAGCTCATCATCCGATGAAGAAAGTGACAGCAAAGAAGAAGCCAATGAGAGAGTATTGCTTATGGCCAAGCAAAATAAACCCATGCACAATAAACAAGAGGTATCAAACAATGAAGAAGAAGGATTGACCATAGAAGAATTTTAGAAGGAAGCAATCAAGCTTATAAAATATCTCAAGGCAGAGAAAATCCATTCCAATACTCTTGAAGAACAAGTTCAAGGTCTCAAAATTGGAGTTGAAGAACAAAAATGCATTGAAGAGTCACTTCAAAAGAAGTTGGAAGAAAGCAACCAAGAAAGGGAAGAATTAGAAATTGAAGTAGTCTCGCTGCGTGAGGAAGTGAAGAAAGGAAAAACTATCCAAAACTATGCCAACAACTCAAGGGAATTGGAAGAACTCATCAACAATCAACGATCTTACAACGACAAAACTGGCATCGGTTACAAAGAAGAAGAAGCAGGACCTTCTACAACAAAATAAAATGAACCTATGAGATATGACATGCATGTAGACTTCATTGGAAAAGATTCATAAGAACAGCCTTGGAAGACAATTCCTCGATGAAAATTTCCATCCAGGTACCAACATATTTTTTATGGCTACCGTTATTTATGTGGAAAATTTGGTCATAAAGCTATAGAATGTCGCACGTACCATAGGAATGAATATATTTCTGGGATATCTGTCAAATATGAACCTCCCAGGGCTCATCGAAACATCAATAGATTTGAAAATTTATGAAATAATATTGAATGTAACAAATGTCGAAACTTTAGACACATAGCCAAAGACTGCAGACTTGAAAATCCTCCAGAAGAATCTTTGAAGCCACAAAATGAACAAACATGGAAGAAGAAGAAGACTGATAATTGTGCTCTCACTCTCAAGGCTCAAACAATCAAAGATGTGTGGTATGTTGATAGTGGTTTCTCAACGCATATGACTAGAGATAGAAATAAATTTGTATCTCTGAAAGAGAAGAAGGATGGAACTGTGTCCTTTAGAAATGATGGATCTTCAAATGTTATAGGATTAGGTACTGTCACTCTCAGAAGAAAAGATTCTCTAGCCAAGAATATTCTATTGGTTGAAAACATGAATCACAATCTGCTCATTGTTGGACAAATGTGTGATCAAGGACACACAATACTATTCAACTCCACAAAATGTGAAATCAGGAAAGGCGTGTATGGTGAAATTGTGGCTACAACAAGTCGAGCTCCAAACGACATATATGTTCTGGATGAAGCAACTAAAGCATGTCTAATAGCTAAAGAGGATGATATAATAATTAGTAGCAATGATGATCGACTAAGTAAGAAGTTTGCTACAAAGGTGCAAAGTGATTTTGAGATGTCTTTACTTGGTGAGCTCACAAACTTCTTAGGGCTTCAAATATCTCAGCAAGAGAAAGGAGTATTTATATGTCAAGCCAAGTACATCAAGGAAATACTCAAGAAATTTGAAATGGAATATTGCAAACCCATCCTTACTCCAATGGTAACAGGTTGCAAATTGAGCATAGATGACTCATCTAAGGATGTGGATCAAAGGTTGTACAGATCTATGATTGGTAGTCTTCTATATGTAACAGTCTCCTGACCAGATGTTATGCAAGCATTTTGACAAGTAGCAAGATTCCAAGCAGCACCAAAAGAATCACATATTATTACCATCAAAATAATTCTTCGATATCTAAAGGGAACAACAAAATATGGCTTGTGGTATCCCAAGGGTAACAATCTCATTATTAATTCCTTTAAAGATGCAGATTGGGTAGGAAGTGTTGATGATCGTGACAGTACTCGTGAATATTGGAATATCTTCGCCAAAAGCTTGGGATTCTCCCAAGTTCTCATTAGATTTTCCTTATTAAGAATATAAAGGGGGAGTGGAAGTGTGTACACGTCCATAGGATGGTTGTGTGTTAGGGGGAGTTACCTTTTTCCATTTATGTCAAAGGGGGAGAGAATGTTGTAGGAAGAGGTGTCATGATTGCAGGGGGAGTACTTGTGTTACCATCAATGCCAAAGGGGGATATTGTTGATCAACAGTTGTCATTGATGTCAACCCAAGCAGCACCAGGGGCTAACCCAATATTGCATGGGAATCTTGACCTACCAAATTAATATATTCTGGGTCAATAATTATTTTTATGGTTTCTACTTGTCGAGATGTTTCTGTTGATATATGGCACGCCATGTAATTCTTTACGATTTGAGAGATATTCATGTTTGAAGTTTGTACCCCAAGTTAGTGGGCTAAAACCCCATGGGGTTGTGGAATGGGTCATTGAAAAGTCATAATTAATATTTTTTAAGCTCCTAAAATCCCTCCCATGTTCACTTGTTGAAGCCCCTCTCAACCTAAGCATTTATATAAATTGTGATCCCCATAACCTCCTCATGCAAGGGATTTCGCCATCTGAAACAGGTCATCGTGGAATTTTCTCTCTAACATTTTTTCTATGAAGGTTTAGAAGCTGAAAGTTTTATGAGGCAAAGCTAATATCTTGAGGAAGCGGCTGTGAAAATTTTAGTTCAAGATGCCCAATATTTTCATAGATATGATCTGTGGAAGTCATTGTTTTTGCAAGCTCCTGAAATTCATCTCAAAGAAGTGACCTTGGGAAAATCGTCATAAATATATCTATGAGTATTAGATTGGAATTCTATAAAAAGTGGAAAATAGGGAACAATATTTAGTTTTCTCTCTATCAATTTAAGAGCCAAATAAAGAAACAGTGACACATGGCATGCCGTAAAAGTTTTCTCTGCTGAAAGAGTCTATAAATAGGGCATTGTGAGAGATTGGGTATAACCCTCCCTTGAAGAATCCAAATTGGGTCAGACCTGTGGCATTGGAAATATGACTTAGAGGACTACTACAGTACCAAAAATCAGATATTTTGGATTTGAAATGACAGAGATACACCAGATTCAATATCGAGCTCCTAGAAGGAAAAGAACAAGCTAGATCATGTGTTGCCAAGGGCTGCAAAGGACCAGACTTTCTAGAGAAGCAAAGCAAAGCAAGCTGCAGCAGAGGGTAGCATGACAAGAGCAGCAACCAAGCTACATAAAAAAAACAAGAAGTTCATCACATGAAGTCTTCAAGTGGTCAGCAATGCATACAATCATTGTACTAAGTCATTGTAAATACATTATTGTAAAAATTGTACTAGTGTCTATCTATCAAGAGTTGAAGAGGTAGTGTCGGGTGGTCTCAGATCATAATTAGGTGGTTGTGTCATAGTTGGGGTTATGGTCTAGTGTATCTTCTTCTTCTACATCATTCTATATCACTGTAAAGTGGACCATTTTCCCTGGTACGGGAGTCCATTCTTCTTTTATTCTTCTACAAGGTGGTAGGGTGGTGCTAGGGTGAGTTGTAGCTCATTGGGTGTTGGGGCATCCGTTCAGTTGACTAATGAAGAATCTTAGGCGTTGGAGCATCCATCTAGTGGGAGCTAGAGAAGAATGCTTTTCTATATTCTAGGAAGTTGGAGCTTTATTTTCAATTGGAGTTGAATATTAAAGAATTATTAGAAAAGCATTAGGTGGTTTTTGTCCCGGAGTGGGTTTCCACCTTAAAAAATGTGTGCATTTGTGTTCCTCTTGTTTTCTGCTATCATTGTACAAACAGTGATAATAATTGAAGATTAAATAATGCTCTAATTGAAAGAAATACTGATTCACCCCCCCTCTCAGTATTTCGAACAGATTTTGGGTGAAGACCAACCCCCATAGTCTCCGACATTTTTTTGAGGAGGAGCAGAAACTATAGAAGAGGTAGAAATGGTGTATTAGTACAATGTAGGACTATGAGTTCAATAGTGTGTATGGAGAGGGCCATGAGACAGAAAATGCACTATCATGGAGATCAGCAATGCTGTCACTGAGGAACAGTGATGATTTGAGGGCCCAGTTATTATTTTAGCATTCCGATGACCTCTTCACTTATGAAACATTGGATGGAAAATGGTAGATGGTAGACATCATGTAATGGATATAATATTCCATTATTAGGATAAATCCTTCTTGATAACACCTCACAGCTCAAAGAGAAGTTTCTGCATGCAGCATATTCAGAACCTCATAGGTTCTACCTGGCCATCATAGAGAGGTTCTCATGGAGATACCTCAAGGAGGATGCACTTCGACATATCTTGGAGTGAAAGTATTGTCATCAGATTGTGGAGGATGGTATTATCAACATTGATCCACTGTCGAGGTATGCACATTGCTTCGACATTTTCACACAGTACATCTCTTCACCCATGACCAAATTATCTTTCTGGATGTCTTCATGCTTCATGGTCTTCCAAAGGCAATAGATAGTGATGAGGACAATTATTGTATGAGTAGTTTTTGGTGGGAGCCTCCCCATTAGGTGGATACCAAGCTGGTGCATGATATGATTCATCACCCATAGTTGGATGGATGGATGGAGATGATGAAAAAGTGGCTGAAAAGCTACTTGGAAGTCTATGACACAGAGCAGCAGGAAGCATGGTTGTGCTGGCTACTCTTGGGTGAGTATGGTTACCACCCGACATTTCATATTGATATGTTCCATTCCTTGCATAGTATTGAGGGGATGCAACAGCAGGAGGCATGGCTACACTAGCTATTCTTGGGAGAGTATGGCCAAGACATTGCATTTTATATGCCCATCGGTATATCACTGCTTCCTACCTTGCACCGTAGTGATGAGATGCAATAGCAGGAGGCATGGTTGTGCTAGTTACTTTTGAGAGAGTTTGGCCATCACATGACATATCACATGTCAATGGGTATGTTATTGTGTGGGAATTTTCATGATACTCATATGATGTGGTAGCAGGGAGCTTGGCTATGTTGGTCTGGTGTGACATTCTACATGTCAATAAGTATATCATTTCTTCATGCTTTGCATTATGATTATGTGGGGTGGAAACAAGAGTTATTGTTGTGCTGTTTACTCTTGGGAGATTATGGGTTGACATTCTCCCATACCTTGTGTTGGGCCATGGAAATATACATTTTACCCCCATATTTAGTTTTATTTATTATTAAATTTTATATGTTTTCCTTCATTTTAGAAATAAAGCAAAGGAGAATAGTGTAAAAGTGGGGTAAAACAAATTATTGATAAATAGTGTATTTAATAGTAAAAAAAATAACTTTTGTTGTCTTTATTGATAGGAAATATGAACGAACCAACTACTAACCAAACAACCAAACAAAAATAGTCAATAAAATCGAATGAAATCATGCCTGATTCATGTGAATTAGCAAGAGATGGAAAGACACGTCTATTCTTGAAGGATTCGGCTGATAGCTGCGAAGCCTCATGATCTCCTGATCCTAAGGATTCACTATTCTCTATTTTGTTTCTCCTTAAAGTTATAAAAGGTCGTAGGTGAAAGATAATGGGAGATATTTTTCTGTATATTGTAATTTTCTGTAATAAACATTTTTTCAGACAAAGTCTTTGAAATCACAATGATGTACATGTTCTATTGATTAATGAAAGAGTTAGAATTTTCATTATAAGCAGATTCTGAGTATTTCTTAGTAGAAGACTTATGGAGGTTTCAGGCCCAGTCCTTGGGAGTTCTACTACTATTTTGTGTTATATGTTTATTTACTGATTCTCGCAAATTAGTTAGTCTTACGCTTTGTAGAATTACAATTCAATTATGTAATTGCAAGTGCGGTGTGTTACGATTTCCTTTTCAACCTCGTTGAATTTATCATTAATACTCCTTTACTGCTGAGTGATATTTTTCCATTTATTTGATTGATTTTAGCATGGTTAAGTAGTTTCTGTTCAATTCTGCACATTGTTATTTCTTGAGTTTTTCCCATTGCGAGTGTCAACGTATGGTTTGTTGTTCAATTCTGAATGTTGTTATTAATTGAATTATAGAGAATTCCATTGCAAAATTTCAATAGGTGATTACTATTCAATTTATTCAGTATTTATTTTCTATTTTTGTTCAATTCATTAATCTTGTTTTTCAATCGCAAAAGATCTTTAATTTTAGCATTGAGTGTTTACTTTATGCATAAGTTCAAACTAGAGTTTCATTCTTTGATTGATTTGAAGTATTTCACAGTTTACTTTTGAAGTGATTGATGGAAATTCGAGAATTAGATAGTATTTATTGCAATGATTTAGAATAGTTAACCTCTGATTTCACTCACATATACTTTTCTTGCACTCTTGAAATAAACGACTTGCCCTGGGTCGATGATTAATGTGAGGCATTAAGATTACTTTTAACAGACATCTTTTTGACACAAAATTTTGGTGACGTTGCCGAGGAGAGTGTTTAGGAGTGATGTCTTTTTGTTTTTTCATTTTGTTGTGAAAGAACTGGGTATTGAAAACGAGAGGTAAGAACCTGCGTATTAGCAAGTAAAACGCCTATTCACCAGCCTGCTTTTCAGCAATTGTGCAGAGGTTAAATAGGATAGGTATTTATTATTATTATTATTATTATTATGAATGAATGGAAAGAAAAAGATAGAATTAGAACGAAACCCCCCATATAAATCCACAAAACCCAAGGGATCGGTGACCCTTGGCAAAAAGACCTTCATAGATGAAATCACAAGATAGGTGAATCTCAGGCATTCGTAGGACCTAGAACCATTTCCCAAAGGAATCCTACTATAATCCCTCAGGAAGCAGCCTCACCATCTGCAGCCCATGCTGATATCCACAGTGAAACTGAAGGGTCTGAACAGAGGTTTTAGGGTACAGAACATTTGAGTCATGACCCTTCACGAGAGTGAAATTATTGCAATTTGCAAGAAGGAGAGGGAGAAACTAGTAGTGCTGTAAGGAAAAATATAAAAAATGCAGAGCCTGGATCTCTTGAAATAGTGGTTGAGACAGAGACACCCAACATTCCAGATTGAGGTAGTGCTGCAAGGCCTCATCCAAATCCACCTCCTAATCCTGCTCAAATTATTCTCCCAGACCAGGAAATACCTAAAGGTTATTGGCAAATATTTTATAAGATGGTGCACAATCAACCCCAGGGACAAAAATCAACATTGGAGTATCCCATTGTTGACCTGGTTGCAAATTCCACTATGAAATTTATTCCGTTACAAAACATCCCCACCTTCCATGGACTGAATTCGGAAGAGTCGGATGCATTCTTATTTGACTTTGATGTTTTATGTAGGGGATATGATTACACCACTGACCCTCAAAAATTGAAATTGTTCCCCTCTACATTGAAGGGGGCAGCTCTATGCTATTGTATGGGGCTTGGTGGGGGAACCATTAATAATTGGGATCAAATGAAAAACTCTTTTCTTACCAAATACCAAGATTACAGCCGGACTAGAGAATTAAAAGATGAAATCTTCAACATGACTACAAAATATAATGAGACATTAGAAGAATATGTTGAACGATTCCAATATAATTTGCAAATATCCCCATATACTGCATTGTCTAAGGATGTCCTAAAAGTAACAATGATAAAAGGAATGAAAGATGAATGGATAGAAACATTAAATCTAATGGGAAAAGGAGACATCTATCAGGAAAATTATGATGACATTATTTCATGGTGTATCAGGTGCTCTTGAGGTAGTATGCGTAATAGGCCAGCTATAAGGGATTCAATTGATAAGAATTAAAAATAGTCATATGACAGTGTAACCAAAGCAGAATTAGGTAATATTTTGGAAGATTTCAAACCATATCTTGGGCACCCTCACAACACAGCTAGATGTCCTGCAATCCAAGCAGAAACAAGCTTTAGCAGAACATAACTTGGCTCTTTTTTATCCACACTGTCATAAGAATCACAACCAGCGGGAGTGCCCATTGGACATGGTCTAGACATGTGCCATCTGTACCAAGGACCATGCCACTGAACAATGCCCTTCACTTCCAAGGTTTAAAGTGGTATTTAAAGAAGAAGAAGAAGAAACATAACCATTATATCTAATGAATCAACGTTGACAGTGGCAAGCCCGACCAACAAGTCTGTCACAAGACCCATCTCAGTTCTTTCCTTCTTCAAAATTTAATCAACAGAAATTTGGGACATCATCAAAAAACCAATCACCTTTTTCTTCTTGGACATCCCAACCATTTTCCATGCCCCCTTGGAAAAATCAATCCTTTCCAGGTAATGGTTGGCCAAATTTTCCTTTCTCTCCTTCATTCTGGAAAAATAATCCATATCAGTCCCAGTGGCCTGCCTCCACCTCACAAAATTCATATTGGTCTCAAAATTGGCAGCGACCCCTAGGAATGACCAATTTACCTATGGGAACAGGGGCTCAAACTCAACCCACATTAGCAGCTCCATACCCAATATAACAAAATTCTCAGATTATTATACGCCCTCAACTTCTAGCTCAACCAAATCCTAATCCTAATAACAGATCGGTTCAGCTGATCCAGATTGTTGAGAATCCAGATTCTAAAACTGAATAGAAGGAATGCAATGATCTTAGGATGAGATTAGGGCGTGTTATTTCACTCGAAGAAGATACCTCCCTACCACAAATTGAATCTGAAATTCCAACATCACCTAAAAAATCAAATGTGACTGAAACAAAGATAAAACAAGAGAGGGGCACAGTCAACCAAAAAGATCCTGAAAATCTTATTATTTCCTCTCTCCCATCCCCTAAGAGATTAGTAATACCCAATCCAATTGTCTCTTCATATTTTGATCTCATAGGGGAATTAAAAAACCTTTGTATTAAAATTCCTCTCCTACAGGCTATATAATACATCCCTATTTATGCTAAAACAATTAAAGAATAGTGTGCAAAAAAACCCGTGAGGAAAGCAAAAAAATTTCCAACTGTTCATGTTGTAGGGACACTGTCTGATTTACTTTTGGGTAAGGAAACACCAATAAAATATGAGGATATGGAAACCCCATAGTCACAGTCCAGATCTATGGCCGCTCCTTCTCAAACACGTTAGTCGATTTGGGGGCAACTATTAATATTTTAACTACATAAACCTATGAAACACTTGGTATAACAACCTTGGAACCTACCACTACCTTGCTGGGAATTGCTGACCGATCTGTTGTAAAACATAAGGTACATTACAGGATATCCTAGTTTCTGTGGGCTCATGGGAATACTCGACAAATTTTTTAGTTATTAAACCAAAAATTAGATTAGACGAACATACCCTGATATTGGGATGACCTTGGTTAGCGACGGTTGATGCTTACATAAGCTTTCAAACAAGAAGCATGACCATTGATAAAGGATATTCTATAAAGAATATTGCTATATATCCCCTTGACAAACCAAGTCTTCCCACTATAAATATTCACAAACAACCACCTGTATACTGGGAACAAAACATCCGTTGACCATTGATAGTACTAGAAGCACTCGAATTCAAAGATAAAGCTGAATATGATGTGATCAATAAATTTATAAATCAACCATCTACTTCAAGAAATTTAAAGTGCCAAATGTTAAAATCATTTATTGATAATGAAGCCCAGGAAGACCCTTTAGTGGATACTGATAATCAACACATACCCACAACTAATGTTCGTAACAACATGCCAATTGAAATCGAACCAGGTAAAATTTTAGACATCAATGGCAATCTGCATAGTGCCCAACAACAAAAGCTCATTAAGTCTGCAAAAATATAAAGGATCCTTTACTTGGGACTATCCAAACATGAAGGGAATATATTCCCAACTGTGCGCACATCATATTTACACTGAAAAGGATGTTCACTCCATCCACTAGCTTCATTGACGACTGAACCCACATCTAAAAGACATTGTAAAATACGAATTACAGAAGCCACTAGATGTAAATTTCATTTATCCTATTTTAGACAGTTAATGGGTCTCTCCATTAGTGGTCGCCCCTAAAAATAATGGTAAGTGGTGAATCTGTGTGGGTTACAAAGAGCTGAACAAAGTCACACAGAAGGACCACTCCCCCCTTCCCTTTATTGATCAAGTACTTGATACATTAGCAGGAAAAAAATTATTTTCCTTTATTGATGGTTTCAATGGCTATAATAAAATCCAAATAGCCCCTGAAGACAAATATAAAACAACCTTCACCTGCCCTTGGGGTACATTTTCCTATAGATTATTGTCATTTGGTTTATGCAATGCCCCAACAACATTTCAAAGGGCCATACTTAGTATTTTTTCTGATTTAATAAATTAAGGGCTCGAAGTCTACATGGATGACTTCACCAGTAGTATAGGTGCATAAGCAGGATGGATCATGGTGCATGTTTCCGGATTATAGGGAGCTCAATAAGCTCACTATTAAAGATAAAATTCCCATTCCTATGATTTATGAATTATTGGATGAATTACATGGATAAAATTAGTTTACCAAGTTGCATTTTCATTCAGGATATCATCAAATTAGAATGAAGACTGAAGATATTCTGAAAACAACATTTCAAACTCATGAGGGTCATTATGAATTTTTGGTCATGCCTTTTGGCCTTACCAATGCACCTTCTACATTTCAAGGGTTGATGAATTCCATTTTAAAACCCTTCCTTTGAAAATTTTTGTTAGTATTTTTTGATGATATACTAATCTACAATAGGTCTTGGAAGGATCATGTTCAACATGTTGAAAGGGTGCTCAAACTATTGGAGGAGAAACAATTATATGAAAAAAACTCCAAATGTTTCTTTGGAGTACAAGAGGTGGAATATTTGGGTTTTATTGTATCTCACGAGGGTGTTAAGGTAGACCCTAACAAAATTAATGCCATTAAGGAATGGAAATTACCCACAACCATAAAACAATTGCGGGGATTTATTGGGTTAACAGGGTATTATTGCAAGTTTGTTAATAATTATGGGAGAATAGCAGCACCTCTAACAACATTATTGAAGAAAGATGAATTTTCATGGACTCCTAAAGCATCTAAGGCCTTTGAACATCTTAAAGAGGCAATGTTCCTAGCACCGGTCTTAGCTACGCCATGCTTCAAAAAAACCTTTATTGTGGAATCTGATGCCTTAGGAAATGGAATTGGTGATGAAAGTCATCCAATCAAAGGAAAGTATTTACAGAAAGCTATTTATGAGAAGGAAATGTTGGCAATACTACATGCACTAAAGAAATAGCGACCTTACCTAATGGGAAGACACTTAAGGTAAAAACTAATCATGATAGTCTTAAATACTTTTTGGAACAAAGACTGTCTTCAGAAGAGCAGTAAAAATGGCTCACAAATATGTTGGGTTATGACTTTGAAATCATCTACAAAAAAGGGAAGCTAAATGTTGTTGCAGATGCACTCTCAAGAAAGGATGAAGAGGTGGAAGCATTTCTTTGTGCCATTTCTATTATCCAACCAGATTGGATAATCGAAGCTAGGGATGAATGGAAAAAGGACGAAGAATTGTGGACACTCATTCAAAATTTGTAGCAAGATCCTAGTACATCTTATACATTTAGTTGGAAAAATGATTCCTTATGGTACAAAGATCACTTATATCTCTGTAATAATTCCCAAATAAAACAAAATATTCTTCTGGAATTGCACACTTCTCCCTTAGGAGGACACTCAGGAATTTTAAAAACTTACCACAGGGTGAAGAAAGAAATTTTTTTGGGATGGCCTTAAATCAGATATTCAAAAGTTTGTGAAGGAATGTTTGATTTGTCAGAAAAATAAAGTTGAGACAATTAAGATCTTGGGTGTTCTAAAAACTTTACCCATTCCAAGTCGACATTCTAAGGAGATTTCAATGGATTTTATCATAGGTTTACCTAAGTATGAAGGAAAGAGTGTCATCCTGGTGGTAGTTGATAGACTTACCAAGTATGCACACATTTGTGCATTATATCATCCATTTAAACAAGTACAGTTGCTATTTCATTTATGGAAATAATTCAAAAGCTACATGGAAACCCAAAGGTTATTGTAAGCGATAGAGATCCCATTTTTACTGGAAATTTTTGGACGAAATTATTTTCTTATTTGGTTACTCAACTAGCTCATAGCTCATCTTATCATCCTCAATTCGATGGGAAAACTGAGATAGTAAAAAAAAAATTGGAAGGATATCTTCGTTGTTTTGTATCTGATAAACAAACACAATGTGTCAAGTGGTTACCTATGGCTGAATGGTGGCATAACACTTCCTTCCATACTGCAGAAAAAATTACCACATTTATGGAACCTTATGGATATCATCCACCATCGATCACATCATCTTTAAGAGAAAATTATAAGGTTCAAGCAGTGGAATATCACATCAACCATCAACAAAAAGTTCTCCAACTCTTAAAGGATAACCTAAATTTGGCACAAAATTGAATGAAACAACAAGTAGATCAAAATTGCAGCAATATAATTTTTGATGTAGGAGACTGGGTATTTTTACGGATAAAACCATATAAACAAATGTCCCTCAAGCAAGATAAGAAGGATGAGGTCCTTACAAGGTGTTGCACAATATTGGTACTATGGCATACAAATTGGAGCTTCCTGATTCTTCTCGAGTGCATCCAGTTTTCCATGTTTCATGCTTAAAGAAGGTTATAGGTGGCAAATTTCCAGTTCAAAAAATATTTCTAGAACTTGATGAGGAAGGAAAAATCATTTTGGAATCTGCAGTATTCACAGAAACAAGAACTCAGAAGCTACGAAATCGATTAATTTCAGAGTATCTCATCAAGTGGAAGAATTTACCCACCGAAGATTCTACATGGGAGGATGAGAATTTTATACAGAAGCATCTATATCTACTCAAGCATTAAAGACAACACTTTTTTGAAGGAGAGGGGCATGTTAGGTCCCTATATTACAAGTGTAGTCCCTTATTGTTGTTAGTGTAGCCCCCTTATGGTTATTGTTGTACCCTTGTAACCCCCATATTGTTATTATTGTGCCCTTACATTATTATTGTTAGGTCGACTAGGATTATATTGTGACCCAATGGACTCCTATATATAGAACAAAGTTTTTTTCATTTGTATCATCCAAGAATTGTTCATTTATGTAATGTAAAGGAGGTTTCCCCCTTGAAGTGGCTTATTTCTAAGGCATTGATCTCTCTTTTCTTCTATTTTTGGAGTTGGTTTCATAACATAACATTCATATAATGGCGGATCCTAATCATAAGCCATATCATGTTGATTTTATATTAAAATAGGTAGGTGACCAACGTCTTCACAACCATACGCTAGCCAGTATGGCAACGAGACTAGCTTTGATTTTTCCACCAACCCACTTATACATAAAATTCATTCACTTGCCATGTAGAGAGGAGCCATGAGGCAGAGGCCAATGGGAAGAGTTCGAAAAGCAGTGGAATAGTGCACATAACTGTGAGAACATGGAACCCCAACCTGCGGGAACCATGATGGGTTAGAAGTGTGGTGCATAGGAAACCTTGCCCAGGCAATAATTTTGAGAAGTAATATTCTATGCAAAATCTATGGAGGAATATTAAAGATTCCCTAGGGGGCTAGAATTGATAGTGTCATAATGGGGTGAAGTTTATACTCATTTTAACTAGAATTTTGTAAGAATCACAATGGTGCAATTTTTTTTGAATCTGAGTAGCGGATATTAGGGGTCATGGCAGAAACCCACATTTTTGATTAATTTTTGGGCACAAAGTTTGAGACATCAATGTGCCTTTCAGAAGTAGTTCATGTTTACAGTCAAACATAACAAGAGGATGAGATGAACCTGTTGGTGTTGTGATTGTTGTGATTTGAGCATTTGAATTTCAAGCCACTCCAAGGATTGTAGGTATATTGATGTAATTTTCCATGTACTCATTGTAATTTTTCTAATATGAATGAAGTGTCCTCCCCACTATTGAAACAGGGCCTAGAGATGTAGTCCACACTTGATGGGCTTCATTATCAAATATTGTGTGCATTGTCTTTATGGTCTCCTTTATGTTGCTTCTAATTCAACTATTTACACATATCGTTATGCGGAATTATGGATTACGGATAAAACATTCTTCCCTAGATGTAGTGCTCATCTAGAAAAATAGGTTAAAGACTTCGTAACTACTTTTCCTAACAGTAAATAGACACACAAAATAGATCAAAGAACTTACTTGGAGTCCAAGTGCTTCCTATTCTCCTTCTGTCGCTCTTGTTGTAGCTTCAAATCCAAACTAGATGTCTGAAAATATTTCCTACAAGAATGAACACTAAACAACAAAATATAGCAATAATACATATGTTTATTCAAGTTATTTGGTTAAATCAATAAAACATAAACCATATACATCAGATAAGAATTCATAATATGAAACACATGATCTTATACAAATACATATGTGGGAAAGTAAGCAACAATATTTATTAATGGATAGAAGGGGAGGTTACAACCCAGTGATTGATTTAGTGTCACCATCTCTAGTAGCATCCTAGCCTCATCAAAATGCACATCTCTCCAGCAGAATGTCACTCAAATCAATTCCTCAATTGAAATTACACCAGCATTTCTCTACTCAAATTATTCCTTCTCAAGCACTAGGATCTGTGCTCAATTTATAGAGGAGCTAAAGGTAGTTTTATAATCAATGACTTTATAATAATAGGCAAGACATGTTCCCAGTCTCAGAGGTATCAAATGGACACCTGGATTTGAATTTTGACACATGTGAACTCTTCTAGAAGGCACTGGCCAAGTGGAGATTATGGAACAATGAGAATTTCACTCCCATTGTGACCAACATTATAAATGTCTAGAAGTGCTTTGCAAAGCACCTTTGATTGGTGTTACCTACATATGAAATGCACTTAGTCCCTTTAGAGGCAATGTTGGTGAGCTCTCATATGATATAATATAAACTTAAAATCTTGGGAACCTTTGCAAATGAAATTCATAGATGATTTGTCCTTATTCTTTGTCTTAGGGCATGTAGCAACTGAAATGATAGAGGATGATAGAACCTATTCATTGGTTCTGGAGATGATGTCCAGTTAACTAGGTCATTGGGAATGGTGCCCAAATGGACCTATAACGATTGCCCCATAAAGCATGAAGTCAGAATAATAAAAACAATATTTTGATTGAGATGCTTTACACTGTGATGGGCTGAAGCGATGCCTACATTCAACAACACAGGACAGACAACTGCATTGTTTTTCTTTAATCATGTTATTGCACGGTTTGGGGTTCCATAGGCTATAGTTACAGATCATGGGAAATACTTTCGAAACCACATGATGACTAAATTGAATGCCAAGTTAGGATTGTCACATGATAATTCTACTCCTTATTATCCACAATCAAATGGACAAGTTGAGGCTATCAACAAGATTCTTAAACATTTGCTTCAACGAATGATAGGAGTTCGTAAAATAAACTAGAATTTGATCCTATACTCTGCCTTGTGGGCATACCAAACCTCGGTGAGAAATGCAACTGGATTTACTCCCTTTCAATTGGTGTATGGTCTGGAAGTTATCTTGCTGATCCAATGTGAAATACTGTCATTAAAACTTGCAATCGACTTGTTACCTGACACCTCAGAAGAAGAACCACATATTTTTAACCTCATCCATCTTGATGAAACACATAGTGAAGCCCAATTGGCCAACGAAGCACATATGAGATGTATAAAGGCACAATATGAAAAAATGTCCAGCCTCGCATTTTCTCAGACGATGACTTGGTCCTCATTTATGATCAAGAAGCTGATGTAATTGGTACAGAGAAATTTGATCCATTATGGCATGGTCCCTATATTGTCAAAAGAATTCTTGCAAAGGGTGCCTACGAGTTGGTTGATTACAATGGAATTCCATTGGTGCAACCTAGAAATGGGTTGTATTTGAAACTTTACTATGCTTAATCATGAGCATAGTAATCTTTTGTATTATATTGTATATATATGCTGTTGATTTTCATTCACTATTTTAGTTTTTTTTTAGATTTTTCTTGACGTTGGTAATCCACTTTACATTTCATCGCAAATGTATGAATCTTCGAAACCATTTGTTGAATATGATGATGGTGCTAGTCGTAGTACACATAATATATCCTTTGCAGCGTGGGCCATTTTCACTCCCAACGACGAGTTAGTGAGTTTTCAAGGGATTTGTATTAGTATTTCGATGAAAAATATCGCTGAGTATAGCATGTTGGTCGATCTTCTCTCTGATTTCATTTCATTTGGTATTAACCACATCATCATAAAGTTAGAATCACAACTTGTGGTATTAAAATTACTAGTGTTTATACTGTTAGAAATCCAACACTTCATCATTTGTTCCTAAGAGTTCAAATTTTTGAAAGACACTTTGATTTTATTCAATATCAACACATTTCCAGACATTTTAACACATTAACTAATTATTTAGGTAATCAAGTTTTAAATAGACATTTGCAACATATGTAAAGAAAACATTCACATCATTGAATAGGATTGCACAATAAACATATGAAAAAACTAAAATCGAATAGATAAATAGTTATAGGCTTTTACAAAAAATTGTGCCGAAGAAACATTGGTCATATGACCTCAAAATTTATGCAAAACGTCAAAAGTAAAATAATGGTGCTCATGGAAACATGTTATAGATCTAGCTATCCTACGTTGTAACCGCTCCAACGGTTAGGAACACTTATAGTGTGATGCTACAATCGCATGGGAAAATATTCAATCCAACAATCCGAAATCCCGAAGGTCAACCCCTCAATGTGTTTCCGAAGCTCAGTTAGAGTCTCAGCCATATCAAGATCCTGAAGGACTACTCTCCCGACAACCCTCTCTGCTGGCGCATCTACTACACGCTCTGGTTCCTCCACCGGTTGAACTCGACCAACATCTGCATTACATCAAACATTTATTTTAGTCTTTGGAAAACATAAAAAGTACAAAAACATTGTATAAACCTTAAGAAAATAAAAAACCATGGTCAAAACATTCTTACCTATTGCACCCCACTGAGCACCTTCCGGTAAAGCTAAATCTGGATCTCCCTGGAAATCAACGCCTGTTTAGGCATACTCATAAATAGGGACGATATGTCACTAGAACCAAGTGAAGAACACAATAGAGAACACAATGGTCGATTTCCCTGCATGCCTACCCATTAGTTCTACCCATCTCTGCATCCGCGAACCTCTAAGATTAGACACATCCAATGTCACATGTTGTGGCTGCATTAGTGGAATCCGTTCTAAGGAAAAAGATATGAGGATCGAACCATAACTGAATTTCTTCTTCCTTCCTCCCTTTTATTTGTTCATTTATTCTTTTATCTGAGAAAGTATAGCTTCAGACTAGTTGAAGACTATTGGCTCCATGCACTCTAGCGCGAACTGCATATACGATCTATTCGCTACATGTAGTGTAATAGTGCCAACATTTTTTGTAATTGTGAAAAGGATAGTTCTCAAAGGAAAATATCTAACATCCCAGATGTTTATTTTTCCATCTTTTCTTGGCTCTACCCCTGGATAACGATGTTATAAAACATAGTCTTTCACAGTCTCTCCTCTAAGAATAGACCCTGACAGCGAAATAGGCAAGCCTCTCCTCGAAAAACCTATGAGAAAGTATACATCCTCTACTGTTATGGGAACCGCTTGGTTCTTAATATGAAATGCCTCAATAACTGGATCCCATGCTTGAACTAAGAATTCCAAGAGTTCTATTTTTTGCCTCATCCCTGACAACCAGAAGTACTTTAACAGTCCACAATCCATTAGGGCTCTAACTGTGCCCGGATCATTTAGGGAAATCATATCATTTTCTTCATTCTCTCTTTCCATCCATGTAATCATCATTGTAATCCGATGAAAACCTAAAATGCAACCATAAGAACCATTAGATTCCATTCAATGCAAAAAATTCAGCAAATTTTGGGCATAATACAAAAAAACAAATATGAATATTGAATCCAATGCAACCTAGAACAAGAGACAATGCATTGTATATGCAGGTAGGATTCATTTTAGCTACTATACAACACACTTTTCAATGTCCAAGGGTGCGTTTCCCTCTTTAGGAGAAGAATTTACCCTAGGGCCCCCAAAACCCTAAAAATTTGCACTGAAAGGAAATTAAATGATTACTGAAGGAAAGAGAGGGTTCATATCACTAACCTGGATCAAATGGAAATAAAATCCGTCCACAAAAACAATCACAATCAGCAGCTGAAGTTTGGGGGAAAAATCAGGTTCAAAGCTCCAAAATGCAAATGGTAACTATGGAATGGTAAAAATGAATAATTAAACTCTTTTTAATATTCATTTAATTGTTTGCAAATCATATTTATTGCTATGACTATGGGTTTATTATGTTTTAGTCATGAAACATGTATTTTTAATCCATTTGGTGTTGTTCTGAATAGATCTTACAACTTTGAACAAATTAGTTGTGCAAATTTATTCCAAGAATGATTTGACCACAAAGCATACTTTTTCTCTTTATTTTTCGAGATTTTTTAAAAATGAAAAAGGATTTGAAGCGCACTTTTATCTCTTTTTCGAGATTCGATAACAGCGAAAAAGGAACCACTGGAGTCTTTTTTAAGATCTTTTCAGACTCCGATAATGTGAAAAAATTGTCGAGCACTTGTCTTTTCGAGCTTGTAAAAGTAAATGAATTGATATCTACTCAGTATAAGTTTAACCCTTTTCCGGATTGAGATAGATTATTTATGAAAAAGGAATACCTTGAGCCACTAATTTGCTATGCAGAATTATGGATTACGGATAAAACATTCTTCCCTAGATGTAGTGCTCATCTAGAACAATAGGTTAAATACTTTTCAACTACTTTTCCTAACAGTAAATAGACACACTGAACAGATTAAAGAACATACTTGGAGTCCAAGTGCTTCCTTTTCTCCTTCTGTCGCTCTTGCTGTAGCTTCAAATCCAAGCTAGATGTCCGAAAATATTTCCTGCAAGAATGAACACAAAACAACAAAAGATAGCAATAATACATATGTGTATTAAAGTTATTTATTTAAATCAATAAAACTTAAACCATATACATCAGATAAGAATTCATAATATGAAACACATGAGCTTATACATATACATATGTGGGAAATTAAGCATCAATCTTTATTAATGGATAGAAGGGGAGGTTACAACCCAGTGATTGATTTAGTGTCACCATATCCAACAACATCCCAGCCTCATCAAAATGCACAACTCTCCAACAACATGTCACTCAAATCAATTCCTCAATTGAAATTCCACCAGCATTTCTCTACTCAAATTCTTCCTTCTCAAGCACTAGGATTTGTGCTCAATTTATAGAGAAGCTGAAGGTAATTTTACAATCAATGACTTTCTAATAATAGGCAAGACATGTTCCCAGTCTTAGAGGTATCAAATGGACACATGGATTCGAAGTTTGACACATGTGAACTCTTCTAGAAGGCACTGACCAAGTGGAGATTCTAGAACAATGAGAATTTCACTCCCAATGTGACCAATGCACATATAAATGTCGGGAAGTGCTTTTCAAAGAACCCTTGAGTGGGGTTACCTGCATATGAAACACACTTAGTCCCTTTAGAGGCACCGTTGGTGAGCTCTCATGTGATATAATATAAACTTCAAATCTTGGAAACCTTTGCAAATGAAAGTCATAAATGATTTGTCCTTGTTCTTTGTCTTAGGGCATGTAGCAAGTGAAATGATAGGGGATGATAGACCCTATTCATTGGTTTTGGAGATGATGTCCAATTAACCAGGTCATTGGGAATGGTGCCCAAATTGACCTATAACACATATGGTTTTTACATGCTCTTTCATGCAATTATACTAACATCAAATAAAGAAAAGATCTTAGATAATGTTGGTATCAAAGGCATACCGAATCATTGAGTTGGCAAGATAGGAGGACTTATTAGGTGGAAAAACATGGTCTAATTGGGAGTTCCACGTGGCACCTCTAAACATCAAAAATTTGGTTCAATGGATCAGCATCGATAGGATTCTATTGTGCAACCTCTGGGCATTTGATCTGAGTGCTCTACCAATAAATCAATTACCGAACATTAGAATGGATGTGGTTTATACTATATTTAAGTCGTCGTTACAATAAGTTGCCGAAAAGGGGGGGAAGGTCATGAGCTTAACCCTATGACCTCCGTGTTGACTGTAACTTTGTGTAAAATCCTATACACATGTTCGACAAACATGTTGTCGCAAACATGTATGCATGTAGACCAATAGTTATATGGATGATTTGAAATATGATTGGGGTGCCGATATAGTTATAACAAAAGAATTATATATATATATATATATATATATATATATCACATTGGTTATGATATGTATATAGTATGGAAGTGCATTAGTTATTAAAATTGTCACATATAATATGTGGTCATAATGATGGGGCAACAATATTTCTGAGTTCAACCCTGTGGTTGTAGATACCCAACATTATTTAAATGCAAAAGAATTACCATTGCTCCACGCTATTGTGGTTGTGATATTTGGCTTAATGCTTGTCTATTGAGCCCTTTGTTTGTCTTTGTATGTTGTGTAAAACATGGTATTGGCCCTTTTGAAGTAGGTCATTGTGTAGCTATGACACAATAAATAATTGTACGAAAATGATGAGTCATTTAGTTTTATAGAATTATTATCATTGTTTTTGTGATAATATATATATTTTTTTCCATTTTCAAGATTTAAGTGAGGAGAGATTTTGCGAGGGGTTCTTTAAGGCTTTTTTAAAGATGCATAATGGAGAGCCAACTTTTAGATCATTTTTGCATCATAATTGAAGAGGCCACTCCATTGGAGGTGGACCCATAGACGTAGCTAACATTGTGTAAACTCCGTTATCAATGTAATTGTGTTCTTTTATTTTATTTATAGTCATTTATTTCTATTATAGTCTTTTTAATAGTTTTTTTTCAAGCTTGGTATTTCACATTCTATTTAAAGGGATAAATCGTAGGCTCATAATAAAATATCATAATCAAGTTTGGTATTAGAGCCAAATGAGCTAGTTTGATTTGGGTTTTGAGTGTGAACGATTACCATGTCTGAGCTTAATAAGGGAGAAGGTTAACTTGAAGCTTACAATCCCAAAGTTGGTTCAAGGAGCTTCAATCAAAGAGGACAAATGGCTTCACCAAGATGAGAGAATTATTTTAACTCTGAGTCATATTTTCCTGAGGCATTCAATACGTTGCAGTCAAAGGTGGAAGAGCAATATAAAGAAAGAGGACTTCAGAAACAAGAAGGCACTAGTCAAGTAAAGGAAAAGGGTGATCAATCCCTTATTCCTTTGTTTTCTCCTCCTTCGATACCTCCCTATCCTCCTCATTCCTCAACCCTTTCTCTGTCACCATCTCATAAGAATATTACTTCAAAGAAGTTATTTTTGATGTTGGATGTTAAGCTCAACTTACCACTATATAATGGAGAGCTTAATGAAGAAATATTAGATAATTGTATTAGACAGATAGAATTTTATTTTTGTATTCAACAAATTGTTGAAGAAGAGGTAGATATTCATTTGGCCTCTCTTCAGCTTGAATGTACAACACTGGTTTGGTGGGAAATTAAACTTCAGTAATGTAGAAAAAAGAATGGTAAGTTCCTTTCTTCATGGTCAAAATTCACTAATGCATTGAGGAATTAGTTTTATTCATTAAATTATAATTTGAAATCAATCATGGAATGGAAAATTTTGAAGCAATGGAAAGGACGCAGTATGAAAAATTTTACTGAAGAGTTTAGGAAGAAATCATTGGCTTCAAATATTCCATTAGATTCTCCATAGATGATTTCAAAATAAATCGGTGCATTGCATAGTTATATTATTTGTATTCTTATTTTATTTAATCCCACTAATTTGGATGAAGTATGTGTCCATACTTAACATCATGAATGTGTTTTTAATTTCATGTGCTAAATAAGATCATGGTAAATAATTGATACCCTTTTCCTCGTATTGATGATTTATTAGATCAGCTAAAAGATGCAATTTACTTTATTAAATTAGAAATTTGAAGTGGTTATCATTAGATTCTAATTTCAGAAAGTGGTGTTTGCAAAACCACTTTTAAAGCAAAACAAAGTTTTTTTGAATGGTTAGTGATGCCTTTTATGCTTTGCAATTCCTCGACAAGTTTTATACATGTGATGAATGATATTTTTCAACCATTCATTGATGACTTTGTGATTGTCTACTTAGATGATATTCTTGTATTTAGAAAAACTTGGGATGAGCATGTCAAGCATGTTAGACAGGTCTTTTAGTGGGGAGGCATGATCCATAAAACATTGTGAGTACTTAAACAAAAATATTCATTTCAAGACCTTTAACTGACACTCAATTTCCTGATAACATGAGAAAATGTCTTCCTTAGATAATAATTCACCAGTAAATTAACATATTCAAAGAAGAAAATAATCAATAAGAAAGCATAACAAGATACTTGATAACAGTGTTCACATTGGGGGGTTATCTACATCTATAGATTTGTTTTGGAATATGAAACACTTTCATTAATTCTTAGGAATTTTTCTTCTCAAAAAATGGATTGAAATATTCTAACCATACGTGGATCATGCTCCATAAGGAGCTACTTTCTCCTACACAAAGGAATTAAGGCAATCACATAAGATACATTTCTTCAACACTAAAAGGGCTACATTCCTCTCAATACAAGATCCAATTTTCAAGCTCTTACAAAGCTCCTCCAAAAGCTCCGCCCTAAAAATTCTCAAACAAGTATTTTTAAATAGTTTATCCTATCAAGGAGAGCATAACTCCCCATATCCATAATAACAGGATCTCATGATTTTTAAAGGAAAAAAAAATCCATAATAATAGGATCTCATAACAACTCAATTCCAAAACTAAGATATAAACTCAAACCACCCATGAGACTCTTGAACTCTCATTGAGAATGGGAAAATAGTTGTGAGGTGTTTTCTAACAAAAACTAATTTTTCTTTTTACAAATTAAAATAAATAATACATGATATTCTCAAACCCACTTTCGGCATTAATACTTTTCCCAATTTTTAATGACTAATACATGAGTTTGTCATACTCACTTAAAGTATTAATAATTATTACAAATTTCTAATGAATAACACATGAATTTTCCATCCCTTTTAAAGAATTAATCCTTTCCTTCATTGATCTATACCATGGTGTGCAAGGTAATAATTTCCCATGTGGAGATCCCATTCCTCCCCTCTAAGAATCTTTTAGTCCTCCAAAACCATAAATAAGAATTTCAATTTGATGTACTCCCCCATTTCTTGACCTGCATAACAAATGTCTCTAACAGGCCACACTTAAAATCCATAGCTTCCAATGTATATATCAAAACTTTGCAAAATTCCAAGTTGCCAAAAACAAGTCTATGCAAAAATAATAATGTGCTTCACTCAATAGTGGCTACATGATTGTTTACAAATTTCAGCAAGGTATAAAGAAAAATATCTCTATCTTTCCTCATCACTTTGTGGCAATATACCATAAAAATCCATAGTGGTTAGACTATATGGTATCAAACATTGTTACAAAGAAAAATGCACCATATACAATTTTTTAAGACCAAAAACCTCTAAAATAAGGCTTGTTTTACTATAAGGAAATAATTCCACTATGCGCCAAAGATATGACATCCAACTATGTATTATCAATAGAGTGTAGTGTTCAGCCAATAGAGAATATTTTGAGGGAATATTCCTTAAAGATTCTTATGGCATCGTAAAGATTCATGAGGAGCCCATAATTGACAATGTCAAATCCTAGCTCAGTTTATACTCATTTACTCAAAATTTTGCAAGGAATGCAACAATGAAGTTAGAATGGAGATTTGAGCAGCAAATATGAGGGTTCATGAACAAATACCATGTTTGGCATGCAATTCAAGGCAGTGTTTCACATGTCATAAGGTGGTCATGTTTATACTAGAAAGTTGCATAATTCCAAGATGGAGTTGTTGGTATATAGTATGTTGCAGTTTAAGCAGTAGAATTCAAAGCTCGTGGTTGGAGCTCAAATTTGAAAGTGAATGTTTGGAATGCTTAACGAGGAAAGGTTACACTCCTCAAAAGGTGATCGATTCTACAATGAAAATTTACATAATGATAAGATGAACGTGTGAGTGATGTGTTTACCAAAGTTTGAGCAAAACTATGATATCCTTGGCACGAGAACCAGTGTAAGATTTATGAATTTATGGTTTTTGTCTATTTTTTGGATATTCCAAAGAGAGGAATGGATGTTATAGGTTATGGTGATATTTTTATTTTGTAGCAAGGCAGTAAGATATAAATGATTGCATGGAATTCATCATTTGAGCCTTTGCATGCAAACTAAGGTGATGCGGTGTTGAAAAGGGCATTTTTGACACTTCATCGGAAAGTAGTCATGTTTATAGTCATTGGTCCCAAAATTTTGAGACTAGTATGATGATGATGAGTATGATTTGAATCTGTGAAGTGAATTCAAGAGGACCCATTTCCACTTTATCTAATACAGACCATTTTTTACCATATTCTTGTGAGAGATAATTCGATTCAAAGGACATTATCTCTTTGTAAGAGAGACATGTCCACATGATTGTGAGAATTAGCTCTCGGTATTTTGTATGAGATAATCTCTTCGATAATTCCATTGTTGTGGGATTTCTACTGCCACTTGATAATGTGGGAATTCATCCCTTTGTAAAGGATAATATATTTAAAGAAGAGAATGAAGTGGTTCATGGATTCATGAGCTCGGAGATGTAACTCACATTGGGTGAAATCTATTACCAACTTGGTGATATCTTCCCTTATGTTTTTGGTATCTTGTCTCTTGCTTCACAATTATGCATTTTTTCTACATTTCAAAATTATGTTGATATGCATTAAGTGATGATAGAGAGAAAAAAAGTGGTGTTAAATGATGTTGGATTCAATTATTCAAATGAAATCAAGTTCAATTAAAATGGTCCTATAAATCTAATCCTTTTAAGTGAACCAAATCCATATCAAGTTTTTATTAAAGGCTCACCCCAGATTAGATCAAGGCAAGAAGTAGAAAGCCTTTGATACAATGAAAAAAAATATCAGTACTGTGTTGTGTTATCATTGCTACAATCACATCAGCATTTTTAGATATATAATGATGTAAGTGGATAGAACCAAGCATTGCATTCATCTACACAGAGCTCTCCACTTGAAACTTAATTTGGGTACCTGTCAAAGTATCCATTTGATTTTTGGGAAATTTTTTGACTTAGATGAGTAGAGAGATAAAGAAAAGTCCCAAAAATTCATTAGAAGATCCAATTGATGCATCAACCAATGCAGGAATAGTTGTAGAATATCCAAGCCCAATACAAGACTAGTCATGATGAACATAGGATGGATCATCACTTCCAATTTGGTGATCAAGTTTGTCTTCATATAAAAAAATACAAAATAATAGGGAAATGTAGGAAGCTCAAGCCAATCTGGCATGGCCCATTTATTATTTTGGAGAATACCGACACTAATTTTTCCGCTTAGATTTACCTTCATATATGCAGATGTGTTCAGTTATGAATGTAGAGCACTTGAAACCGTATGAGCCTCTAATGATCATAGATAAAGAAGAGAGTATTCAATTTCCTTCCATTGATGATTTTTCTCTTCAGTATCTGAATGAGTTACAAGAAGATGTCATTATGGACAAGAAGACAAGGACTTCACATCAAGGACATGTGGAATATCTTCGAGTGGGCCTTAAGGGAATGGATACAAGCACTGCATGGCAGATCTAGATAAGGAAATTGTGGGAGAAATACCCTCAATTATTTGCTGAGTAATTTAACTTTTGATGGTTCGAAGCTTTCTAGTGGGGAGGATTGATCCAAGAGGATCCAAAAAGACCTAAAATTCATAGTCCCAAAAATTTTATGGAAATAGCACCATGTCAAATAACTCAATGGGAGAATTTCAATGCAACTTGAATCGCCTTAAATACAGTCCATATGAATATTTTATGATGTTTTGAATATTTTGACCAACATGCAAAAAGTTAAACTTGTCTAGACACATGGAAGTATAGACAGGGCGACCTGGATATATCTAAGCATGACGTGGCATAATGTGGTAGCACTTGGTCTCAACACAGGGCATATGTAGGGTGGCATGGAAATTATGTTGCATTGAGTTAGAAAGGTAGGTGGACCTATCAGGTGACAACACATGGCCCAATTAGGGGTGTCACGTGGCACCTCGGAATGCCAAACATTTGGTTCAATGGACTAGAACCAACAAGATTCCAACGCAAAACCTCAGGGAAGATAGTTTGAGTGCTCTACCAATAAACTGATGGGTGTACATTGAAATTTATGTGGCTTATACTATATTTAAGTTTTTTTTTTATAGCAAGTTGTAGAAAAGGGGGAGAAAGTCACAGAATTGGACCCATGACCTCCCTATTGATCGTAACTCCTTGTAACCTCCGGTACACATGTATGACAACCATACCACCTCCAACATGTATGCACGTGGACCAAGAGTTATATGGATGATTTCAAATATTATTGGGATGTGGATATAGTTATAACCAAAGCAGTGTATATATATATGTGTGTGTGTGTGTGTGTGTGTATATGTACATACATACATACATACATACATACATACATACATACATACATACATACATACATACATATATATATATATATATATATATATATATATATATATATATATACACACACATATACATATACATATACATATTACATTGTTTTTGATATGTACATAGTATGGTTTGCACTAATTGTAAAAAAAAATCCATATATAAATATGTGGTTATAATGGACGGGTTGCAACCTCCATGGGTTCGACCTTGGGGTTGTGGACCCCAACATTATTTAAATGAAAAAGAATTACCACTATGCCACAAATATGTGGTTGTGATATTTGGCATATGAATTTTGTTTGTATTTTGTATATTGTGTAAAACACATTTTTTGTCCTTTTGAAGTGCAGCAAAGGGAGAGATAGGTTGACAAGAGTTTTTACAAGTCATTGTGCAACTACGACACAGAGATAATTATATGAAAAGGTTGAGAATTTTCATTTTGTGGCATGATTATCATTGTTTGTGTGATAATACATATATTTTGTGCCCTTTTAGAGATTTAAGAAAGGAAATATTTTTAAAGGGGTTCTTTAAGGCTTTTTGTAAAGCTATAGAATAAAGAGTCAAATTTTAGAGATTGGGCATTTGATGTAATTTGAGTCATTTTTGCATCATAATTGAAAATGCCACTCCATTGGAAGCAAACCATAGACGTAGCCCACATTGGGTGAACTCAATTATCAATATCGTTGTGTTCTTTTGTTTTATCTGCAATTTTTTATTTTTGTTATATTATTTTTAATAGATTTTTGTCAAGCTTGGTATTTCACATTTTGTTTAAAGATGATAAATCATAGGTTGACAATAAAATATCTTGATCACATGTTAGCTTAAACTTTTTTTGCACAGTTATAATTAAAACAACATTAACAATAAGTCAATTATAAAAAAGTCCATTTTACTAAGCATAATATCTATATTTATAAAATAATACTTACAACATTAATAAATGTTATTATTAAATTATAAAAGTATAAAATATATCTACACATAAATGATGAAATAAAATGTTAACTTATTTAGCACAATTGTTTCCATAATAACACATTATAGTCATCATTAAAAACATAAATACCCTGTCTCATTGTTAGAGATTTTCAAACTAAAAATTTGTTAAGAATTTATCTTGTCTAATGTTTTGGGTGAACAATCCACCTAGCATTGAGGATTAGAAGGCTTTTGATATCATGAACGGGTGTTGAGAGTAAAATAACTAGAATAGGGAGAGATATATCCGTTGGTGAAAAATATGAAGAGATTTAGTTGTTGATGAAAAACTAAATAAAAAACAAAGAAGGGTTAGAGGTAAAAGGGCTTAATAAAATCAAGATAATGAGGGGGGATTTAAAAATAATTACTAAAATTAAAAAAAAACTAGGAGGGGGGATAATATTAATGGTGAAGGAGTAATTTGTTAAA
Organism: Pinus albicaulis; assembly: GCA_034641835.2. Classification (NCBI taxonomy): domain Eukaryota; kingdom Viridiplantae; phylum Streptophyta; class Pinopsida; order Pinales; family Pinaceae; genus Pinus; species Pinus albicaulis. The sequence continues at coordinate 438,656,052 of CM076571.1, read as the reverse complement.
AAACTGAATAATTTTTTTATGAAAATAATTATCAAGAAAATAATTGGCTTTGTCTAGAGGGGGTAAAATCATTAAAAAATTGAAGGATCAAATAAAGGAAGAAAGGGAAAATATTAAATTTGAATACAAAGTAAAAGGAGGGGAACAAAATATATACACAAAGGGGAGGAGGTATCAAATTACAGAATAGGAAGGGGGGGAAGATGGAACAAATTTAAAGAATGGAAATAAATTAGGAAATGCGAGAGGTCTAAATAAAGAAAAATAGATAAGGGAGAAGGGAAGGGTGGAAGGAGAGATACAAATTAAAAATATAATAAAAATGAAGAGGGTGGTGGGGTGCAGAAATATAGTGGGAGTGAGATAAAGGAGGAGAGATCGAAAACAAGAAACTAAAGAAAAAATAGGGGAGGGGAGATTGTAAAGGAGATCAATTAATAAGATGATGGATGATACACTTCCAACATTGGCATAGACTATAACCATATTCTCTATTAAAATTATGAGGCTACATTTTTTATTTCAAGAGCTTTTCAAATAAGCGATATTTATGGAAAGGAATATATTCTAAGATTTTGATTTGATCAAAACAGATAAGATTCTTAAAATGAAAAAAGTGTTTTATAATGGTTAACTTAGAGATGTAGGTATAGGTAGTATCGACCATGTGCTCTTTAAGAAGAGATTTGAATGAATGACCATTATATCAATGTAAGATTTCCCACAAGGGCATGGAATCTAATAAACCCATGAACCTTGCATGGGATTGGATTTACCCTTGCTAACATAAAAAATGTTTTAAGGATATTTTGGGTTTAAATGTAGTTCTAATATTTTTCGTGTATAATATATTAGAAATAAGGTTTTGTGATACATTTTATGTACGGAAGAGTAATGAGGGCATTGAGTAGATAGGATTTGGGGTCTTTGGATTTAGGGTTATTGGCAACCCAAAAAGATTTATTAATTTGAGAGGTTGCGTAGACATCGCCTTTGAAAGCTTAGGTAATATTGTATTTTTCCTCATTTAAGAACTGAGGAGTAGAAATTTTGAAGGCCAACAATGATGTCGATTAGTCACCTAAACATTTTAATAATTTATTGGTTATTATTTTGTGCAGGTAGAAACTCCACTCTTCCCACGTTATCTGTAGATTATATTAAGTTTTCTTTAGAGCCAAAACTTTTTTAGCACTATATATGTTTATCACTGCAATATTATATCCGAGGATATTGAGGTTTACAAAATGTTTGAATTCAACTATTTATACGCCCAAATTTTAGTAATCATGCCGAACTTTAATAAAATAAAATGTAACTCTTACTCCACCTTATGATGGGTTTCTTAACATAATTGAGTATGAACCAGTGATCCAATAGTCTAGGAAAATTTACAAGTGAAATTCCTACGCAATTCAAGATCAACTTGTTATTTGGCTTAATCTATTGTTCAAGGGGATTTTGCAAATGCTAATTTATATAATGAGTCGAATGGCCAGATTTGTGCATGTAGGATCCCAAAGTGGATATGTCTTGGCGCCATCTACCACATTAGTTCATAGCTCCAAAACATTTAAATGTTGATTTATTTCATGAAACATGGGATTGTTTTAAAGTTGAACACAAAACAAGCCTGAATCCTTGAAGAGTGTACAACGATTCAACCTAGTTTTCTCTCCCTGTTAGTCACATGATTAGATTATGAACTCCCTGAATAAAATCAAGATTTTGACAGCCATTAATTAAGATGTATCACTCAAAAACACCAATGCATACACACATAATTTGATAAAGATACGCCGAATTGGAAATGAAAGGGGAAAATAATAATTATTGTTGCACACAATCTCTTTCGCAGATTAATGTACCAAAGATTTTCTTGTTTCTCGCTCCCCATGCTCTCTAATATTTCATCTCTTCTTTTATTACATATGAGACTCCTTTTTATAAGAGAGATATCGTTACATCATTCTACCAAATCGAATATATTTACTCAAATTTCCCAGAAATCCCTAATTTATCTAGATTCTTCCTTTAATATAGAAAATAAGAAACACTCAACTAACCTCCCAAAAAATTCATTATAGACTATATCAAATAAAAATATTGGAAATTTAGATAAACCAACTTCTCTTAGAAATAAATTAGGGAACCAACCCCCTTGGTAAATGGGGTTTTGACCTAATAAAGTCAAAGGTAATTTTGACTTGTAGATGCTCTTGCATCAAACTCCTAAGGAAGAAAGAAACTATTCATTAGTTCCTCAACGCTAGTGGAATACTTCATGACATATGATTTTGTCATATATGTTGCATATTCTACTATTTTTTTATTCCATTTGACCAAATATTGTTGATACTCTTTACCTATGATTTTCTTAATTATTTTATGATCCAATATGGCTTCAATTTCCTTTTTAGATACTTACGACAATTTTTTATTCCACTTGTTGGTTTGAGATTCAACACTTACAGGTGCATTTATTGTAACAATGTCGGATTCCTTCAAGGGATATAAATATGATATTGCATTCAAAATTAGTGATGTTATGTTTCCAATTTATATATTGTAAGTGTTTGAAGAAAATTTCCTCAAAATATTACATGAACCAATTTTATTAAGATTTAATTTTTTATATGTCCTCACAGGAAATATTTTCTTCCTTAAATATGCCTTTACTAGATATCCAACATTAAAATCCAATTGTCTTCTCTTCGGGTTTTCTGTTTTCTTATACTTGTTGTTATTCTCTAGTAATTTTTTCTTAACCCTTTCTTATAATTATTGCATAATCATTGCAAAATATTTGCCTACTACACTTTTGAGCTCTTAATTTCCTAAGTTCCTTAATCCATACACTCCCTTGGGGTGCATTCCATATAAAATTTGAAATGGGCTCCTCCATGTACTTTTGTTAAGGGAATCATGGTAGGAATATTTAGCTTAAACAAACACTTTATCCCACTATTTTGGATGCTCATTCACCAAAATTCTCATAATGTTTCCAATATTTCTATTCACAAAATTTGTTTTTTGATTCATTTTTGAATAATAAGTTGAACTGAACTTTAACTTGGTGCCTAGTTTTTTCCATAAGGTTTTCCAAAAGTGACCCAAAAATCCCATATCCTTGTCTGATATGGTGCTTCTAGACAATCCACGCAACCTCAAAATTTCTTTAAAGAATAAATTTTCCACACTAGTTTCATTAGTAATTCCTATACAAGCAAGTAAATGTGTCATTTAAAAAAAAAATTCCACCAAAATTAAAATGGAACCATTAAATTTTTATGTATGAGGTAAACCCAATACAAAATCCATGTTGATAGAATCCCAAGGATTGTTGGGGATTGGTAGTGGTTGGGATAATATTGCATTATGACTCTTTCCTTTTCCCTATTGACATACTCAATATATTTCCAAAAACATTTTCACATTAGGTTGTATGCTTGGCCAATAATGAAATGAACTTAATAGAAAAAAAAATTATTAGCTCCAAAATATCTAGCTAACCCTCCACTATGCTTTTCCACTATTAAATTATCCCTCATATAGCATCTAGGAATACAAGGTTTACTATCTTTAAACATCAAACCCTTTTGAATAATGTAGCTTTACCATTGATTTGTGTTCATGCTCACTGGATTTTCACATGCCAGATAGGATCCTTTGAAATCTATATCACTTTTTTACATCTCTCTAATATCATCAAATCCTCGGACATGGGATTGAAATTATTATATAATTAAATTAATCCTACTTAAATAATTTGCTACTTTTTTTTAATGATACAACAATATCCTTAATTAAAAAAGTGAAATTTTGTAAAATATTCTACCCACTTGGCATGTCTCTGATTTAGTTTGGTTGATTGTTTATAAATAGTAGAGCATGATTATTAGTAAATGGGATAAATTCCTTGGGCATAAGATAATGTTTCCATTTCTTAAAAACTTGTGCAATAATGTAAAATTCTCTATCATATGATGAATACTTTTGCTTGGTTTCATTTAAATTTTCACAGAAGTAGGCAATTAAACATCCCTCTTGGCTCAACATCGCTCCAATCGCAACACTATTGGCATTTATTTCAACTTGAATTTTTTTTTTAAAATTTGGTAATGTTAAAACTAGTTATTTTTTGACTCTTTGTTTTAACAATTTGAAGTTTTGATATTCTTATATAATGCACTTAAAGGATAATTATTCTCCTTAATGGTTTCAACAATAGGTGGACATATACTGTTAAAACTTTTAATTAACTTTCTATAAAAACTTGCAAACTTGTGGAAGCTTCTTACCTCAAACATATTTCTTGAAATTGGCTAGAAAAGGATTTCTTTTACTTTGTATAGATCCATCTTTAGACCTTCCTCTAAGATTACAAAACCTAAATACACGAGCTCAATCTTCATGAAGTTAAATTTATTTAGATTTATTAGCAATTTCTCTCTATGTAGAGTACTCGGAAATAGCTTAATGTGTTTGATATTTTGTTGGGTCCTTCGTTTTTGGAAAATTTTGAATTTTTTTGTCGGAAAAGAGTAATAGATGTGATCAACGAAAGCAGGAAAAGTAGATGGAAAAACAAGTCAGAAGGTGGGAACAAAAAGAATAAAGAAGAAGCAAAGAAAGAAAGTGGTTATTTTGGGGCTTTCCAAAGCCATGGAAGAAGTATCTAGGTGTTAGTTTTGAAATCATCAAAGTGGAAGTGGACCAAAACACTTAGATCTCACCAAAGTGGTTAAGCTAGACCAAATCAAGTGAGCACATATTTGAGAAAAGGATAAAATATATATATAATCAGAGGGGGGGGGGGGGGGGGAGAGAGAGAGAGAGAGAGCTAAGTTAACATACTATCAAAATAAGATTTGAAATCTCTCTACATATATTGTGATAAAATCTAGTCCCTATCTATATAACTGTAAGGAAATTCTGAAATGGATCTTGATGGGCCTCCAAATTATATACAAAATAAGGTTGATCTAACCTTTCTTAGGCACATAAAGGCTATATTAAATCTCTCCTTTTAGACTTAATAATGATTTTTTAGGTTTAATATGTTCTTAGGAACATTTAGAGATAATTGCATATTAAGTGCTTAATATTATTTATTTTTGTAGAATATTGTGAGAACATTGGACAAATTATAATTATTTTAAATATGAGATAATCAAAGGACTTACTCCCTGCTATAGGATGGACCAAGTGATCAGATTTGGATCAAGGACCTAATTGATAGCTCAAATTTCAAAGTGTTCAGAAGTGTGCCGAACCTGAGCGACCGGATAGATCTCATCTTCATGATTCTGGCACCATGAATGGTTCAAAAAACTGACACTGTATGGAGAAGTTATCGCAATTTGAAAAGTCCAGTAAATTGTAATTTTTGGCCTTTGACCAAGTTTGACTGGGCCTTTGAATATTAAAAAAAGAGAATATTGCAGGGAATATTCCTCAGAATATTCCCTAGAATATTCCTTCTGAGCCAACTAGTGAATGCCAAGTGGCACGTTGTGGTTCATTGTGCGCTGTACAATTTCTGGTTTTGGCCAATGGGAGGCCGCCATGTGGCCTAAGAATGGTGTGACAAAATTTTTTGGGAGCTGACCGAAGTCAACCCTAAGACCTCTGAGAGTGCGTGCAGAAGTCTCACCATTCAAGCTATGTGATGGTTCTTAACACATAAGGGATACAACTTATATTTGAAGTTTATTAAAATTCGTGTTTAGGGATTGAAGGAGCCAACCCCTCCCCATGTGGCTTGAGCCCATGAACCGTGGGCCAAAGCCCAACTGAAATCTCCGTCGGGGTTTCGCGTGTGTTCACATGATTAACGGCAGCGAAACCCCAACATTAAAGCTTATGCAATGTTTAAAAAAACCCACAACATTAAACACAACCATATGTGCTTTTTCACATGCCTCTATTTACGGTTAAGTGCTAACGGTTTGCACAGTCCATCGACAGTTATGGTTTGAAGGCAGAAAACATTGTGACATGTGCCATCAAACAACACTTTATTCACAGTTAGTTCGGTAGTTATGCTGGTGGGCATGCCAATTTTTGGCATAAGTCCCTATTTTAATTGTAGCTAACTTCAGTTCTCCATTTTTAGTGGAGGATTTTTAGGGGACACTGGGAAAAATGCGTTTAAGCTCTATCTTGAACTAGATTCGACCATTCTAAGAGTGCCAATAGTTAATTTAGACTATCTAAGACATTCCAGACTATTTGTGATGGTTTCAGAGCAATCAAAGGACTTATAAGTAGGCTTTTCTTCAGAGAATTTCTAGGAGCCACAAGGGCCACGAGGGGCCAACACCAATTTGAGGCCTAGCCAGTGCAACTAGAGGCCTTATTCAGGAATCCAATAGTCAATTTTGGATGTTTCAGACATTATGGAACTAATGGTGTGGTTTTCAGAGCCTGTAGAGGACTTTTGAAAGCTGAGTTACTTCAGTGAAGTTCCAGGGGCCACCAGGGCTAGCAAGTGCCAGCATCAGTTTGAGGCCTAACCAGGGGAGCTAGAGACCTTATTCAACAAACAAATAGTAATTTCTGACTTTTTTGATACTTATGAATCCATTTACGGAGTTCTTAGAAGCTTTTTAGGACTTCTGAAAGCTTATATGCTTCATGGAACTTTTCAGTGACCCTAGAGCCAAGGGGTGTCGCCAGGTGTTGGAGGCAAAATCAGAGCAACTGGAGGCCAATTTCAACCAAACCAATAGTCCATTCTGAATATTTTTGACATTATGAATTCATTTAAGGTATTTTTAGATCCATTTGAAGACTTATAAAGGTCGAAGAGCCACAGGGAAGTTTTGGGTCGCCTAAGGCCATCAATGGATGAAGGCCTAGATTGGGGAACCAGTGCTCATTTTGAGAAAATGATCAGTCCATTTTGGAAGTATGATATGTGCTAGATATATTAGATGAGGTTTTAGGGACAAAAAATGGATTCTGAAGGATTTAGTGCCATAGAGAAGCTTAGAGAAGCTCAAGAGCACCGACAGAAGGAGTCTTGTAAAAGGAAGCTTAGATTTGTTTTCAGAGTGATGACAGCCATGACAGGGGTATGCTGGTATTCTATACCCATTGGTTCAATTCATTTAACCATTGGAGTTGACTTTTTAACTTTTAGAATAAATTTTCCATAATCCGAAAGAGTGAGGTCAAGATGACAAGAGCTCAAGGAGACGTAGCCCACGATATTCGGGTGAACTCCTAGATTAAATTTTCTGTTATGTGTTGATGTTTATTTTCTACATTATATGGATGTTTCACATGTTTAATATCAGCAAAAACAAATGTACTTAAAGCACTTAAATAGTTAAAAAACATACACCTGTTTCAAGTATAAAATTCTACAAAAGTCAAGTATAAGCTAGATCTTTTATTTGTTTAACTAAATGGGAGGTTCTTGAAAAGCATAGCAAGTTATCCAACCCATTTTCATATCACCAATATTGGATAATAAATGAATAATATATTATGAAGTTATTGAATATATTTTGGAGATCCAGTGATTGAGAAAATCTAGGAATGTGCTTCGTGTCATTTAATGAAGATTCCTACAGTTGGGAACCAGATCCACTTTTGAGGGATTATAGAGGGGAAAGTTTCCTCCTTTTAAGGATGACACTTCCCCATCAATTTTTATAAGTAAAAATTCAAATTTTCCTCTGGGTTTGTGCATTTCTTAGTCTTCTTGTGGAGAAATCTTGTTATTTAGCAGCTCTAACTTCATTTCCAACAGGGATGTACTTGGATTTAATCTAATAACTAAGTTTAGTGTCATTTTCAGCTTCTAAGGTGTTAGGTCCCTATATTACTAGTGTAGTACCTTATTATTGTTAGTGTAGCCCCCTTATTTTTAGTGTTGTACCCTTGTAGTCCCCATATTGTTATTATTGTGCCCTATAAAAGACCAATATTATTATTGTTATGCACTTACGTTATTATTGTTAGGTCGACTAGGGTTATATTGTGACCCCATGGACTCCTATATATAGAAAGGAAATTTTTTCATTTGTATCATCAAATAATTGTTCATTTATGTAATGTAAAGGAGTTTTTCCCCTCACATAGGTTGATTTCTAAGTCGTTGATCTCTCTTTTCTTCTATTTTGTGAGCAGGTTTCATAACATTTGGCATCAAAGCTTTGGATTCTAGGGTTTCGTTGCTGCAAACAAGTCATCTTGGAATTTTATCTATAAATTTTTTTCTACAAAGTTTCAGATGCTGAAACAAAAGCAAATTTGAGACAAAATCTGGAGGAACTTTGTGTAAAAATTTCAGATCTTGGCTAGCAATAGTTTCAGAGATATGATCTGAGGAAATTAGGGTTTTTGCAGGATCCCGAATTTCATCTCAAAGATCTTACCTTGGGAAAATCGTCATAAATTTCTCTCTCAGCATCATATTCAAATTCTGTAAAAAGTGTTTGAACATGCACGAAATTTAGTTTCTTGGACCTCAATTTTAGAACCTAAAGTTGAAACAGTGACACGTGGGATGTCATACAAGTTTTCACTACTGAACCAATCCATAATTAGGTCATTGTGGGAAATTGGGTATAACTTTGTCTTGAAGAATCCAAATCAGGTCTGACCTATGGCATTGGAAAGAAGACGCAGGGGGATACTACAAGTCTAAAGTTAAAAACTTGGGGATCTGAAATCGATGAGATACAACAGGATCAATAGAGAGCTCCTCAAAAGCAAGAAAAATGTGTGTACCATTTTTTTAAATTGCATAACGTTTTTTTGAAAAATCAGTTTGAAGTTATTCCAAGGGAATATTTAATCATATATATCAGTATTGGGTTCTAAAAGTCCTCCCAAAATGAATTACACACCCATTAAGTCCTTTGAAACTTCTACTATGACGCATGAAGAGGAAGAAGTGAAACATGATGTACCACTCCTCAAACTCTCAATATAGAAGGACATATCAAGAAGAAAAATGTAATAGTGTTGATTGATTCGGGTAGTACCCATAATTTTATTCATTGTAAGGTAGCCAAGGAATTGAATTTCTTCCTATACCCAGCACCATAGTGTCAAGTGATGGTTGCAAATGGAGGAACTATAAATTGCTCTAGAAAGTGGCATAATATCAAGCTAACCATGGGTGAATATGTATTGAATAGTCCAATTCTCTCCATTCAAATGGGTGTTGTTGATGTTGTACTGGGAGTACAATGATTACAATCTTTGGGGATGATAGCTTTTAATTTTCAAGAACATTTCTTGAAAAAAAAATCAGAAGGAAAGGAATTTGAATTATGGGGTATCGTAGGGAAGCCAGGAAAGATAATAAGCTCTAATGTCATGAAAAAGCTTGTGAAGAAATAAAAATTAGGTGTAATTTCACAATTATGCTCACTATAAGTTCCAACATCAAAATCATCTATTTCTCTATATCTCAAAAAAGTCTTGGAAAATCATTTCAAGGTGTTTGAAACTCCCAAAGGACTACCACCTATTTGTGACCATGATCATGCTACTAATTTGATTCCAGGAAGTGTTCCTCCAAACATTAGGCGTTACAGATATCCTTATGTCCAAAAAGTGAAATTGAACGTATGATTACAGAAATGCTAGAGGCTAGTATAATTCAACCTAGTCAAAGTTATTTCTTTGCTCCAGTAGTATTGGTGCACAAGAAGGATGGATCATCATCGTATGTGTCCGGATTATAGGAATCTCAATAGTCTCACTATTAAAGATAGATTTCCCATTCCCGTGATTGATTAATTATTGGATGAATTAAAATGAAGACTGAAGACATTCCTAAAACAACATTTTGAACTCATGAGGATCATTATGAATTTTTGGTCATGCCTTTTGGCCTCACCAATGCACCTTCTACATTTCAAGGGTTGATGAAGAGTCCATTTTCAAACCCTTCCTTAGAAAACTTGTGTTAGTATTTGTTACACTAATTTTTGATCATCTAACCATGTATAATTAGATGGATCAAAATACATCATGTAAGACCAATTTTACCATAGTAAAATTGCTTTCACTAATAAATAATCTAATAAACCATAGTTTATTAAGTTATTTTTGGTCCAAAATAGAAAACCCCATGAGGAATAATTAAATAAATTCGTATTTATTTGATTTTACTCTAGGAATAATTACTAAACCTCTATTTAATTATATTCCTGGACATATTTAACCTAATTAATGAGAAATAATTAGATAAATCATTATTTATCTTGTTATTCTCTAGGAATAATTAATTAAATCATTATTTAATTAATATTCCTTGTTAAATTTGACTAAATCATTTAGGAATAATAAAACAGATCATTATTTGTTTAATTATTCCCTGATTCCATCCTTGAAATGATAAATAAATATTTTACTAGTTTATTATTTCTAAATAAAGGGATTTAACAAATTTAAATTCCTTTTCCCTCCAGCAAAATATAATAAAAAATTCCAAGCAGTTAGATCTAGATTTTGGTTAATAATATTTTATTATGCACCATTATCAAGGATAAATCAATATTTTGTTATAAATAGAAGGGTTTTTCCATTCATTTCTTACCTTTGATCCTTTTATCTTGGTTAGAATTTGATCCTCTTATCATTGTCTCATTTTTATTTTCTTTTACTTATTGAGTTCCATTTGAGTTCTAAACGTCCTGGGTATTCTATAACCATTGAGAGAGAAACTCTAAAGTTGAAGCATTTGAGGACAGCCAAGAACCCATCCCATTAAGGGGGACTCTCTATGTTCCCTTTCCAGGTGTTACATAATACAAAAAATTATTTATAATTATTGTCTTGTCCATTGGATATTTTGGAGAAACTCGTATTTCATTTTGTTGTTTAGCTACTTTATTTACATAGATCTGGGTTTATTTTTGATTTTTTTCGACCAGCCATTGTAGATCTAAGAAGTTAAATAACCATTCTTGTTGTTAGGGTTGTTTTTCATGTGCAGCTAAAGTGATCTCTTTTCATACAATTGCATTAAGATTTCATACTAACAATTGGCGACCCCCCAAGGTTTTATTCAAATTTTCCTATGTGGCCATTTGCTTCAGTACTTAGGGTTTTCTTTTTTATTCAGATTTATTTTTTAGCTTTGTAACATTTTTTTTTACCTTTTATGCCCTAAAACAGTAAAAAATATAACTTCCGCATGTTTCTGGGTGTTTTTCGCAGGTAACAGGTATCGGCCGCAACACATGTTGGGTATGTGTTATATTCTTTCCACGACTAATCATGCGCGGGGCAGTCACAAGGGGGTGGTAGCCCCCCTTGTTGGGGTCCGGGGCAGCGTCTCAGAAATTTTTTTGGTCCTTATTTTCCGGTGGGTGGATCCGCCCATGGTTTTGTGCATTGGTTTGCACATGGTTTTGGGGTACAATGGTTTTCAGCCCTTGGTATTTTGTAGATCCGGTCAAGGGAACTACGATTATGTTCTAATCTAGGGTTAATGGATTGGGGTTTATGTATGCTTCGGCATGTATATATATGTGTTGTAACACTAAAAAGAATATAATGAAAAATCAAGCTGGTCATCCTGATTTTGGATCCAGGGGAAAATCTCTGTGTTTATCTGTTTTATGTTTTATGCTCTTACTATTGTTTATTTTCTGTTTTAAGATTCGTTTGCAGATAATTTCTATACAGGGTTAAAACCTACATTTGGTATTAGAGCATTTTTGGCTTCAAGGGGATGCCATTGCTGCTGAGGGGTTTTTTTGCTTGGGCTTGAGGTAGACCCTGTTCAGTGGGGGATCTGCGAGATCGATTCTTGCGGTGAAAGAAGATGGTGAGCAACGGGAAGATAGAGATCGAGAAATTTAATGGTCAGAGTTTTGAGTTGTGGAAGCTCAAGATGGAGGATCTACTGGTGGATAAAGATCAGTGGATCGCGGTAGATCTGGGTACTAAACCAATGGTAATGTCAAATGAAGACTGGAAGAAACTGGATCGGAAGGCAAAGAGCACAATACGGTTGTGTGCCTCAGATTCAGTATTGTTGAATGTATCTAGGGAAGTTATAGCGAAGACCTTGTGGGAAAAGCTACGGAATTTGTACCAATATAAGTCTCTGGTGAATAAATTATTCCTGCGGAAAAAGGTGTATAACCTGAGGATGAAGGATGGAGACTCGGTGAGAGAGCATTTGAATGCCTTCAATACTGTGGTAAGTCAACTGTCATATGTTGATATTAAAATCTCATATGAAGATAAATGCATCAGTTTGTTGTGTTCTCAACTAGATTCGTGGGACAGTATGGTTACTGCAATAGGTAGTAATACAACTACCTTGAATTTTTGATGACATTGTCTGAGCCTTGCTGTCAGAGGAAATGCAACGGAGAAATATGAGGGTTAGAATGGAGATGCTTTATCTGTACAAGGAAGGTCCCACAACAGAAATAAGAATAAGGTTTCGAGTGGGAGATATAAATCTAGAGGGAGATCTAAATCTCCTGGAAATTTTGTAAAGGTGTGCTGGAAATGCGAAAAGGAAGGGCACTACAAAAAGGACTGCAGATCTAAAGCTCCTAAGAAAGGAAATGGATCTGATGATGCTCCCATGCATGTAAAACCACCTCGATTGAAGGTGGGGATGTGTATTTGGCTTCTTCTTCAAATACACATGTAGATCATGAGTCATGGTTGATTGACTCGGGTGCATCCTTTCACTTCACTCCTCATAGGGAGTGGTTCTACGAGTATGAGAAATATGATGGCGATGATGTCTTCTTAGGTGATGATAAGAAGGATAGAATCGTCGGACGTGGAAAAGTCAAGCTAAAGCTGCAATGTGGAAGGATTAGAACACTTCCTGGTCTTCTGTAAATTCCTGCATTGGCCAGAAATTTGATTTCTGTAAGCAAGATGGATCATGCAGGTGTAAAAACAATGTTCGAGAAAGATACCTGTAAGATGGTTCCAGGAGCACTCATATTAATGTGGGGAGTTCAGATTGGAACTCTGTACAAGCTTCAGGGCAGCACTGTTATTGCTAGGTGCAACAGTTATGTGGTTCCCGAAAGTGGAGCAGAAAGCCTAGCTGTCTTTGGAGAAAAGACCATGCTATGGCATCAAAGGCTTGGACATGTTGGAGAGAAGGGCCTTCGGATACTGCATGGAAATGGTATGGTAGAAGTGAACATTGTGTATATGGGAAGTAGAATCGGGTGAGTTTTCCTTCTAGTGCTAAGAGGGTGAACAAGATATTAGAGCTTGTGCACAATGATGTGTTTGGACCTGTGTTTGTTCCATCACTGGGTAAGTCTATATACTATGTTTCATTCATAGATGACTTCTCAAGGAATACATGGATATATTTCTTGAGGAAGAAATCTGAAGTCTTTGATAGATTTAAAGAATTTAAGGCTCTAGTGGAAAACCAGACAGAGAAGAAGATAAAGGTGTTAAGGAAAAATAATGGTGGGGAGTTCTGCAAGAAGGAATTTGAAGAGTTCTGTAAGAAGTGTGGTATCGCACGATAGCAGACTATTCCATACACACCTCAGCAAAACGGAGTTGTAGAAAGAATGAACAGAACACTAATGGAAAAGGCAAGAAGCATGCTCAGTGGTACTAGGTTAGGACAATAATTCTGGGCAGAGGAAATGGAGACTGCATGTTACTTGGTTAATAGATCACCTTCATCAGCGTTGGAGGATAAGACTCCACATGAGGTATGGAATGGTAAGAAACCATCTCTTTCACATCTGAGGGTATTTGGATGTGATGCATATGTTCATGTTCCAAAGGAGAAAAGGACCAAGTTGGATAATAAATCTGAAAGGTGCATATTTATTGGGTATAAGGATGGTTTAAATGGTTACAAGCTTTGGAACCCAGAAACAAGGAAGGTTGTGTACAACCAAGATGTGGTGTTTAGAGAGGTGAAAGATGTTGTTAAACATGAAGTCCTACCAAAGGAACCTAAGAAGATAGAGTTTGAGCTAAAGGAGGATGAATCAGACTCTACAACAGAAGAAGACTCAGAAGAGGAAGAGCCACAAACTCTAGTTGTGAGAAGATCAGCTCGGGAAAGAAGACAACCAGAAAGGTATAGTCCATCTGCTTTCTATTCAAATTTTGTTGTAACTATAATTGATGATGATTCCAGAATTGTCAGGGAGGCAGTAGATTCAGAGGATGGAAAACTGTAGAAGGAGGCCATGGTTGATGAAACGACATCCTTGCATAAAAATGAGGCATGGGATCTGGTGGAGTTGCCGGTTGGAAGGAAGCCCATCGGGAGAAAATGGGTGTTTAAGAAGAAGATGAATGTAGAAGGCAAGGTGGAGAAATACAAAGCTCAGTTGGTAGCAAAAGGTTATTCCCAGGTGCCGGGAATTGATTTTGGTGATATTTTTCTCCTGTTGCCAAGGTTACTTCTATTAGATTACTTTTATCTGTTGCTGTTGCATTTGATTTTGAGATAGAACAGATGGATGTGAAGACAACATTTCTTCACGGGGATCTAGAAGAGGAGATCTACATGAAAACCTCGAAGGTCATGGTGAAGGAAGAAAGAATTAGTACGCAGTTAAAGAAGTCTTTATATGGGCTAAAATCAGCCACCAAGGATGTGGTATCGTAAATGTTGCGAAGCCGCCAGGGACTTGGTCACCAGGTAACAGTGAGGACTCACCGTGTTTATTTAAATTAATATATCTGTTATTTATTTGGTCTTGTATGTGGATGATATGTTGTTGATTGGGAATGACAAAGAAATTATCCAAGATTTGAAGATCCAACTATTTTCCAAATTCAACATGAAGGATCCTGGTGTTGCAAACTATATTTTGGGCATGGAAATTAAGAGAGATCGTGTGATAGGAAGCTCAAGCAAACTTGTGAGAAGTATACACTGACTATATTGAAAGAGTGTCTCACATACAGGATAGTAAACCAAGAATGTTTTATCTCCAGAAAAGAGAACAAGTTAATAATTCAATATGGTCCCAAGACATAAGAAGAAGAGGAGGATATGTCTCGTGTTCCATATGCAAGTGAAATGGGTAGCCTGATGTATGCAATGGTCTGTACTAGACCAGACATTGCACATGCAGTGGGAGTATTGAGCAGGTTTATGTCAAACCCAGGGAAGGAGCATTGGATAGCAGTGAAGTAGGTTTTCAGATATTTACGTGGCACTAGTGATTATGGCTTGTGCTACCAGGGAAGACCAGGATTGGAAAGAGTGTTGGACATTCGTGTTTTTGTTGATGCAGACTGGGTTGGAGATCTGGACCAAAGAAGATCTACAAGTGGGTATGTATTTAGCCTATTTGGAGGTGTAGTCAGTTGGATGAGTAAAAGACAGTCTGTAGTGGCTCTTTCAACTATAGAGGCAGAATACATGGCAGGCACTCATGCATGAAAGGAAGCAGCTTGGTTGCAGAGATTGTGTTCAAGTATGGGGTTGGTGCAGCAAGCTATAAAGGATAGATTGTGATAGCCAAAGTGAAATTTTCTTGGCTAATAACGTTGCTTATCATTCAAATACAAAGCACATTGATGTTCAATATCACTTTGTGAGAGATATTCTTGAAGCTAAAAGGGTGTTTCTGGTAAAGGTGGACACTTTGAAGAATGTTGCAGATGCATTGACGAAGTCTGCAAGTATTCAAAAGTTCTCTTGGTGTAGAGAAACAATGGGTGTTGCAAAATTGGGCTAATGATTAAGCTCTCCTGTGGCCCCCCGTGGAAAGAAAATAACAAGTGGGAGAATGTTGGGTATGTGTTATATTCTTTCCACGACTAATCATGCACGGGGGGATCACAGTCGGGGCGATAGCCCCCCCTGTCGGGGTCTAGGGCAGTGCCCCGGAAAAATTTTTTGGTCCTTATTTTCTAGTGGGCAGATCTGCCCATGGTTTTGTGCATAGGTTTGCACATGGTTTTGGGGTACGATGGTTTTCGGCCCCTGGTATTTTGTAGATCCAGTCAAAGGAACTACGGTTATGTTCTAATCCAGGGTTAATGGATTGGGGTTTATGTATGCTTCGACATGTATATATATGTGTTGTAACACTAAAAGGAATATAATTAAAAATCAAGTTGGTCGTCCCGATTTGGGATCCAGGGGAAAATATCTATGTTTATCTGTTTTATGTTTTATTCTCTCGCTATTGTTTATTTTCTGTTTTTAAGATCCGTTTGTAGATAATTTATGTACAGGGTTAAAACCTACAACACAAACTACAATTTTTTTTCCACAACCTACCGTCGAGACTCTTGGAAGTTTAGCTCACACTTTTCAGCCTTAAACCTATTATTTCAGGGCTCAGATAGTAGCTTTCAGCCCCAAAAACTACGAGTTCACCAACTAGCAGGTTAGTACCTATGAGCTACAGTTTTTTGTTGTGTTTTTTTCTGTAATTTTCAGGGTTTGCCGAAAGTACTATTCAGGGTTGATTGACCTCTGTCTCCACCCATTTTATGCCCAGATATGCTTAGTTTTTATTTTTGAAGTGGGAACAAGCCTCTTAAGGCTTTAGTAGGCTTCCACCTTTTTAGGAAGTGTTTATTTGAGTAGGTAGTCTAAGATTTTGCATCACTTTTAGCCATTTTTCAGGGTTTGATCCCTATTTCTTTCATATCCATTCGGATTAGTTATTATATCATCCAAAACTCCCTATTGAGTCTTGTTTGACCTCTCCCGTAGGGCCCCTCTTGTTCCCCTTAGGGTTTTAACCTGTCACCTCCCTTTTTGCAGTAGTTTTCCCTCTGGTTTTTTGTTGTTTTATGCATATATTTTCAGTAGATAGATGTCCCTTAGACCTTAGATATTTTGGCCTTTTTGTGTTTTTGAGTCAATTTCGCCCACCTTTAGAAAAATTTATTGGGAGCCCTTCTTGTTGGGTAGTATGCATCTTTAGTTGTTTATTTCACTGTCACTTTCAGTTTTATTTACAGTTATACATAATTTTTCATTTTTTTATTTATACACAATCGTCTGGGCTTAGTTACAATTAGCACAATGATCACACATATGCACACCTAAATTGAAAAGCGTTTGGTTTACACTGCCAATCAAAGACTTAAACATCGTAATTAATTTCTCTGCCCCTTTGTGCCTTTGTTTATTTCTTATCCATCTGATTTGGGTTTCTGTGTCTTGTGATAATTGCATCCCCAAGGAGTTTATCTCAGAGACTCTTAGGCCTTCATACTAAGTTTCAGTTAGGAAGAATTACTCCACCTCGTCATCGTTGAGTCAATCCTCTGCAGAGTCCTTATATCGACTCCAATTCTGGTCCATCGATTCCTCATTCTTATTCTGAACCTGGTTCCCCTCTACCTCATTCTCCCACCATATCAGGTGCAAATGCAGGTACTATCCTAATGTTGGTGGTAGCCCCAGACCTAACTCTAGAGCTGCTCGTAGTGGAACCAATACTGGAACCATCCCGACTACTCCCTTTCTAGCTTTTAGTAGGTTTGAGCCTTCTCGATTTTAGCCAGTTAATCAATGACCCTATACACCATAATCCAGGTTGGCCTATTATGCCAATTAAGCTTCCTTCTGACATCCCAAATTTCAAAGGTAACACTAGAGAGGACCCTACCAATCACGTATGCTCCTTCCACATGTGGTGTTCGTCTAACTCCATTACTGACGACTCTATTCGTCTTCGGTTATTCAAGCATACACCCACAGGGGATACTGCTAAGTGGTATGACAACCAGGCCTCTGCCTCTCATTCCACTTTTGTGACCCTCGCAAACGCATTCCTATCCTACTTCCAGTTACCTCTCTGATATGATATTGGTACCAAATTGGTAGGGAGGGGCTAGGTCCTCTAGCACTTATCCTCCTCCGGGAAACATGTATCCATGACAAAGCATATTTGCCACATTGCATCATCCGATGCTAGGGCTTGTGATTGCTCAACATTTTTACCCCAATGTTGCTCAACCTCCTTACTATCTGTATCAACAGCTTGGTGCTCCAGCCCCTCCAACATTATCACCCTAGCCTCCTATGCCTTATCAACCTCTGCCATAACAGCCACCTCCCCCTCCGAGTCACGTTTATGTGCAAAAAACAAAGAGGAAAGGCAGCCAAAATCAACCAACGCAAGGTAATCAAGGGCGTCAACCTAATCTGCCAAACACTAACAACCAGAAATAGGGAAATAAGCCCAAGAAAGACATGCCTCTTTGTACGAATAAGCCTTGTTCTTGTTTTGGTGTGCATGGCCATTATACTCATTATTTTCCCCTTTTACTCCAAATGCATCAGTTGTGGGAAGCACAAGCATCATCTAGATGACAACAAGCCTTAGTTTCGACTCCTCCAAATACTGTGCCTGTTCAACCAGTTGTTATTATTGATCCCTACCCTTAGCAAGGGTATGTGGCTACCCAACCCCCTCAAGGTCAGGCCGCCCCTCAAACCTCTCAGTATGGTACCTCTGATTACCAGATTCTAATGATGAATTCTAACATGGTTAATAACACAGATTTCAACCTTGAAACTTGGTCGCGCCAATATGGAAAGCCCCCTACTTCCTCTGCAAATAAGCCTCAAACCACTACTTCCACAGAGTCTAGTTCGACACTGAATGTCCCTTTACAGATCCCTCAGCCATGTGCAGAGGTCCTTTCTAAGATCCCCAAAGGGCCATTATGCCAAAAAATTGCTTCCTCCAAAGCCACCCATAACAACAACATAATAGATGGCCTAGCACAATATCCTACTGCTATGTCAATGTTGGAAGTCCTCCAGTGGTTCCATTCACAACAAAAAGCTCTATTATCTACTTTGGGCATTGTGGATCCTTTAGATGATCGTTTGATCATCTTTGATGTTGAAAAATTAGATCATCCCCACTTACCTTCATTCGTTGCCTTCCAAATACATGTCAAGATCTGGAATGCCCATGTTTCATGTTGTATCATTGAGGAGGGGGCATCCACCTACATGATGTCTACCTCTATTTGGAAGCAACTCTGATCACCTGAGTTAGTCCCATCCGCTATCACTTTGCATGCTTGGGATGGGCACTCTTCTCAACCCCTTGGCATGTTCCGCAATTGTCCTGTTACTCTTACAGGCAAGACTGTTTTCATTGACATTGAATTCATTAATTTCCCCTTGGATTACAACATCATGTTGGGTCATAGCTATACCCATGTGATGTCTGTTGTCACATCTGTGGTTGACCGTAAGATGTGATTTCCTCACAATGGAAATATCTTCACCATAGATTAGTTGACATTTTACAAACCGAAGTCTCAACTCTCTCCTGAGTCCATCATCTCTCCGTTGGTCGATAAACAAACAGTCACACCTCTTACCAATGTTTCACCTAGAGTCTATAAACATTATGCCTTACTTGGTGCTCTCCCTAGACCCCCTCCTCTTGTCACAGATCCTATCTCCTCGAATGTTTGCATGATGCAATCGTCTTAGACTAACAGGTCCATTTCAACCACCCAACAACCCAAGCCTCCGCAACCTGCTGGTGGTCACTAGACAGAGCCTGCAGGGCCTTCCTTTGAAGGGCCCTCCTCTTTTGGTGGTGTCTCTTCCACTCATTTTAAACCAAGAATGGTTCCCCCTAGCCTTAACTAGTTGGGAGCCATTCCGCCAGGCCATTACCCCTCCGGTCAGATTATATTTGTTGCTCACCCCTTTGGAGTCTTTTCGATACATGTTATGGCTACATTGATCTTTCCTAATTTGACACTAGGGATCCCATTTTGGTACATCAATCCCCCATCTAAAACCCTGCCTAGTCAACTCAAACCTTATACTGCTTTGACCCTGGTCCAACCAGTCGCCATGACCCCTGCCTTTGCTTCAGTGCCTCTGCCACTTCAACATGAATCTACTCATGTTGGGAAAGCATCTGGTCAGGGGGGAAAGCTAGAAAGAAGGAAACTAAGTAAAAGGTCTCCAAAAAAACTTCTTCTCCTCCTATGCATCCAAAGAAGTCACCTCCGTGCGCTTTGTGTGATGTTGTTGGGCATGCCACCCATAACTGTCCTAAACTTCCTCATCTCAAACCTGTGGTCAACGATTCGTTTCTTGAATCTAATATCTCGGAGGTCCATGTTACCTTACCAGATTCAAATATGAAAATTAATCGTTGACCATGAACCACCCTTATGCTTTGTGTGATATTTATGGCCATTATTCTCACCTATGTCCTCGTCTCGCCAACTTTCGTGACACCCTTGAAGTTGTTCACGAAATAGACGCTGCTCGTAGCAGATCTTGTACCCTCTGCTTGTGCATTCTGCTTCGGTAGAACCGGAGGACATTGTCATAGCTCCCCCCCAACGTCAAGATGAAGGAAGCTACGTCCACCATCCACTATCTATCATCATCCATGAGATCCTTGGTGGAACACCCCTCCGGGGAGTTCCTTTCTATTTCGACTGAACCTCCTTCGGCGATCACCTTGGGCTCAACATCGGTAGATGTTTTATCTACTAGATCTTCATCTACCCTCTGTAGCGATGCGTATGTGAACCATATCTCTCATGATGATGTGTCAGGTAGCCTTGCCATGTCATGTGGTCTTTCTTCTGCTAGTCCCCCATATTTCACTCTGATGAAGACATTATGGAAGCAATTACCACCCATAACTTTCCTTAGGAAGATATGCACCATCGTGCGTACTTATTTCTGCAACAGTCCCTTGAACAATATGCTACAGAGTTTGAAGACTTTATCTCTACTAAATTCGATCAGTTTATAAATCCCATTCCTGCACCCAATTCTTTTGACGAAGAAAACATTTCCTTGGGGACACCTTGCACCCCGGATGAAATTGAGGCTTACATAAAGCTACTCAAAATATTCTGTAATGTTTTCGCCAAGTCCTATTTTGAGAGGCCCAAACATGATCCTATCATTGTTGACTATCAGATCGACACACAACCTAATGCCTACCCTATCCGTCACAAGTTGAGACTCATTTCTTAATGAGAGGCTCTAAAAACCATAATCTATAAGCTCACATTGGATGGTTTTTCCTATCTTGTTTTCAAGAAATCATGCACCATGCGTGTCTGTATGGAATTTTGTGACCTGAACAAAGCTTGTCCCCACAATAGCTTCCATGCACCATGTATCGACCATATCTTTACCAAGTGTAAGGGGCATATAAATTTTACCCATAGAATCCCCCATGTGTGTTTTATTTCTGCCATGCATTTAGGATTCTTGCATTGTCCATCATCTTCTCCTTTGTTTTCTTGTGGTGTCGTTCTAATGGATCCTTCATCCATATTGTACATCGGCTGCCGACGGTGCGAGTTGCTACTCACGGAATCTAGCCTCGACAGCCTGGGAAATTTTTACCCCCATACATTTGTTAGTCCTTTCCAACTACATATGTATTTGATCAACCACCAATAATCAAGCCGAATATGATGCAGTGATAGGCTTGTTAGTCGATGACCTTGACCATCGCATCCTTCACCTTCATGTTCATTTAGATTCCCTACTTCTTGTCACACAATTGAATGGCGTTTATCATGTGCATAACCTTATCCTTTTTAGAAGATATTTACGAGTGAAGCTCTTAATGCATGAATTTGAAACCATTACATTCAGTCATGTACCTAGAGCCCAAAATCACTATGTAGATATCATTGCAAACAATATTCTAGATTGGCACGTATCACATGAATTTAACATAAGACAATAACATTAAACAAAAGGTGAGCCACATGCTCGTCATATATAAAAGATGCATATCCATAGTATGTGTCTACAAACTAATAAATATTTTAGAGTCCTCTACTCTAATACATCTGACATGCCCATAGTATGTTACAAGACCAAAAATTGGGGCACCTCATCCCCCTACATCTAGTCACTATTTGGAGGGTCCTGAGCCAATGGCTCGGCTCCTATAGCCCGCAAATCCCTCATACCCTAACCGGCCATCACCATGCGTCGCATGACCCCTCACCACTCTAAGGGTGAACCACCACATGCCTCAATGTAGCAGTCATCTATATCTTTCCAGCCAAGCTCTAATACCCTGGTCATCAATAGCTTGCATCTGTGGTGGAAATCCTCCATTAGTGCATTTGAACTTGATTGGCCAACTCCTCTAGCTGTACTAGACCCTGTAGCCCCTAGTGTTGCGGGTTGTCCCATATACCTGACCGATCTCATCGATGCTATATCTCCATACCAAAAGTTACGAATCAATACCATATACATCATTCTAAAACTTTAAAATGCATCATGTAATATAACAACTTGTTACTTACCATCTGGTCCCCATGCTTGACCAGGCAGAAGTGGCAAGTCTGGGTCCCCCTGACAGTGCATACCACTGTATGGATAGTCATCTATATACCACTTGTCGCTTGCATAGAAACAACTATGTTTCAACGAAAGCATCATCATTTGGGCCCACCCATAGTAGGTCCCACTCAACACACTCTCAACAAGCATCATCTGCCCTCTAGTGATGTGGTGGAAGGCATGGTTTCCCAAGATCCATAACACTGCTGCAGTGATAGCCAGAGTCACTAGTCTCTCTAGGTCTCCGATCAGTATAGTCGTGCCCTTGACATGAACATCGGGATGAAAATGGTGACCGACAAACTCATAAATATTTTTCCCTCGTGGTAATACTGGCTGGATGTTTCCCACTATCCCCAATGGTGGGAGATCAGTCGGGAAATAAATTTCATGAACATTCAGCTCGATCTAGTGCCCCTATATTATAAATACCTCTAGGTTCAGTTCCGAATAGCTGACTATTTAGGCTAATAAGGGCTCTCCTACCCTCATCAAAGGGTCCTCAACCAACTTGAACACCCCATATCTTGCTAGTGTGCCTCTAACAACCTGATTCCCCTAGATCTCATAACGAAGCGCCTCAAGATTTCTCTCTCTCCAGTTGATCCTTATATCTCCCATACCTGCACAAAACCAGCAATTTATCAGTTATAACAAGGAAAAAATGCTCAAAAACATTAAGACCCAGTTCTTAGCCAAAAATAACAAAAAATCCAACTTTTGGTAGCTCACAGCTTTTTCAATCATGTACCTACGAGGTCGCAGTTTCTACCCAGAAACCTGCTACCCAGGTCATAGAGCAGGACCTAGAAGGTGCGATTCGGTCGAGAGGAGGTCCATAGTGTTGTTCCCGGGCTCTGGGCACCTAATCAGAAATTCTAAACCACCGAAATTGAAGAGTATGGTTAGGCCACCTACCTCCAACTGACGAATCTCGATTTTGATGGTCAATTTCTCCGCTAAGAACATCGCAAGATTGAGGGCCTTGTCCTCCTCTCCACATTCACCATAGCTACACTTGCCAATGAATCGAATTGGAGGGAAATTGCCCTATTAAAAGAGAAACCCTAATTTTTCTTTCATCAATTGTGACCAAATCGTAACTCCATTTGATGAACCATCAGCACCATTGGAAAGCTCTCATCGACCTCTATAATTGGTATTCATTCATTTCTGGTGATTTGATACTTCATCCCGAAGCATTTTTACCACGAAAGGTCACTTCGCTGCCTCTCAAAATCAAATTTTTTCACTTGCACCACTTGTACTTGCGGCACCACTTATTATTCATACTTGTTGAATCTTATGTCAATTTTAGTCATGAGTAACCATCTTTTTCTCATGCTTTTATGGTCCCCACCGGGCCTATTCTATGTAGAAACATCATCGAGTTGCCCTTGATCAAAGCATCCGAGTTGAGTCATCATCACATTCATGGAGTCTGTCTCGAGTCTCTTTTGCCTCCCGCCACAGTATTCCATCCATTCATGATTTGTCCCTCTGTCGTGTAGCTATTTTTGGCCTCCAGTACCACTTTCCCTCATCCCCTCAGGAGTTGAGTCAGTTGCTGCCAAGTCATCCATGATTTTTATGCTTTGACAAGGGAATTCATTTGTTTGCTACTCAGTATCCCCCAATTCCATCATCATCCCTTGTGTTAGCCCATCAGTTTCTCTATTATATTCCCTCGTGCCTTATTTGAGGACCCTCATTGCCTCACCTATGGTAGACCTCCTTCTGTCGACATCAACGCATTTATTCTAGTAGACATGTATAGAGGGCAGTGTATCTTGGTTCCATCTTCCATCATGGTTCAATGCCTTGGATCAGGAAAAGAGACTCCTCATTTCCCTTTGACTTGATTTTTTCTCATCCACTCCACTTCAACATGATCGAGAATTGTATACTCAATAGTTCGGTGATCCAACAGATTGATCCAATGATTCCTGGGTGTGTGTGAGATGTTTTAGACCTCATGAGGGGGTGGCCCTTCAGGTAGCCCCCCACATGCCCAGATGACCTCATTCTCTTCTACAGCCTCAGATGTAGCTCCACATATTTTATGGGTTCAGTCCTAGCTACTTGCAGTGCCTCTAGCATGCATGTATCACTTAGATGATCCATTTAGATTTTCATTGCCCTTTCCTATTTATCATGGCTTCTATTGTTGTTATTATATCTCATGTACTAAGATATTATTGTATTCAGTCCTAGCTATTGTCCCAAGCGTAGTATGTATGTGGGATTCATTATGTTTTTGTATGGCCCATGTTTATGCTAGAATATCATGTACTTTATAGCTCAGTTTCATTTGACTGGGCGACCCAATATTCTTTGTACTTTGTTATCTCAACAGGCATAGGTAGGCCTCACCCACCTCATTTTATACAGGTACTCAACCATTAAATGAGACTTATGGTTTTCGGTCTCACCCCCTCAGGGTTATTATCCTCTCATGCTTCGCTTCGCCTACGTATCTCTCTCTCTATGACTCTCCTTCGGTGTCTAGTGATTGTGTTCTTGGAACATACTTTGGTGATATGATTAGCTCCTAATGCTCACACGTTGTGGGGCAATATGTTACACCAATATTTGGTCATCTAACCATGTATAATCAAATGGATCAGAATACACCATGTAACACCAATTTTACCTGAGTAAAATTGCTTTCACTAAGAAATAATCGAATAAACCATAGTTTATTAAGTTATTTCTGATCCAAAATAGAAAACCCCATGAGGAATAATTAAATAAATCCTTATTTATTTGATTTTCCTCTAGGAATAATTAATTAAACCTCTATTTAATTATATTCCTGGTCATGTTGAACCCAATTAATGAGAAATAATTAGATAAATCATTATTTATCTTATTATTCTCTATGAATAATTAATTAAATAATTTTTTAATTAATATTCCTTGTTAAATTTGACTAGATCATTTAGGAATATTAAAATAAATCATTATTCGTTTAATTATTCCTAGATCCCATCCTCGAAATGATAAATAAATACTTTATTTGTTTATTATTTCTAAATAAAGGGATTTGACCAATTTAAATTCCTTTTCCCTCCAACAAAATATAATAAAATATTCTGAGCAGTTAGATCTAGATTTTGGTTAATAATATTTTATTATGCACCATTATCAAGGATAACCTCATATCTTTTTATAAATAGAAGGGTTTTTCCATTCATTTCTTACCTTTGATCCTTTTATCTTGGTCAGAATTTGATCCTCTTATCATTGTCTCATTTTTATTTTCTTTTGCTTATTGAGCTCCCTTTGAGTTCTACATGTCTTGGGTATTCTACAACCATTGAGAGAGAAACTATGAAGCTGAAGCTTTTGAGAATAGCCAAGAACCCATCCCATTGAGGGGGACTCTCTATGTTCCCTTCCTAGGTGTTACATAATACAAAAAAATCTTTATAATTCTTGTCTTGTGCATTGTATATTTTAGAGAAACTCTTATTTCATTTTGCTATTTAGCTGCTTTATTTGCATACATCTGGGTTTATTTTGCATTTTTTTCGACCCTCTATTGCAGATCTAAGAAGTTAAATAGTCATCCTTGTTGTTACGGTTGTTTCTCATGTGCAACTAAATTGATCTATTTTCGTACACTTGCATTAATATTTCATGCTAACAATATTTTTTGATGACATAATAATCTACAGTAGGTCTTTAAAGGATCATGTTCAACATTTTGATAGGGTGCTCAAACTATTGGAGGAGAAGCAATTATATGCAAAAGCCTCCAAATGTTTCTTCAGAGTACAAGAGGTGAAATATCCGGGTCATATTGTATCTCAGGAGGGTGTTAAGGTAGACCCTAACAAAATTAAAGCCATTAAGGAATGGAAAGTCCCCACAACCATAAAGCAGTTGCAAGGATTTCTCGGGTTAATGAAGTATTATCGCAAGTTTGTTAAGAAATGGGAGAATAACATCACCTCTAACAACATTATTGAATAAAGATGCATTTTCATGGACTCTTGGAGAAACTAAGCCCGTTGAACATCCTAAAGAGGCAATGTGCGAAGAACTAATCTTAGCTATGCCAGACTTCACAAGAACCTTTATTATGGAATGTGATGCCTTGGGAAATGGAATTGGTGTTGTTTTAATGCAAGAAGGAAAACCCGTTGCTTTTGAAAGTTTTCCAATCAAAGGAAAGTACTTATAGAAAGCTATTTATGAGAAAGAAATGTTTTTAATACTACAAGAACTAAAGAAATGGCAACCTTACCTAATGGGAAGAGACTTCAAGGTAAAAACTAGTCATGATAGTCTTAAATACTTCTTAGAACAAAGACTATCTTTAGAAGAGCATCAAATTTGGGTCAAAAATATGTTAGTTTATGACTTTGAAATCATCTACAAAAAATGGAAGATAAATGTTGTTACAAATGCACTCGCAAGAAAGGATGACGATGTGGAAGCATTGCATTGTGCCATTTCTATTATCCAACCAGATTGGATAACTGAAGCAAGGGATGAATGGAAGAATGACGAAGAAGTGTGGACACTCATTCAAAAGTTGTAGCAAGATCCCAGTGCATCTGATACATTTAGTTGGAAAAATTATTCCTTATGGTACAAATATTGGTTATATATTTGTAATAATTCCCAACTAAAACAAAATATTCTTTTGGAATTTCACACCTCTCTCCTAGGAGTACACTCGAGATTTTTAAAAAGTTACCAAAAGTTTGTGGTGGAATGTTTGGTTTGCAAGGAAAATAAAGTTGAGATAATTAAGACCTCGGGTCTGCTACAACCTTTATCCATTCTAGGTCAACATTGGGAGGAGGTTTCAATTTATTTTATCACATGTTTACCTAAGTCTGAAGGAAAGAGTGTCATCATGGTGGTAGTTGATAAACTTACCAATTATGCACAATTTTGTATAGTATCTCATCCATTTAAAGCGAGTACAATTGCTACTGCATTTATGGAAATAATTCAAAAGCTACATGGAAACCAAAATATTATTGTAAGTGACAAAGATCCCATTTTCACTGGAAATTTTTTAATGGAATTATTTTCTTTTTTGGGTACTCAACAAGCTCATAAATCATCTTATCATCATCAATCTGATGGGAAAACTAAGATAGTGAAATTTTTTTGGAAGCATATCTTCATTGCTCTGTATCTAAAAAAAAACACAATGGGTCAAGTGGTTACCTTTGGTTGAATGGTGGTATAACACTTCCTTCTGCACTACAACAAAAATGATCCCATTTATGGCACTTTATGGATATCATCCACCATCCATCACATCATATTTAATATAAAATTCTAAGGTTCAAGAAGTGTAATATCACATCAAGCATCAACAACAAGTTCTCCAACTCTTAAAGGATAACCTAAA
Source organism: Pinus albicaulis (assembly GCA_034641835.2). Lineage (NCBI taxonomy): Eukaryota > Viridiplantae > Streptophyta > Pinopsida > Pinales > Pinaceae > Pinus > Pinus albicaulis. The sequence continues at coordinate 438,628,387 of CM076571.1, read as the reverse complement.
TTTGGCACAGAATCAATGAAACAATAGGAAAATCAACATCCCAACAAGAAAATTTTTGATGTAGGCGACTGGGTACTTTTACGACTACAACCATACAAACAAATTTCCCTCAAGAAAGCTAATAAGGATAATAAATTATCGCCAAAGTAATATGGTCCTTACAAGGTGTTTCAAAAGATTAGTACTATGGAATACAAATTGGAGCTTCCTGCATCTTCCTGAGTGCACCCAGTTTTCCATGTTTCATGCTTAAAGAAGGTTATAGGTGAAAAAATTCCAGTTAAAAAAATATTTACAGAACTTGATGAGGAAGGAAAAATCATATTGGAACCTAAATCATTCATGGAAACAAGAACTCGATAGTTATGAAATCGATCAGTTTCATAGTATCTCATCAAGTGGAAGAACTTACCTACTGAAGATTCCACATGGGAGGATGATAATCTTATACAAAAGCATCTAGAACTACTCAAGAATTAAGGACAAAACTTTTTTGAAGGAGAGGGGCATGTTAGGTCCCTATATTACTAGTGTAGTCCCTTATTATTGTTAGTGTATCCCCCTTATTGTTAGTGTTGTACCCTTGTAGTCCCCATATTGTTATTATTGTGCCCCATAAAAGAACACTATTGTTATTTCTGTGCCCTTACATTATTATTGTTAGGCCGTCTATGGTTATATTGTGACCCCATAGACTCCTATATATAGAAAGGAGGTTTTTTCATTTGTATCATCCAAGAATTGTTCATTTATGTAATGTAAAGGAGGTTGCCCCCTCGAAGAGGCTAATTTATAAGTCATTGATCTCTTTTTTCTTCTATTTTCTGAGCTGGTTTCATAACATAAGGTTTGGTTTCCTTCATATAGCTCTGAGTACCCTTGGGCTTGGCCATTCCAAGAGCCTGAGCCCTGGTGTACAATTTCCTTATCTTCCTTGAATATTTTGTTCACTTGCATTTCCTATTTTTTCACTTAATATTCATGCTTCATTTGTTATAGGTTATATTGGTTAAATGATTTAAATAAGTGGTTTTTCATGTAATTGATATAGCTACAAGTATGATACATCCTTAGGACAACTTTTAAAATTCATATTCATTAGTAAGCTACTTGGATTGGTTTACTAGTTCATAATTTCAGAATTTCTAGAACTATCATGTAGCAAAATAGTAATAAATTTATACTAAATTTTAGTAGGTGTAAATGAGATTATTTTGAGTTTATTACACTTGTATTGAAGCATAAAATCATCCAACTTAATAAATAAAAAGTCACCCCATACCATTTTCACTTGATTAGCTTGGGAATTTGGGTACTTAGATCGGCTTACTAACTCATTGTTCTGAAATTTTTGGTTTTTAGAGTAGTAATTTTCTATTAATTTTTAGCACATGTTAACAATGTTATTTTTGAGTGATTACCCTTGGATTGGAGTTATAGAACATCCTACTTAATAAAAAAATTTACCCCATCTCATTTTCATTTTATTTTCTTGGTCATTTGGTGAGATAACTCGAAGGACAAACTAGCTAGCAATCTTGTAGCAACTTGTGGCGATTTTTTTCGAGCTCTTTTCACTCCAAATTCATGGAAGAAGTAAATTTATAGCCTATGAATTCTATGTGGCCACTTTGGTATAGATTAGGCTTTTTTATATCGTCATTTAGATCTTATATAGCTTGCTTCTTAAATGTTGATTTAATTAGTCTATATTTCCTTTATATTTCCTTTCCACAATTTACTTTAAGAAAAGTGTGATTTCCTTCTTGCAAGAGTAATCTAAGACTTTCCTTTCCTACAAAATAGAATATATTTCCTTTCCATCAAGATAGATTATATTTTCTTGGTTTTCATTGTGCTTTACATTTTTGAAAATAGAATATATTTCCTTTCTATCATTTACTTTCCGGAAAAATGGAGGTCTGCAACTTGCATAAAAAGGGAGAACCTCAACCTGAAAAGGGGGGTCTGCAACCTGAATAAAAAGGAGGAGCCTCAACCTAAAAAATGGAGGTCTACAACCTGCATAAAAAGGGATAACCTAAACCTAAAAAGGGATGTCTCATCCTATGGTGGTTTAAGGATGAACACCAACTCTATAATGCTTAATTAAATTCTTGGAACTCCTCCAAGACTGGAAAGAAGTTGAAGTCTTCTGCTAGAGGAAGTGTCCCCAATTCTTTGAAGAGGGAGAAGCTCAAACTGAAGAGGGAGGTCTCAACCCCACATAGAAGGTTTAAGGTTGACCACCAACAGAAGGCATGCTTAGGGGAATATTTCTCTCTGGCTACAACTCTTAATATGGTATGGAAGGTTGTGTCTATAGCTTCTAGATGTGGCTTTGAAGCTTGTAGATGACCATCATTTCTGCCTTTGTCAGATACAAGGTGATATGATGACTAAAAATCAATTGCAATATTGTTCAATACTATAGAAAAGGTTCTAACATATGACTAAAATATATTCTTGGTTGTTGAAGCCCATTGCTAAGAAGCAATCCTTCCAAGATGAATCTTTGTTCTTGCAGGATGCTTGTTTCTAAAGCATCTATTTGAATAATGATTATGATGACCAAAATTCTTGCAAGGGTGAATATCAAAACAATGATATTTCACATGGAAAACTCTATCATAATGTTGGAATTTTACAATATGTTGTTTTTGATGTGGAAGAGGAGCAGAATCTAGAACATTTGAAGGTGAATTTTCATGAAGGAATACAACACACTGAAAATGGATGGGCTTTGAGTAATATGGAATATGGAAGGACAAATCCTTGTCAAATCCAAGACCAGTTTTGTGCCTTTTATGGAAAAGTTATTCCCAAGGTCTAATGATGGGCTTGGGAAGTGTATGCTAAATTTCTGCATATGCATGCAAATATTGTAATATTCCTAATTAGCTTTCATCTAGTTGGAATATTAATTTTTTATTCGGTTAAAAAAATAGATGAATAAGTTGGTAAAGAGTCCCATAAATATCTTTAGTAGGAATAAAACCACTTCTAATGTGACTTTGGGTCATTGTAGCAACTGAATAAAGCACTTGTGGGTGTGAATATGGGCTTGAGCATGTGGACAGGGTCAAGGTTAACCAAATCAACAACGTTGTCATGGAGGTAGTGGAGAGTTAATGAGGGACAGTGCAGTTATGATGGAGAAGTGTATGCATGAGAGTAGAATCTTTAATGAGTGGGACCCAGGGTGAGAAAGCTCACCAAGCATATAAAGAAAAGAATAGCATCCATAGAGGGAATTCTAATTATTGTTTATGTCTTGGTCTTTTATGACTTCTTGCATGCTTCAGTTGTTTAGCTGAGTCTGTTGTGCTGTTTAGCACAAGGGTGTTTCCGAGCAGAAATCCCATCCTCATCCTTGAGGGACTTCTAGTGCATACTCAAGAGAGGTATGTTGAGGTGCATTTCCACCATCCAGCATCAGGCCAAGCTTCAGCCATCATCTATAGCACAATCTCCTTCAAGATTATGTTGTTTTGCAGGGCAATAATAGTGGAGGATTAACAGATCCAGTTCTGAGCTTGTTTTCAAGTAAGGGGAGTAGCCCTTCATCCGGGAGGCTAGCAAGGAGGGTCCTTGAGCATAATTTTGTCATCAAGCATCAGTCCAAGCTATGGCAATCACCTACAACACAATCTCCTTCAAAAACTACGCAATTTTATTAGGTAGTTATAGTGGAGGTCTTAATGCCCTAGTCTGTGAGCTATATTTCCAGTGAGGGGAGCAACCCTTCATCTGGGAGATCTATTGGAGGAGTATCAGGAATTTACATATCATATCAGCCACCTATTATCATTTTTCCATTTGCAGGGTGTTATTCAGCCCTAGGGCTGCATTTCATCATTTTGTATTTTTTGTATTTCCGAAAACCCTTTCTGGGTTGTCTTGGAAATGTGCTTGGGAGCTTACACTTTCTGAGAATTATATCGGTAGATATAAATATATATATATATATTGTGAGATGTAGTTATACTCAGTAGGACTATGCTGTCTTGGTTCTCCAGCATTTTGAGTGGTAGAAAAATTTCATGTTTGGGGTGTATTTGTTCATTGGATGCTTGTCTTTCCTAGCTTGAGAGATTGGTCCTCGAGATATTGTACTTATTTTATGATAATATACAATAAGATGGATCTATGATTGGATCATGTTTTATGTCTTAATATTTACTGCAATTTCTAGTTTTATGTTCAATATTGCTTCTTTTCCTGTTTTGGAATATTACAGTGGTATCAGAGCATAATATTGGCTCAGCCTGTGAGACATCACATCTATGTCATCGGAAGAAGAATAAGCCTCTCACAGAAAGGAGAAAGTTTGACTATGCAAAGAAGACAAAGGAATGACTCCAATATCAGGAGGAATGAATGGAAAGGATTTCTGAAAGCTTCTTCTCCAAACAATGTAGGATATTACCAAGGAAATCAATAAGATGAGGATGGAGAGATATAAAGAAGCCCCTAAAGGGTTTTTACATGGAGAAATCTCCAAAATTTCACAACACCAGTATGAACAACCAATAAGGTAGCAAGTCCCAAAACGCTCCACCATGCCTACATTCCTAGTAATCGGAAATGATGTATGAGAAACACAAGACGAGGAGAATCTTGGTGATTATCTCTTAGAATATGAATCTCAACCGCAGAGGTTCAAAGAGCATATAAAATTCCAAGGATTATATCAGATCAAGGATAACAACAGACTCAATAATCACAATAAAGGTAGTGGGTACATGCAAAAAAAATGATCTACAACATACTTTGGGTAGGTTCTTTCTATGTACTTTTGATGGGTCACCCAAGGGCACATCCAAGGCTTGGGTAGAGATAATAGACATATGTTTCCAATTGAACCAACTGTCAGAGGTGGAGGCCATTAAGATAGCAACGCTGCACCTTGAAGGTGAGGCTCATGATTGGAGGTTTCATGGTCTTTCTACATTGGGGCATACCAATGTGACTTCATATGCAGAGTTCACTAAGAGGTTAGTGGAAAGGTTTGATCGAAGATATTCAGAAACACCCTTTGTTGACCCAGCCATGCTCAAGCAGTCAGATCCTTTTCATAAGTTGGCTCGATCCACTAGACCAACTATGCTTTAGGATGCTATTGAGAGGACTAGAGACTTGAAAAATACTTTTCCAAGGGCATGAGTCTCCCTTCAGCAAGAGCTCTCCTCTCAGTCATAAGGAGAAGCTATGAAGGTTCCACCCTCAAGAGAGAACCAAGACAAAAGATCTCTTAATGATGATGAGGTATTCTCCAATAATAATAAGAAGGAAGAAGAAGTGTTGGAAGGAGATGCCAATGTTATAGCACCAGGAGGAGATCCACCACCACCTGGGGGTGAACATGGAGAAATTGCTCCAATTAGAGGATCCCTTGAATTCTTACATGGAATTCCAAAGAATCAAACATTGGGGGACCAAGGCAGAATCTAGGAGCAACATGTGTCAGTATTGATCAACATTGGGACTACCCACAACTTAATTGATGCTCAACCAATGCAAAGGGGATGCATACCTATCCATGACTCTAAAGGATTCTCAGATTTGGTCCCGGGGACTAAGAAATGGGGGAAGTTTGTTCCGGAATTGACTATAATTTTGAGGAAATACACCTTGATAGATGACTTCTTTGTGGTAAAGGCTCCTGACACCAATGTGATATTGGGTGTGCAGTGGTTGATTACATTAGGGAAGGTCACCATAGATTGGGAAACTTTGGAGATAAAGTGGGAAGATAAGAAGAGTGGCCAGCATCAGGTGATTAGGGGCATGCACACCTATCCATCCTAGGAGGTCTTTGCACATAATATGGAGACTAATTTGCGTAGTGAAAGTAGGGACAAATAAATCCACTCAGATATACAGTCTACTCTAGACCTTGATGTTTCATTACATGGAGACATTCCACTAGGAAGGTCCCCGGACTAGAAGATGAAAAAAGAGTTCTCACAATAAGAAGCATCATTCATAGATATGGCTGAGGAGGGAGCCTTGGGTGAGACTAGCACAGCGCAGAGAGCCTTTGATTGGCTCAAGGAAGGAACGAGAAATTGTCCAATATCTGCATTTCCATCTCTCACCAAGCCTCTTGCGCTGGTAGATGGTTTTTCATGAGTAAATGGTGGCACAATCATGGTGCAAAGAGGCTTCTCCATAGCATTCGAGATTTAGAAGATTCTTCCACATAGGAAGGAGTCTCCCATATATAGCAGAGGGTTGTTGGCATTCATACATTCTTTGGCAAAATTTGGGAAGTTTCAGTCTATGGGTATGCCGATTCAGATTTTGCAAGGAGGACTTAATATCTAAAAATTTTAAATAGATCTGACAAGATCTGCAAAATTAGAATGCCAGAAAAGAAGAGAGAACACAAAGAAAATAAAACCACAAAGAAACTTGTTTTATTAAAACAGAGAATAATTGTAGAAGCTACATTGTGGCAGACAATCTGTCCTTTTACAAACCGAGGCTTGTTATTTATAGCCTTTTTTGAGTTACAATACCATGTGTAGATACCATAGGCCAATACCATGGGTAGATACCACTTACAATACCATGGGTAAATCCCATGTGTGGATGAATACCATGGGTGGATACATACCATGGGTCACTTATAATACCATGGGTGAATAAATATCATGGGTGGATGAATACCATGGGTCGATGCTATTTACAATACCATGGGTAAATTCCATGGGTGGATGGATAACATGGGTAGATGAATACCATGGGTTGATGCCATTTTCCATTCGGATCATTCCTCCCTCCTTAAGAAGCAATGGTCCCCATTGCGTGAAGTTCCCTCTTGAGAAGCCTTTGTTGAATATGAAGAGCCATTGAAGAGAAGGGTTTTGTGTAGTTAACCCATAACCGTGATGAACGAAGATCCGAGGATAGAGATACCCTGTAATGCTTGTGACCAACTGTGATATTGACAGTGTGCGGCCTAGCAAATGGACTTCGATGAAGTGTGGGTTTGTGGATGAACCAAAACCATGAAAAATGAAGATCCGAGGATAGAGATACCCTGTAATGCTTGTGACCAACTGTGTGACTAACAATGTGCGGCCTAGCAAATGGACTTCGATGAAAATGATTTTGTGCAGTTGACCCATAACTGTGATGCTGATTGTTGATGAAGTAGCAGGTGCCTACATAGCTTGGGGTGGGAGGGCACGTCTCCAAATAACCCAAGCCGAACGCTGCTATGATGAAATTGATGAATGTGAAGCAGGTGCCTACTAAAGCGGGGTGGGAGGGCACGTCTCCAAAGGGAACCCACTCCGAATGCTGCTCCAGATTTAAAATGAGCATAACTCGGTCAATATAACTCAGAATATTTATTATAACCTGTTTTTGGAAATGGAATGATCATTCTGCATCTTCTCATGTATTTGAAACCACTATCTGGAGACTCTAGACTCTCAGATTCGCGCTCGAACTGTCTCGCCGTCACAAAATTTCTGAAAAAAAATAGTTGATTTTAAATCAACGATAACTCCCACATCCGGACTCTGATTCGACCGATTTTTTTTTGAACTTGGGTGATTTTTCAAGAGGAGCTCAGATCTATATCCATTCTTTTGAAATTTTGCACTGAATATTGCGAAAAATGACAGGAGAGCCGTCGTCCATGAATTTTCGTCAGAAATATCTCTTCAACATTGCTGATTTTGAATCAGCGATATCTCCCTCATCCGAACTCCAATTTGGCCGATTTTTTTTTTGAATTTGATTATTTTTTCGCAAGGAATCCAGATCTGATCTTTTATTTTGTAAATTTTGCACCAAAATTTTTAGATCTGATCTTCAAACTCGCCGCCAAGAAATTCATGGATTTATTTAAGATTGCCGCCAAAAAATTGAAACCTAAATATGCTTCAAACCCCTATTCCCATGGATACATAACCCGAATCTGATACCACTAATCCGTATCTTGGGGGGAGGCCCCCAAGATCTAAAAAGTTGAAATAAATCTGACAAGATCTACAAAATTAGAATGCCAGAAAAAGAGAGAACACAAAGAAAATAAAACCACAAAGAAACTTGTTTGACAAAATGTAGAGAACAACTATAGAAGCTGTATTGTGCGTAAAATCTTGCCCTTTTACAACCGAGGCTTACATTTATAGCCTTTTTTGAGTTACAATACCATGGATTGATACCATGGGTCAATACCATGGGTGGATACTACTTACAATACCGTGGGTAAATTCCATGTGTGGATGAATACCATGGGTGGATACATACCATGGGTGAATGAATATCATGGGTGGATGAATACCACGGGTTGATTCCATTTATAATACCGTGCAACCTATGGTATTTGGAGAAGACAGATGAATACCATATTGATGCCATTTTCTATTCGGATCACGTTGACTTTGACTTCCATAAAGTTCAAACTTTGTCTAAACATTAGAAGCCGCAAAAGAGGCACGAAAAGAGAACAATAGTATTCTTACATGTGGCTTTTGCATTGAGCATGTCAAAGAGGGTAGCAATGAGGTGATAGGTGCCTTATCACAAAGGCCATCGTCGTTGTCATTGAGGAGTATAGATCCATATTGGGAGTCCTAGCTATTGGTGGAGTATTCCAAGAACCTCTTCACATATGAGGTGCTTGATGGGAAAGTAATAGATGGGAGATATAGAGTGGTGGATGGAATCATCTATTACTAGGGATGGATTATTTTGAACAAAGACTCCAAGCTTGAGGAGAAGATCTACATGCAACACATGATTCACTCCTTTTCAGTCACCAAATTTTCGTTGGGACATACGAAACCATTATGGAGAGATTCTCATGGGAGGGTCTCAAAGAGGATGTGCTCCAACATATTAGGAGGTATCTAGTTTTCTTGACGAATGAGGAGGGAAACAACCATCCTGCAAGGTTGTTACAATCCCTTACTTTTCCAGGACAGAAATGGGAGATCTCATCTGTGGACCTCATCACTAGCTTACCAACAATACATGGTAATGGTTGTGTCTTTGTACTTATTGATCATCTAACAAAGTATTTACATTCTCTTTCCATTTGTATACAATGCATTGATCCACAAGAGGGAAAGCATCTCTTTGGACTTCATGGTCTTCTTAGGACCACAATCAGTGATGGGGATGGTGACTTCCTAGAGGGCTTTGGGCAAGTATTATTCTGTTTGGGGTGTACTTAGTTGACACCAAATTTCATTTTCTACTTCCAGGCATGTGAGGAGATAATGACAACAAACAAGTGGTTAGAAAACCACTTACCACATCATGTTTTGAGGCATCGAGAAGCATAACAGCGTTGGTCTCAATTGAGGGACTACTGTCACCATCCAAAATTTCATATGGCACTCATTGTGTTTCTTTTTTTCTATGGTAATGATGTTCTAATCACTATGGGTGGAATGGCTTAGGAAAGTAAGGTTCCTAGAACCAAAGATTGGGTCCTAGAGAGTCAGGATGTGTTATGGCCTCTTAAGGACAACATTGCTACAACCCAATATTAGAAACAGTTCTACGAAAAACATAGGTGGAGAGAGCTACAACATGGGAGGACAATTTGGTCTACCATCTTCAGCCATACATCCCATCTACATGGCAAAAGTAGGGGATTAAGGAGCTTTTCTAAGGGCCACACAGGATGATCCATCTTGTTGGGAGAGGAGCATATGGGTTGGAGTTTCTCATTGGGATCAAGATCCCAAACATTCCTCATATCTCATACCTCAAAGAGGCCATTAGACAACATGTAGTTTCCTCCATGGATCTACCACTTCTTCATGATGAGAGCCATTTGGTTTTATCACCAAGGGCTAACTTGCACACTTGGGAGGAGCAACTAGGGGATAGATTGATTGAAGAGCATCTGGTTTAGTGGAGGAGTCTATTAGATGAGGATGATACCAGGGAAGGAGAGGAGGTTTTGTAGTATCCATCCTTCAAATTTCTTGAGGACAAACAACATTTGGGAGGGGAGGACTGTAATATTCCTAATTAGCTTTCAACTAGTTGGAATATTAATTTTTGCTTTGGTTAATTTATAAAATGAATAAGTGGATAAAGAGACTCATAAATCTCTTTAGTAGGAATGAAACCACTTCTAATGTGAATGTGGGTCATTATAGCAGCTGAATAAAGAACTTGTGGGTGTGAATAGGGGCTTGAGCATGTGGAGAGGGTCAAGGTTGACCAAATCAACAACGCTGTCATGGAGGTAGTGGAGAGTTAATGAGGGATAGTGCAGTTATGATGGATGTGTGTATGCATGAGAGTATAATATTTAATGAGTGGGACCCAGGGTGAGGAAGCTCACCAAGCATATAAGGAAGAGGATGGAATCCATAGAGTGCATTGTGATTATTTTTTATGTCTTGGTATTTTATGACTTCTTCCATGCTTCTGCTGTTTAGCAGAATCTGTTGTGCCTTTTAGCACAAGGGTGTTCCCGAGCAGAGAATCCCACCCTCATCCTCGAGGGATGCCGAGTGTCTACTCAAGAGAGGTCTATTGAACTTAATTTACACCATCCAATATTATGCCAAGCTTCAACCATCATCTATAGTGCGGTCTCCTTCAAGATTATGTTGTTTTGTAGGACAATAGTTGTGGAGGATTAACAGATCTAGTTAGGATCTTGTTTTCCAGACGAGGGAGCAGCCCCTCATCTGGGAGGCTAGCAAGGAGGGTCCTTTAGCATCATTTTGTCATCAGGAATCAAGCCAAGCTATTGCCATCACCTACAACATAGTCTCCTTCAAAAATGTGTTATTTTATTGGGCAGTTGTAGTGGAGGGCTTAGTGCCCCAGTTTGTGAGTTAGATTTCCAATGAGGGGAGCAACCCTTCATCTGGGAGATATATTGGAGGATTATCAACCATTTCCATATTAGATCAGCCACCTCTTATCATTTTTCCAGTTGCAGAGTGTTATTCATCCCTAGTGCTACATTTCATCATTTTGTATTTGTGTATTTTTGGAAACCATTTCTGGGTTGTCTTGGAAATGTGCTTGGGAGGTTAGATCTCTATTCCCGACACTTTTTGAGCATTATATTAGTAGATATATATATTTATATTTCCCAGCTACATTTATACTCACTGGGACTGTGTTTTCTTGGTTCTCCGACATTTTGAGTAGTAGCAACATTTCATGTTTAGGGTGTATTTGATCATTGGATGTTTGTCTTGCATAGCTTGAGTGATTCGTCCTCAAGGTATTGTACTTATTTTCTGATAATATACATAATAATATGGATATATGATTGGCTCATGTTTTATGTCTTAATATTTACTGCAATTTCTAGTTTTATTTTCAATATTGCTGCTTTTCCTGTTTTGGAATATTACAGTGGTATCAGAGCATAATCTTGGCTCAACCTATGAGACATCACATCTATGTCATTGGAAGAAGAAGAAGCCTCTCATAGAAAGGAGAAGGTTTGATTATTCAAAGAATACAAAAGCAAGACTCCAATATCAGGAGAAATGAATGGAAAGGAGTTCTTAAAGCTTCTTCTCCAAAATATGCAGGATATTACTAGAGAAATCAAGGAGGTGAGGATGGAGAGACATAAAGAAGTCCTTAAAGGGTTTTTACATGGAGAAAAATCCAACATTTCACAACACTGGTATGAACAACTAGTAAGGAAGCAAGTCCCACAACGCTCCACCATG
>CM076571.1:438314420-438616600 GCA_034641835.2 Pinus albicaulis | reverse complement strand
TTTTTCCTAGTTGGATTCCCTAGAAATCACTATGTATTTATGATTTTAATTATTGCATGTCATTCTAAATTGTGATTTCCATTTCGCAGATCAGTAGAGTAGAATTGTGTCTCTTGTTTTTAGGTTGAAATCTTGAGCAGTTGCAATTTATATCAAATTTCTACATGGTATCAGAGCCCTGAAATCACATTAGAAACAATATTTCAAACTTGTCTCTCAAGAATTTTGAAGTAGCAGCTTCAGTGCATCATTTTTTCTTCAAGATCGAGAGAATGTCTTTCAACGGGCTAGGATTGGAGTGTGCTCTAGAGGGTAGCTTGAATTTCATATCCTGGAAGGATCGAATGGAAGTAGTGCCTGGTGAAAATGGTGTGTTAGAATATGTGAAAATTAACATTGAAAAACCTCCATAGTCAGATACACAGTAGTTAACCTAGTGGAAGAAGGATGTTACAAAGGCAAGGAGAATTATTTTGGAAGCTATGAGAGGCCATGTGGTCTCAAATATCCATGGAAAAGAGACACCATTTTCTATGTGGAAAATAATCACTGAGCTATTCGAAAATAGTAGTGACCATAGAAAATTGGACCTGAAAGACAAAATTTGAAACATCACGACGCAGAAAAATGGCACTATTCCGCAGTATCTCACCAGGATTACACAAGTTCGATATAGGCTTGGAGGGGTTGGGGTGAATGTAGTAGAAGATGACCTGGTGAGCCTAGCTCTTAGGTCCCTATAATACTAGTATAACCCCTTATTGTTATTGTTAGTGTGATCCCCTTATTGTTATTGTTGTTCTCGTGTAGTCCCCATATTGTTATTTTTGTGCCCCATACATGCCCACTATTGTTATTACATTATTAATGTTATGTAGACTCTGATTATATTGGGACCCCTTAGACTCCTATATATAGAAAGTAGGTTTTTTCAATTGTATCATCCAATCATTTTTCATTTATGTAATGAAAGGAGGTTTCTCCTTGTTGCCAAAAAATTTGTCACGATGATGTTTAGCTATCTATATGGGTTCATCATCACCTATTTATTGCTCCCTTAGAGGTCTAAAAACATAAATTTCCTAAATCAAGTCTTGGAACTGGAGAAAAGCTCTTAAAAATCCTAAAAAACCTAACTCCACACTTTTCCTAGTCATTTCCTGCAGTACCATGGTTTACTGCTATAAAAATTGCGACACATCCCGCACGTCCTACTCATTAAAACTACAGACCCCCATAAAAGGTAAAATAAAGAGAAAAGTAAGTTCTAGAAGCCTAGCTAGTCGAATATTCTCCCAGTTGGGGCCTTCTAGAAGCGCTATATGGTTGAGATTCGCCCCTTCCATTCATGAGCCTTTATCCCTTCATAAATGGAGCTATCCTTGGTTTTTGGAGCTGAAATCCCATGATAAGAGGGCTTTATCCCTTCCTTATTGGAGCTTAATCTACCTCCCTTCTATTATAAATTGAGACCATGTTTTAGTCTCAAAGGTTCTTAGAACTTGGTAGTTTTAAGGTAAATTGCTGAAGAAATTATACTCTCCACATTTGGCATCATTTGTAGAAATTTAACAGATAATAGGAATTTATCACGATATTATCACGATCATACACACTAATTCGAATTCATGCATAACACATAACCTCTTCTACAATTGATCATCAATATGCGGAAATAGAAACAGTCGCATGCGCACATAAACACAATATGTAATGGGGAAATCTTAGAGCTGAAAACCCCCAACTATTTTGTATATTATAATAGAAGAGAACATGTAACAATACACAGCACAATACTCCTCACAAGTACTCAGTACTATCTCCAAAAGTTACACACAAAACTAGCTCAGTTTTGAACAAGTCACAGGTTCAAAACTCATCCACTATTTGCCTGCCTCTATTGCGCAATCCAAGTTGGTTGAATGAGAGATCCAAGTTCGAATCTCCTTGGCTTCAATTGCGCAATCCTCATTGGAAATCTCCTCCAATTCTTGTGCAAGTGTCATGCACAACTAATGTCACAACTAATAGCAAACTCACCCTTTCATCTACCTCTTCCACTGGTCTTCACTGAACTGTCCATGCACTGCAGTCAACTGATGTGTTCTTTAGTTGAATAATGAGTTAATGTTTAGTGAATTAAATAATATTTAATTCACCTCACTCATCTCTAGTGTATTATCCAGTTAAACTAAACACAACTAGTTCAACTAAGTTAACCAGAACACAACTCCACCAACTGTCTCATCAACTCCACCAAAACTCCGCCACTTGAGTACTAACTGAAGTCAACTCTGCATGAGCTCACCAAACCCTTAGGAATTACGTAATTCCTTCTGTCAGGTGCATGGGCCACATCTGTAGCTCCAACTGAAGTGCTGTAAGAGGATAAACTAAAGTTTATAGTCCAAATATTATTAAGGGTTAATAATATTTGACTGACCTATTTTTAGACAGGCAGTCTAAAAATAGACTTTGAACTGTATGTCTAAAAATAGAGGTCCATATATTTTTACCAAATTTACCAATCATCCAAGAATAGCATACTTCAACTCCTAGACCATGCTCCATATGTCTAAAAATAGACATAGTCTAAAAATAGACTTTGCGCCAAAAATAGCCTGCGGGCCCACTTAGTGAAGGCGACTTCATTTCACTAAGCTCCATCATCTTGTTGCATTTTCAACACTCCCTCTCAACAAGATATGGATTATATGCAACCCCTATCCTGCCTCTGTGGAATTCGAACTTGCTCCTGGTGAGCGCCTTCGTCAGGATGTCGGCATCCTGATCCTCCGTGGGAACATATGAAAGCATCATGATTCTCCGCTGAACACAATCTCTGATATGATGGTACCTGGTGTCGATGTGTTTGGATCTATCATGAAATACTGGATTAGCCGAGAGTTTAATGCAACTCTGGTTATCACAGTAAATCACTGTAGGCTCCAAATGCAACCCGAACAATCCAACGAGGATCTTCCTCATCCAAATAGCCTCGCATGCAACCAAGCTTGCTGCCATGTACTCGGCCTCTGCTGAACTGAGTGCCACAGATCTCTGCTTCCTGCTGTACCAGGAAAATGCTGTCGACCCAATGCTAAAAACTCCTCCAGATGTGCTCTTCCGGTCCGTTGGACTCCCTGCCCAATCTGCATCAGTGAAGCCAGAAAGCTTCGCTCCATCCTCCTGTCTGTACCATAGACCATATCCCGATGTGCCTCTAATATAGCGCAATACATGCTTGCCGGCCTTCCAAAAGAGCTTGGTAGGCTTAAAAATAGCTTGTGAAAGCTGGTTAACTGCATAGCATATATCGGGTCGTGTATTGACCAGATACATAAGCGACCCCACCAACTGTCGATAGACAGTGGCATCCAATACCTCTGCTGAAGTAGCATCCTCATTCGTCCAACCTCCAGGAAAAGGAGTATCAACAGGCTCGTAGCCATGCATGTTGAACTTCTCCAGTATCTCCCAGGCATACTTACCCTGAGAAACAAATAGTCCATCATTGTGCTGCCAAATTTCCAATCCCGGGAAATAATGAAGGAGGCCCAAGTCCTTCATCTCAAACTCTCTAGCAAGATCCTACTTGCATGAAAGTATCAACAGTTCATCATCTATCAGAATAAAATCATCTACATAAAGTACAATGATCAACAACTTACCCTCCACCACAATCTGGTATAGGTTAGGATTCGCCTCACTCTTGGAGAATCCAGAAATCTAGGTGAAAATATTTTAATACATCATAGTGTGTGCAAGCATGAAGGTGCTTGCTTCGGCTTGATACGGTGCTCTCTTGGGTCGCTTAAACATCGACTCACTTTTGCTGAAGATCTCGGAAACGCCCGAGCTACTACCTTGGCCACCTCCTCCTCAATGACTGCGTTCGAGAGCAGGTCTTCATCCATACGCGGGAAACTAGGATCGTCGGCGCGGAAGAGTACCTTGCGACGAGTTGCAAGGTCTCCTCATAATCGATCCCCTCGATGCGCGAAGCACGAACAACAAGTCTTACCCCAGCACTTCTCCACACTCTCGTCGGCCGCCTGCTTTCACTTTGTAGATCCGCCAGCAGACCCACTTAACGATTTCCCCTGGGTCGCGGGACAATCTCCCATGCACTGTTCCTGACGATCGAATCATACTCTTCGATCATGGCATCAACCCATGCGGGTTCCTCCACAGCTTCCTCAAAAGAGGATGGCTCCGTCACAACACATTGACTCACAAGAGCCATGTATCCAGTGTACCGATCCGGTGACTGTCTCTGTCTGCGCTGTGCTGTGGGTGGTCCTACAACCTTCTCTGCATCCCGAGCCAGTCGCTCAGCTTCTGTAGTGCGCATGCGCCCTCTGATGGTTGGCGCTGCCTGGGTGGTTTCTTCCACCTCCTGAACCTCCTCTTGTGGCTGATCCACATCCGGAAGCTCCTCCTTAGGAACTAACAGCTCCTCATTTGCATGCAAGTGTGGCTCCCTCTCAAGCGAACACTGCATGGCTTTCTCCTCCTGAAATTTTATATCCCGTCGCACAACAGTCTTGCGACTGTCTGGCACATACACCCGATAGTTGTGAGGTGTATCAGTGTACCCCACAAATATTCCAACCTCTGCGGTTGGATCCAGCTTCTTTCTGGCATCCTTTGTCACATGCATGTAGACAGGTGAACCAAAAATCCTCAAATGAGAAATGTCAGGTCTCTTACCAGAATAAGCCTCCTCCGGTGTACTCATGCCAAGAACCTTGTGAGGACAACGGTTCTGCACATATACTGTTGTATTGCATGCCTCAGCCCACAAGTGAAAGGGTAGGCCCTGATCATGCAACATCGCCCGTGCAGCACCCACGATCGTTCTGTTCTTCCGCTCAGCCACCCCATTCTGCTGTGGGTTATGGGGTGCGATGAGCTCTCTCCGAATCCCTTCTGCGCTGCAGAACTCCTTGAATTCAGCGGAGATGAATTCACCACCGTTATCACTCCTTAGAGCAATCACCTTCTTCCCCGACTCCTTCTCGACCAGTGCTTTAAACTCACAGAACTTCGCGAATGTATCGCTCTTCTTCTGCATGAAGAAGATCCAGCACTTTCGAGAGAAATCATCAGCAAAGATCACATAATACCTATGCTTTGCTGTCGAAGCAACTGAGAAAGGATCACACACGTCTGTGTGAACTCTCTCAAGGATCGTCGTGGCGCGACTATCCTTCTCGTGAAAGGTGGCTTTCACATACTTCCCTAAAGTACACCCCTTGCACTGATCTGACTGCGCAAGAGTGCCCTTAGGAAGTCCAGTAGAAATCTGCTGCAGAATCTTTAAAGCTCCATGGTGAAGGTGGCCCAATCTCCTGTGCCACAGTTCGCCCTCATCATCCCGGCTCACCACTTCTCCCGCCTTGCATGCCATTGCTGCGCAGCCATCTACTTGCAACTGATAAAGGTTCTTGACTCGAACCCCTATCTTCTAGGTCTCTCCAGTTGTCTTACTGCGCAGGAAATATTTTCCTTCGCTGAAGACCACATCATACCCCTTGTCTTCCAACATCGCCACAGAGATCAGATTCTTCATCAATCCTAGAACATGCAATACTTCCTTCAATACGAAGGGTTTACCAGACTCCCTCTCAAAGGAAATGGTACCGATACCGGTCGCACTGTATCTACCATCATCACCCATCTCGATGTGCACTCCAAGATATTTTTCCTCCAGATCTGAAAACAGATCCCGATCTCCTGTCATGTGAAATGACGCACCACTGTCCAAGAACCATACTAATCCCATCACACTTGAGACCAAGCACGCGATCAGTGAAAAATCCAGTTCAAACTGGGAGGCCAATGCCTCTCCCGCTGCAGATCCAACAACCTTCTTATTTTTCTTCTTCTGCAGACAATTTGTGGCGTAGTGTCCATGCTGGTGACAGTGAAAAAAATTCACCTTGGACATGTCTTGCTTCTTGCCTTTCGCACCAGGCTGAGAAGCTTTCTTGCTCTTCCCCTTCTTTTCTTTGGCAGCCAAAGCGTAATTTTCTTCATCAGATGCCTTTGATGAAGATCCGTCCCTGGTAGTCCGCCTTATCTCCTCTTGCATGAGATCCGACCAAAGTCGCTCCCATCCCGGCAACTTCTCCCGACCATTGACAGAGTCCTGATAGGAATGCCAACTCTTTGGAAGACCAAGGAGAGCCAGGTCCACCAAGTCCTCATGATCAAAAGTCACCCCCACACTTCCCATCTCATCTCTGCATTGAGTGAACTTCGTGAGGTACTTGGCGATACTGTCACCTTTCTCCATCTTAATGTTTCTGAGTTTATCCTTGAGCGCCAGCTTCCTTTGGTCGCTCTTGCTCTGGAATAGATCTGTCAACACTTTCCACATCAAATATGGAGAAGCTTTTCCATGCAGGCTGGATACAATGTGATCCTTCACGCCCTCCAACAGAATCCTTCGACATTTTGCCATCTTCTTTTGCCAAGCCTCAACTTGAGCAGCATCAGTAGGCTTTGGGATCTCAGCATCTATGAACTCCTTCAGCCCGTTATCATCTAATACCGCCTCCATTCTGTCCTTCCATGCAACATAATTCGAACTGCCCTCAAGGGCATATTCCAGTCGCAAACCGTTGAAAGAAATTTTGACTTCGACACCAAGAAAACACTGCTACAAATTCGAAATCCAAGCTCAAAACTCAACTGCTTCTGGATCTATGAGAACAAAGTATTTCTAGCACAGAGATCGACTGTAAGGGCATTTACCGGATATATCACCTTTCAAAGAAAGGATGGATCCAGAGGCTACCTGGCCCGTTACAGACTCTGTCTACCGAAATAATTGTAATCACTGTAATAGATCCCGATGATCAATTCGCTCTGATACCATGTAGAAATTTGCTGAATAATGAATATTTATCCACTGAGATTATCCTGGTCACACACTAATTCGAATTCATGCATAACACATAACCTCTTCTACAATTGATCATCAATATGCGAAAATAGAAACAGTCGCATGCGCACATAAACACAATATGTAATGGGGAAAGCTTATAGCTGAAAACCCCCAGCTATTTTGTATATTATAATAGAAGAGAACATGTAACAATCTCAGTACAATACTCCTCACAAGTACTCAGTACTGTCTCCAGAAGTTACACACAAAACTAGCTCAGTTTTGAACAAGTCACAGGTTCAAAACTCATCCACTATTTGCCTGCCTCTATTGCGCAATCCAAGTTGGTTGAATGAGAGATCCAAGTTCGAATCTCCTTGGATTCAACTGCGCAATCCTCATTGGCAATCTCCTCCAATGCTTGTGCAAGTGTCATGCACAACTAATGTCACAACTAATAGCAAACTCACCCTTTCATCTACCTCTTCCACTGGTCTTCACTGAACTGTCCATGCACTGCAGTCAACTGATGTGTTCTTTAGTTGAATAATGAGTTAATGTTTAGTGAATTAAATAATATTTAATTCACCTCACTCATATCTAGTGTATTAGCCAGTTGAACTAAACACAACTAGTTCAACTAAGTTAACCCGAACAAAACTCCACCAACTGTCTCATCAACTCCACCAAACTCCGCCACTTGAGTTCTAACTGAAGTCAATCATGCATGAGCTCACCAAACCCTTAGGAATTGCGTAATTCCTTCTGTCAGGTGCATGGGCCACATCTGTAGCTCCAACTGAAGTGCTGCAAGAGGATAAACTGAAGTTTATAGTCCAAATATTATTAAGGGCTAATAATATTTGACTGACCTATTTTTAGACAGGCAGTCTAAAAATAGACTTCGACATGTATGTCTAAAAATAGAGGTCCATCTATTTTTACCAACTCGACCAATCATCCAAGAATAGCATACTGCAACTCCTAGACCATGCTCCATATGTCTAAAAATAGACTTTGCGCCAAAGTAACTGCGCGGGCCCACTTAGTAGAAGGCGACTTCATTTCACTAAGCTCCATCATCTTGTTGCATTTTCAACATCGTTGGCATGAGAAAGATTACATACTCATAGCCATAGTCTTATTCGATAAAAGTTTAGAATGTATCGGCGAGGAAAATGGTTATTCGAGACCACAAATAACACGTACAAACATCGAGCGTCGAGGTTGTAGTACCTCTTCTTTTTTGTTCAAAGTTAATACAAATGGATTTCTATTTTCTCATTAAGTTGTTCATATATCTTTTGAATGATTTAATTCTTAGATTCCTTGATCACTAAGATAGATTATTGCTTTTGAATTATCATATTTTGCGAATTCTTTTGATCTTTTGCTTGTCTTTTGTTGCGGATCTTATATGTTGGATCAATACCTTTTGGAACGACTAGATTGAGAAGACTAAGCAAGCGTTGGATTGCGAGGGTAGGAGTATCTCTCTGTAGTTAATTAATAATTCTTAAGTAGAATAGTCTAGAGGAAATGGTCTACCTGCATGCATTTTTGTTTCTAGATATCCTTAGGATACTAGGGAGAGCACTCTTGTACGCAAGAGAGTTTGTCCATCTAACAAAATGGCGACTCCAGGAAAATATGAACTTATTCGTTTTAGTTTGATTTTTGAGATTTCTTTGACTTAGATTAGTTCAAAATCGGATTCGGTAGAAAACTCAATTGGATCCTGTTGTAAATACGTATTTTATTTTTTCTCTAATTTTCTTTTTGCCTTCGCACTTTTTGTTTAAAAAACGGGCGGTAGACTCCACGGCTTTTAGTGCAATATAGTGCGATACCGCACCTTGTTTCATTTAAAGAAGTTTGTGGACTTTTGGAAAATTTTAGAAAAAATTAGAAATTCTATTTTACGAGTCCAATTACTTGATTCTTTATTGTTATCCCAATTTGTCTTGTCGAACATGTTTGTGAAAGTTTCTTTCGAAATTCTTTGTTTAAAGTGATCTTTTCGGCTAGTTTGCTTTTATGAGTAAATGTTTGCCTCGTCCTCCTATTGCTCTGAATAAGAAACTTTTGTATACCACGGCTACTTGGTATGTCATTATTTTCTGGTGAGCCATTGAACTTGATGCAATTATTACTCTTATGAAAAATTGATTTTTGTTTTCATTAGCAAACTTAGAAAGCCTTTTGGATTGATAAGGTATGAATTTAATTTTAAAACCGTTATTGGATGCTTTAGTTTCTAGCTTAA
Organism: Pinus albicaulis; assembly: GCA_034641835.2. Taxonomy (NCBI): domain Eukaryota; kingdom Viridiplantae; phylum Streptophyta; class Pinopsida; order Pinales; family Pinaceae; genus Pinus; species Pinus albicaulis. The sequence continues at coordinate 438,607,439 of CM076571.1, read as the reverse complement.
ATAAGTAGAAAAATTTTGGTTAGATTTAAAGGCGATCTAAGACATCCTCCGACTTTTAGATAGAGTTGAAGATTAGAGTTTTCTTTTAGTTTTGAATTTTATAGTTTTAAAACTTTTAGTTTTCTTTTTGGAAGAAGTTTGATTTTGTTTCTAATCTAAATGATATAGGGAATTTCATTTTGAGTAAAGATCTTTTTGAAATTGAGTTCTCCCAATTGTCTTCTTTTCAAATTTTCTCATGTGGGAAAAGAAAGAATTGATATTTTGAAAATTATTGAAATCTCTCGACTCTTTCCTCTAGTTATATTTCATTGAAAAGAAATGATTTGTTTCTCATATAGACGCATTATAGTGTATTTTGAGTAAGGTCTTTAAACATCACCAAAGTTTCATTTCCGTACCTCTTGTCCTAAGAAGCGCAATTAAAATTAACGCTTAATTAAAATAAATCTAGAAATTATATATATTTTTAGGAGCTCTTTTCCACCAACATAGCTTGGGCTAGTGTCTTGGAATAGGTTTTATTTAAATTTCCAAGGCAATAAAAACAAACAAGTAATTTGATCTGCCGGTAGGAAAATCCAATTGTAGCATGTATGCTCTTGGGAAGCTCCTCCTAAAGGAGTCAAGCACGAGATCATATCCGAACCCGGTGAGGTAATCATACCTATCTCATTGGGAACGTGATAGAAAATGTGCACGTATTAAAAAGGGTAAAACTCGGATAGACCATTGTCAGGCAGGGTCACTTGTGGGTAAACCTTGGATTATGTCGAGGAGCCTTTAAGGGGATTGAGCTTGTTACTACGCCTTTGCATGTATATCGGATCATGAAGTTTTGTTCCCCGGGTATATGTGTTCCGTTGGTGACCTTAGTGGACATAAACTTTAGGATTCTTTCCACGAGGTGGCCGGTGGAGGGAAAGGTCCCACGTGTACACCTGGAGCGAACGTCGGCTAGACTCACTTAGACTCTCTGGAGGGGTTATCTTCACTGAGATGGTTTAAGTGGAGAAAGTTCTGCCATTCTGTTTCATTAAGCGGGTTGTTGGGGTAAGCTTGTTTCAACCACCATTTCTACATTAGAATTCTACAATGTTGGATTTCATCTGTAGTGTTTTTAGTGCGGGAATCTACTATTTGTGTGTGGATTGATCTCTTAGATTTTTATAGGTGTGTGATTCATTTGATGGTTTCCTTAGCGAATTTAGGGGTTTTTATTGACATTTTATTTGATTGCATGTTAAAGTTTTTAATCGTCGTGCTGAATTATTGAGACAATCACGTAGAATGCGAAACCCCACGAATATACAGGAGCCAATTAGAAAAAAATAAAGGCGAAAAAAGGACAAACATCGGGGAAGCTTGGATCAATCGAACGGGAAGAAAAATCCATTATTATTCATCACGATTACGAAATGTAGACCAACCGCAACGGCCAGAGGTTACTCCTTAGAAAATTTATATTTTCGAACTAGTTGAACTCGCTTCTATAACAAGTGAATTATCACCTTGAACTGAAATTTCGAACCCGAGAAGCTGATGCTACGTACGAGCCTACTTTCGAGTTTCGCTGCCTCCAAATCCTGGTCATCTTGATTCACCCGAGTAAGAAATCATATCACGAGAAGATCTTCCTCCTGGTCTCATTAGTATTGAAGAAGTTACCGACAACGAAGGAAGTTGTTCTTCCTTGACTCGGGAATATTTAAATATTAGAGAACATGAATCGATTTTTTATTGTCATTTTAGACAAGATGCTTGGTATTCTTCATTGACGAGAATTTCTACAAAACGTTGGTCGAGATTATTTTCCGCCCAGAATTCCTTATTACCCTACAGGTAATAGGTTATAGATCTCCATTAAACATGTCGGGTGAGTCATCTCGATTTCTTTTGAATCCCGAAAACTTTTTTATATGGTGGTCCATGTTGTTCTTTCGGGATATCAGTTGCTCTACGGTACCTTCTCGGGGGGCATCTCCTTTTCCAAACAAACAAATATCATCCTATGGCCCGAATGAATCAAATACGGAACTTTGAACAATGAGCAATTTTATATGATGTACGGGAAATATTCCAAATCCCGGAAACTCAAGGTAATAATTTACCGCCTGGGGGAAACCTCAAAGTAGTCAAATACGGCACGGGGGAAACCCCAAGGAAAATACATACCTCGGGGTCGATATCAACCCTAGGGACGGTACATACCTCGGGGTTAATATCAACCCCAAGGGCGATACATACCCCTGCGAATCCAATATCAACCTCAAGGACGGTATATGCCTCCCGAGGTCGGTACATGCCTCCGGGTCAATATCGGCCTCAAGGGCAATACCCCGCTCAAGGTTTCCAACTTCCTTTAGGACCTTAGTTCTACACAAAACATCGAATGTTACAAGGAGGCGAAATTATCCGGGTAATTATCGGCCATATGTTGACCTAGTTATGGTCCTTCTTATGCACAACCTTCAATGGGACCTTCATATCCGGAAGTAAATATGGTGTGGGATCCATCCCAAGTTCAAAAGAATTTGCGGCCAAATGTACAAGTACCTTATTATCAGCACAGACCAGCGATTGGTTATACTCATATGCAACAACTTGTCCAACTTGTTCAACCTAATGTTCGGGTACCTACGTACGCTTTACATTCGGCGGCTTGGTCCCGGTACACCTAGGACTCCACCTCAAAGTAATGCTCGGACTTACGATTTCAACCTACCACCTATTCCTGGAGTGTCTACGGTTCTCTCATCAATTACGCCCCCACAAATATCGGTACGAGATTCCTCAAGTTTCTATTTCACGAGTTCGGACCTACAATTCATAATACTTTTCGGATGCCTATAGGATAACCTGGTACAAGTACAATTACTACAAGTCAACCTCGGTTTACTTATCAACCGTATCAAGGGAAAAATTTGTATGGACTGTTCCACAAAATCCGGGATACCTTAGCCGTATCCTGGGTATACATATCGGACACACGATTTCAACCCCGGTATGGACTTGGCTATTCACAGTTTACCCGGAGGGCATTACGATTCCAAATGCATAGGCTATTCTAGGGTATCCTAGATATCCTCCTCTTGAACTAGTTTAGTTTCACAAGGTTATCGGTAGGACTAGAACCGTCGGTTACCTTTCATAGCAACTTTGGACTTACCTGATTTATCATGCCTTACGAATGATTCCATCTATTATCATCCGTATTGGCCGCCGATGCCAAATAAGTTGCCTAGTGATATCACGAGAAGTTTGAAGGAAAATCGAGGAGGATCCTTCTAACCATGTTATGACTTACCACCTATGGTGCACATCCAACTCATTAATCGATGATTCTATTCGGCTTATACTTTTTTCGAGAGAACCTTAATAGGATTAGCTTCCAAATGGTATATTTAAGCTGCCACAAGGCTCTTGTAATTTCAATGCTTTAGCAAGCTGCTTTCTTAACTCATTTTTCGGTTGCTAATCGGATATGACAATGACACGGAATTATTAACTTCACTAAAACAATATACGTCTACATACATATCGGATCATATACATCAATAGAGACGCGAGAAGACATTTGGTGAAAGTTTTTATCCTGGATCAGATATTGGCGGGGAATGGTTTATCAAATTATTGCTGCAAAAAATCACTTGTAGATGTAGCTAAAGGAGGCGTTTTTGTAAATAACAAATCATCACTCAAGCTCGGTATCTTGACTTGGTATATACCCGGTCGGAGTAATTTGTACGAAGATTCCCAATTTACCACGCCCTGGTCGGATAACGGCAACTCCTTCGGGGTCTCATGCCGGTGATGGTGTGATCGGTTTAGTTAGTATGACTATTCTGCGATAATAACTTTTCTAGGATGCAAAAGGAGAATCTTCCCTGAAACACGTTGATATAAAGTCAAAATCTAGCAACAAGAAGAAAGAGAAGAATAAAAGTAAACAAACTTCATCTCAAAGGAAAAAACTGATAAAAATGAAGCGGTGATGATAAACGGAAACCTTGTTATCCTTTTCTTATCTACGACTTGGATCATTTCACCAAGGAATATGCATAGGGGTACGAGGTATCTAAGTTTGTCAAAGGTTTCACCACCCCGAGTTTGTCTTGAAAGATCATTTTCCGGTTCAAGATAGAAAAATGATTGGATCTTCTTTCATACATCAACGAGATATTTTGATGATGTCTCAAGTAATGGTTGTGACTCGATCACAAGATTATGGTAGTAAAAATCTTGTTCTGGTAAGGAAGTAGAAAATTCTAATTATTTTGACTACATCTCCTTCGGTTTACGATCCACTTCATATCAAGAAACCTAATCGAATTTAGTAATCAAACTGCTTGCTAAAGGTGTACTTTGGAAATTAGCTTTCAATCCACATGTGAGAGCTGCTCAGAACTACAACATTGTTGAAGATTTAGCTATATCTCCTTCAGCAATGTTGGCTTTAGAAGTGTTGCAATCATGTCTAGCACAAAGGAAATTACTTTTATCATCTATTGGAGCTGTAGATCTTCAGGATTCAAACCTCATGGTTTTGATTTAGAAAATTTTACACCATGTCTCCCTCATCAAATGGATTTTCAGATTCCAGTACTAGTAAGAAATAAACGTTGCTTTCATACTGTTATTGATGAAGGAGCGTCTATGTGTATAATGTCGTTAAACTGTTGGAAATCACTTGGTTCTCTGAGACTTAACCAATCACTGACAATCCTCAAAGCTTTTGACGGAATAGGATTCCATCCATTCGGAATTTTACAGGATCTACCTATAGAGGTCAAAGGTAAAACCGTTAATTTAGATGTGGAAGTAGTTGATGCCCCTCTAGATTACAACCTTCTTTTGGGTCAAATTTGGTCTTATTCTATGACTGCTATTGTGTCATCCGTTTTTCGATTAATCGTGTTTCCTCATCAAGGAAAGATTGTGAAAATCGATCAGCTCTCATATTATTCGTCTGACCCAGCTTCTACGGATAGTATTCAACATGTTGGAAAATCGACTATCCTTTATGAGGATGCTGGAGTAGGTTTAATAAAATATTCCACTTTAATGGGAACCTTTTCTGTGCCTCCACCTAACGCACCACGTACTATTTCTAATATAAATATGATTACATCAAGCACTATTCCATTTGATGATCCTTGGGTAGTGCCTTTAGAGTTAGGACTGGATTCATTCAATGGTGCGATGCCTTTGAGTCCTTTTGAGATAGCATATCAAGCTGTACAGTCATTTTCCAATCCGCCATCAACTGATTCTGATCTAGTGAATGTGATCATTGAAGAATCGTTTTCACCATCAAACTCAACTATAACATCAATTCCCGATGCTTTTAAAGAAGTGTTTTTTACTGATGAGAGAAGTCATGAATTCTTGTCCATAGTTGATTTACCATGGGATGATCTCCATCATAGGTCATCATTTTTACCTGAGCTTGATAGATTCGAAAATATTTTTTCATCTATTTTTACAATTGACTATGTCAAGGAACCCCAAAGTCCAATATCGATCACAAATTCGGATTCTGAGGTTAATCTGGGAAATATTTCTTCGACAGTTCCCATTGACATATCAGTTAAACCATGAATTATTGAAAACATTCATATAGGTGCTTCTTGTACGTTAGATGAAATTGCTACATATAAAGCCATATTTCAAGAATTCCACGACATATTTGCCTGGTCTTATGAAGAAATGCCAGGAATTGATCCCAAAATTGTCGTTCATGAAATAAAAACTTACCCAGATGCTAAACCTATTAGGCAAAAATTACGTCTGATACATCCACGAAAAGCTGCAACCATTAAAGCTGAAGTTGAGAAATTATTGAGAGCAGGTTTTATTTATCCAATCTTGTTGACGGATTGGGTATCTAATATTGTTCTCGTGACTAAAAAACAAGGAACTATACGAGTATGTGTTGACTATAGGGATATTAACAAAGCTTGTCCTAAGGACAATTATTCAACTCCTTATATCGACCAAATCATTGACGATTGTGCCGGAAATGAAATGTATTCATCTATGGATGGATTTTCCAGCTACAATCAAATAAACATACTCCCTGCTGATCAACCAAAAACATCATTCATTTGTCCTTGGGGAACATTTTCTTATTGTAAGCTACCTTTCGGATTGAAGAATGCTGGAGAAACTTTTCAAAAGGCAATGTATTACGCTTTTCATGACATTAAACACATTACGCAGCCTTATCTCGATGATTTACCTGCTCATTCATTACACAGGGAAGATCATCCTACTCTTTTACGAGCGATTTTTATGAGATGTAGGCATTATAAGATTCACTTGAATCCCCACAAATGTGTTTTTTGTGAAAAATCTGGTAGATTATTGGGATTTTTTGTTTCGAAAGAAGGCATTCGTGTCGACCCTTCGAAGGTTGAGGCAATTATCAATTTACCTCCTCCTTCCACACTCTACCAACTCTAAAGTTTGCAAGGGAAAACAAACTTTTTGCGTAGATTTATCCAGAACTATGTTGAGTTAACTAAAGATTTTACCCAGCTATTGAAACAGAATGTTCCTTTTATTTGGGATGAGATCGCTGATCGATATTTTGATGCTTTAAAACATGTGTTGACCCATGCACCGTTATGGCATCCACCAAATTACAGCCAGGATTACTTCTTATACTTAGTAGCCTCTGATTCCACCATTGGAATGGTATTATTTCAGGAAGATGAATTCCACAACGAGCATGTGATTTACTATCTCATTCGGAATCTCAATCCAACAGATATTAAATATTCGCATGTGGAAAAATTGGCCTTGGCAGCAGTTCAATCTGTCCAACGATTTCGTCATTACATTTTGTTACGAAAAACAACTGTGATCTCTAATTGCAACCCAATGATGTATATTCTGACTAAACGATTACTCGGGGGTAAATACTCTAAATGGATTGTTATCCTTCAATATTTTGTTTTAGAATTTGAAAAATCCAAATCAAAGAAATCACTGATGTTCGCCGAAATTATGTGTGACTTCCCAAATACTGAGAGAGAAACTGTGGTAGAACATCCGATTACTAATGAATCTCTATTTCTTATCAGTACATTAGATCCATGGTATGGATATATCATCATTTATCTCCAAACCAAAACTTTTCGGCTTGAGCTTTCATGTTCACATCGACGAAAGATCCGTTACCAATATCAGCAATACAATATTGTGGGAGACACGCTTTATCGTCGTGGTGCGGATTCTATATTTCGACAATGTTTGACTCATGAAGAAGCTGAAAGAGTTTTGAATGATTGCAACTCTGAAGCGTGTGGTGGTCATATGTCTGGGTATGCCACAACCCAAAATATATTGCGCGCTGGTTATTTTTTGCCATCATTATTCAAATATTGCATTCTCGCGGTCCGAAAATGCCACAACTATCAGATATTTGATGGAAAGATGCATGCACCAGTAGCTCCTCTTCACCCCATAATTGATGTCGGTCCTTTTGAAAAATGGGGCATTGATTTCATTACATGTAACCCTCATTCAGCTTGGGGGCATGGGTATATTATTCTCGTAGTAGATTATTTTACCAAATGGGCCGAGGCGATGCCTACATTTGCGGCAGATGGCAAAACTACTACTACGTTTGTATTCAATCATGTGATTGCTTGATTCGGTGTACCCCAAGCTATCATTACTGATCATGGGAGTCATTTTTGAAACATCATGATGACCGAACTTTCCGACCAACTCGGCTTGTGCCATGATAACTCTACTCCATATTACCCACAGGCTAATGGTCAGGTTGAAGCCGTTAATAAATTTTTAACCACCATGATTAAAAGGATAATCAGAATTAATAAATCGAATTGGCATACTATGCTTTTCTTAGCACTTTGGGCATACCGAACCTCAGCAAAAACTGCAACAGGGTTCTCTCCTTTTCAACTAGTTTACGGTTTAGAAGCTGTGTTACCAATTGAATGTGAAATATCGTCACTCCAATTAGCCATAGAGTTACAACCAACTACTTTTGAAGAAGAAAAACACTTTTTGTACTTAGCACAATTAGATGAGACTCGGTGCATAGCTGCATTAGCAGCCGAAGCTCATAAAAAACACGTTAAAGCTCAGTACAACTGAAGTGTTACACCTCGTGTTTTTTCAGAAGGTGACCTAGTCTTGGTATTACGATCAAGCTAACGATAAAATAGGAGCTGGGAAATTCGAACCAATGTGGCATGGTCCTTATATTGTCAAGCGAGTGCTTGCAAAAGGGGCTTATTAATTGATTGATTATGATGGAGTCTCTTTAGATAAACCTAGAAATGGACTTTATCTGAAGAGATATTATGCCTGATTTTTATGTGAAGATCTCACTTGTACATTAGTTACTTTTCTAGTTAGCTAGTTTAAGTTTGCATTTACTACTATCACTGCTTATCTTGATTACTCTTGATATTGCAGATGTCGACCTCCCTTCAAGCGTACATTGGTTTTGCTGATGGTGCCTGTCGTAGTGCACGAAATATTTCTTCTGCAACCTGGGTTATCTATTCACCCACTGATGAGTTAGTTTCTATGCATGGGGTAAGCCTTGGTCAAACAATGAATAATGTTGCAGAATATAGCAGTGATTGAGTTATTATCTGATGCCATTTCATTTGGCATTCAACATTTGATCATTAGGCTAGATTCAGAACTCATTGTATTTCATTTAAACAGAGTATCTGTAATTAAAAATCCAATGTTATTGAGATTATTTTTGAAGGTTTGTCTCTTGGAAAGGCAATTTGATTACATTGAATATCAACACATTCCAAGAATTTTAAATACATTGGTTGATGCATTAGCTAATAATGTTATAAATAGACATTTGGAACATTAAAATAGTAAATAAAAACAACATTCGATATGTGTTGAACAAGATAGCCGGCGAAAGTAGTAATATCATAGATAGAGTTTGTGTTTTCGAAAAATCTTACATCATCTATGACCATATGTTGAAAACACCTTATGATCTGAAAGATAGTGATACAAAAAAAAATACAATAGTCTGCGATGACCATCCACTATCCATGGTGATGATCATGATAATAAACTATCGTCCGTGCCGCCCTACGTAGGTATCTCCTAAAGTAGCCAGGAACACCAACAACGTGTCTCTGAAGACGAAGAGGAATATCATCCATCTATGTCTCTGGGATGTCTCTAGTCAACCTTTCCAGGTTGTGTTCTAAGTTAGTAAGAATTTCTGCTGCCTCGCTTTGTGGCTGTGCAATAGGCTCTGTTGGCTTCCTTTCGAAGCGGCGGAGAGTGGCTGGCCTTCGTGGACCAACATCTGCATTTTACATTTTTTGTTATCAGTATTGGACGATCGAAAAATAAAATAAAATTAGAGTTAAAACACATCAAAACAATTCATTTACCTGATTCATCCCATTGTGTGTCTGGAGGTAAGGATATCTCGGGGTCTCCTCGAAATGCTATGCCTGCATACGGGAAATCCTCAATAGCAAAGATTTGGTTCTGTAACCAATGAAAATATGCTGGAGTAAATCGAACTACCACACAAACATTGCCACCATGGGGAGACATCAGTGCCACCCATCGTACCATATGAGGTTCTCTAGGTTCACCATGGTCAACAGAGATCAGCTGAGGGGCAAGAGATGGAATCCTCTCCAAAGCAAAACATACCAAGATAGCACCATACCCTAAGTTTTTTAACTTTGAGTTCTTTGCTCTGGTCAGTTGACCCTTCATATTGGTCAACACCCCTTCACACCAATTGAAGATAGTGCCTCTGTAGCATTCGAAAAATATCTGCATTTGTGACTTGGTAGCCACATGTGGAGCTGCGCTCCCACATAATCTGGTCATGGTGAATGCAATGACTTTCAGATCAAGACGTATGATAGTTTTTATATTTATACGGTTGTCTTTGGGATTAGCTTCTTCATTGCAAAACTCTTGTTTATAGCTAGCAATAGGTAGGCCACCTTGCCTAGCTCCAAACAAAGAGATATGTTCACCTCTTTTGGGTAAACTGGTGATGAAGTAAATGTCTTCAAGCTCAATTTCTAGCTTGTGATCACCAATAATAAAATATTGTTCTTGAACGTCCCATTTATTCACCAGCCAGGTCATTAGCTCTACCTGTGCCCTCATGCCTTGAATGGCCCAGAATTTGTATAATCTTCAATTTCTCAAAACACTCATTGTGTTTGGATCATTCATAGCCGCATCGTCTACCTCTTCATGATCGCTTTCTCGCCACTCCAACATTGTGTAATGACTTGCAAATGGACGCATTTAAAGGTTAGAAGCTTTTAGAGTGAAAAGTTTTATCCATTTTTGAGAGAATTTAACAAATTTCATTTTTTCATGGCGCCTCCGCAGTTTTTGTACAGGGAGAGTGTGTACCCCTGCATGCGCCCTTCATAAAAATCATGGTAGCTCGATAATTCTCCTTTAAGAAAATTATCGGGGTCCGCAGGTAACCAATGGCTAACCTGCAGACCCTCGAGAGCAAAATTTTGAACCATTTCCCCCCTAAAAAATGATTTTAAAAACCAAAAAAGAGAATTCAAATGGATGAAAATGAAGAGAAGAGTGTTGTGGATTACCTGGAATCAACAGTTTTCGATTTGAGCAGTCGATTCTCCCGTTATCACCTTTGGAATGTTTTTTGCCCAGAGCTCTCAACTTTCAACTTTGAATACAAAAGGTGAAAATGACTTTGTTGAACTACTTTTTATAAGATTGTTTGAATGAATAAAATATTTTTTTATTTTTTTTCCACTTTAAAAAGTTACTTTTCAAAAGTTTTTACTTATTGGAAACATATATGTTTAATTTTTCGAGTTCATGTGTAGAAAACAGGTTTGTTAGGTGAAAATGATTATTTTGATGATGAGTACACATTTATCACTTTTTCGGGCTCTTGAAAATTATGAAAAAGTGAAACCCTGGAGTTCTCTTTTAAGCCCTTTTCAAACTCTCTAAACATGAAAAGACTGTCGAGTACTTGACTATTCGAACTCATTAAAGGAAATGAAAAGTCGTCCCTTCAGTATAAGTTTACCCCTTTTCCGGACTGAAATGGACTATTTACGAAAAAGGTATACGTTGAATAATAATTGTCAACAGAGTTCTCTCCTACATTATTTTATCTTTTTTCGGGCTTGAGAGACTAAATTTACGAAAAAGTACACCCACAGAGTTTTCTTAAGTTTTCCTTCTGACTCCCTAAGACTGAAAAACACCGAGTTTCACCTATACTGGACTCATTAAAACTTAACAATAAAGGACCTGTCAATTATAAATTGGAAAAAACCACTCCTAATAGGGTTCGATTTTAATACTAAGCTGGACTCATCCAAAGGATGAGCTTACATAGCAAGCAAATGTTATCCTCCTCAAGCTTGTAAAAAATAAAGAGGTACTTGCCAGAAATGGTGGGGGAAAAAAGAGAGAATGAATCTAGTTGTCATACTTCATTTCAAAAAAGCTGTATACCACTCTTGAACACGACACTTTTTGTCACATTCATACCTGGGTTGGGGAAATTCCTTTGACCGAATAGTTAATCAAACCACATTGAAAGTCTTCAGCTAGTTTCTGGGTTTAGCTTTAGGTCAATCGTCACCAAACCATCTGCAGTGTCATTATGTGTTCAAGAGATCAGTTTCAATAAACCATTCATTGCAAACATTTGTCTCCATTCGCGTTGACCATCCCCGAGTCAGTCCTCGAAAATATTTCTTCAAAACTTGATCTAATGTTTTTGTGTCATGGGCTTTCCTTCGACGGGTCACTTTCTATCAACGACTTCTCATCATCTAGAAAGTTGATCTAGAATCCTATCAGTACCTTGGGATCTGCATGCCCTAATAGTAGGTTTCTCGCCTTCGACGACAGGTTACATCATTGACCATCGATCGAATGATTCTGTGAAATGTTCGACTTCAGATTACACATTCACATTTCATAGATTGTACTGAGTACTTTGAGAGCCATTGTCATTATTAGTGGTTTCTCTCACACTTGTTAACAGTTCACATCATTGACTGGTAATCAAGTGGTTTCTACCATGTTCGACTTCGACACAATCATTCGCATGGATAGAATCGTACTAGTTCGAGAAGCAGAAATCAAGACCTTGGATCTAGTTTCCACCATCCAGGTTGCGAGGAGTTTTATTATTCATCATACAATAGACTATCATGACAGATGGCTGCGTCCATGCTGTGTGTACTATTAATGTAATTCTAAAATCATTTCTGTATCAAAACATGTAGTTAGTTTTGATCTGAGTATGGGAATGCCTACCTCAGCGATGATATACATATATATATGCTTGCATTGAATGTTTTTTCCAGGTTTCAACCAGTGTGCCTATAGCCCAATCCTCGGAATGATAAAGCACTTCACTCTTCAGAACTCTTCAGACTTCGCACTTTATGGGGCAATCTGTTACACTGAAATTTGTCACCATGACATTTAGCTGTCTATATGGGTTCATCATTTCCTATTTATTTCTCCCTTAGAGGTCCAAAATCATAAATTTCCTAAATCAAGTCTTGAAATTGGGAAAAAGCTCATTAAAACCCTAAAAAGCCTAACTTTGCACTTTTCCTAGTCATTTCGTACGATACCACAGTTTATTGCTCTAAAACCTACAGCACATCCCACACGTTCTGCTCATTAAACCTGCGGACCCCCGTAAATGGTAAAATAAAATAAAATTAAGTTCTAGAAGCCCAGCTAGTCGAATATTCTCCCAGCTGGAGGCTTATAGAAGCATTATCTGGTCAAGCTTCTCCCCTTCCATTCATGAACCTCTATCCCTTCATTAATGGAGCTATCCCTTGGTTTTTGGAGCTAAAATCCCATTATGAGAGGGCTTTATCCATTCCTTATTGGAACTGAAACTACCTCTCTTCTACTATAAATTGAGACCATGTTTCAGTCTCAAGGGTACTTAGAATTTGGTTGTTTTGAGGTGAATTTCTGAAGAAATTATACTCTCCACATTTGGCATCATTGGCATGAGAAGGATTACATACTCATGACCATAGTTTCATGCTAATTCAGAGAGTTGGAGTCTTTTCAAACTGAGGAAAATGGTTGTTTGCGACCCCGGAAGAACCTATACAAACATCAAGGCATCAAGGTTGTAAGGTTTCTTCTTTTCATTCAAAGTTAATACAAATGGATTCTATGTTCTCATTAAGTTGTTCATGTATATTTTGAATAATTTAATTCTTGGATTCCTTGATCACTAAGATAGATTATTGTTTCTAAATTATTATATCTTGTAGGTGTTTTTAATCTCTTTTTCGATTGTCTTTGATTGCAGATCTTACATGCTGGATCGATATCTTCTGGAGTGACTGGATTGAAGATCAAATAAGCGTTGGACTTCAAGTAGGAGCATCTCTCCATATATAGTTAATTAATAATTCTAAAGCATAATGGTCTAGAGAAAATGGTTTGCATTTGTCTGTTTGTTTTTAGATATCCTTAGGATACTAGGGAGATCGTTCTTGTCCACAAGAAGGATTTGTCTATCTAGTAGTCCTAAAAATGATCCATGGGTTAGCCTCTCATAAACATCTTTAAAATATTCATTAGTATCATATTGTTCAACATAGCTATCATGAAATAAAGAAGTATTCTTCAAAACAATAGATGCAAAAAAATGAGGTATAGACATCATATATGCCACTTTGTTACTTGTACCCTTCATGTATTTGATTACCAAATGGAATTGTTGAATTAATCCCATCCACCTCAAGTGACAAGGTTGTTGCAACTTGGTTTGTGACTAGAGATATTGTAAGGGTTGATGGTTTGTATCTATGATAGTCTCCTTCCCTATCAAGTAGAGCACACCACACATGTCCTTAGACACCTGGTTACAATTTATTTCATTCAAGGCTAATAACAAAACTATGCAAATTAGCCAATGTTTTTCCTACCCAAAAATTCAAAGACAAAAGATAAGTGTGAGCATCTCAAATTACATGGACTCCTTCACTTCAAGGAATACATAACTTTCCAAGATGGTAGATTAATTTTTCCTGCAAATGATAGTTCTCCACCTGTGATCCATGGGTTAGCCTCTCATAAACATCTTCAAAATATTAATTAGTATCATATTGTTCAACATAACTATCATGGGATAAAGAAGTATTCTTCAAAACAATAGATGGAAAAACATGAGGTCTATACAACATATATTCCACTTTGTTACTTGTACCCTTCTTGTATTTTTTACTAAATGAAATATTGAAGGAATCACATCCACCTGAAGTAACAAGCTTGTTGCAACTTGGTTTGTGATGTTGTAACGGTTGATGGTTTGTATATATGATAGTATCCTTCCCTATCAAGTCATGCTTTCGCTTTTGACACTTTGAACCAAGGAATATAACTCTTTGTCATATGTGGGATAGTTAAAAATAACTTGAGATAAAGTATTAGAGTGGTAGCAAACAGGCTTATGATGTTGCATCAATAATACACCCAGGGCATATCCACTAGCACCCATCTTGATATTTAATGGATGTTGTAAGTATTGCAAGGCTAATATAGGCAATGTGTTGATATTTTCCTTCAATGTGTCAAAAGCCTTTTTTTGCTTTCCTCCCCACTAAAAGATTTGCTTTACCCTAGTCAGGGCATGCAAAGGAGATGCAATGACTGAGAAGTTAGCTATGAATCTTCTCCAGTATTGACTTACTCCCAAGAAGCTTCTCATTTCTGTCACATTTTTAGGTTTATGCCATTGTACAATTACATCAAATTTAGAAGGATCAATATTCAATTTACTTCCTCCAACAATATTACCCAAATACACCAAATAATTTCTTCCAAATTTACATTTGGACAACATTACATACAATTACTCGTTTTGCAAAGTATCCATTAATTCCTTGACATGTCTTACATGATCATCCCATGTTTTTCTTAAGTGAAAAATGTCATCTAAATATACAAGAAAAAAACTCATCTAAGAATGTTCGAAATATACCATTCATTACACACTTGAATGTTGTTGGGGCATTGCAAATCCCAAATAGCATTAGCAACCAATAGAATTTCCCTTGTTTGGTTTTGAAATCATTTTTCCACACATAAATTTATATCATCTTGATCTAATGGTAACCATTCTGCAAATCCAACTTAGTGAAATAAAAAACATTCTTCAACTGATCAACAAAATCATCTATACTAAGGGAGAGGATATTAGTTTTTCACCTTGATATTGTTGAGAGCCAGATAACCCATGCATGTTCTCCATGTGCCATCTTTCTTCAGCACCAAAATAATTGGTGAACCAGATGAGCTAGGTATAATGACTCCTTATTCCAATAAGTATTGTACCTGCTTCTTGATTTCCATATTTGACATCATGTACATGCCCAAATTTGGAAGAGGGGCATTTTTTTGAAGATTAATATCATGTTGAATTTCCCTCATGGGAGGAAATCCACCTATTTCTTGATAATATCATTATAGTTAGAAATAATATCAAACATTTCTTTCCTGTGAGAAGTATTACAACCTTTGAAAACATCATATGAGTCAACATATTTTTTCCTCACAACCATGAGCATACATTTCTTGTTAGAGTTTATCAGACTCTTCATCTATCTTGCATTGACGAGAGTTGAATTGACTTTCATGTGGTGAGCTCTAAAAATATATTCCTCCCCATATTTGGTGAGATGGTACTTGTTATCATGCATAAAAAATACTATCTTCCTATCATATTAGTATGGACTTCCAAAGACCATGCCACAAATTTCAAGTGGGACAATATCTAAATCAGTCTCATTTATCAACTTTGAAGCAATAGAAAATTTGACCCTACATTGCTTGGTGAAATTGATTTTTGCATTGTTGCACACCCGACCAAGAGGATAAGGTTTTGGATGAGGTCACCTCACAAAACTCAAATATTACTTCATGGCATTTGAACAACTATCCATCCAAAAATAAGGCCTCGATGACACCTTTTGTATGGAATATTTCATCAGTGGCCTCAAAGAATCCATCCAAGCACATGTTAGAATGCATCAACCAGATATATGGTTGTTAGCTTGCCACAAAGCTTTAGATGTAGATGTGGATATTAATACACAAACCACCCATCCTTAATTTAAATCAAAGGCACATCCCACCCTTGGTAGTGGCCCCACCCAAACCATTAAGTTGCAAAAGGTGTCGCCTGCAGAAATTTTTGAAAGACGAAGAAAAGAATTATGCTTCTATTTTGATGACAAATACTCACCACAAATGCAAGGAACAAAATTTCTTTCAAATTTATGTAATTTAGAATGGATCAGATGACGAGGCCCAAACCAGTGACCTATTTTTGGAGGAAGAAGTGGAACCCCAAGATACTACAACACCCCCTGAGGAACCAACTATATCTCTAGATGCATTAGCAGGCATTTCTTCTCCATGAACCGCTTAAAATCAAAGGATTTATTAATCAACATTGAGTGGTGGTATTTATTGACAATGGAAGCACACATAATTTTTTCCATAAAATGGTTATCGAGGCAGTGCATTGTTTTGCGAGGGCACTCTCCAATTTTCAGGTTCTTGTAGAAGATGGGGGGACCATGAAATTTGAAGGCCATTGTTAGAACATAAATCTCCATATGGGGGACTACCACCTTAAAACACACATATTTTCCATTAAAATGGGAGTATGTGACATCATCCTTGGAGTTGAATGGTTGTGCACACTAGGCCCTATTACCATGGAATTCCAAGAACTATTATTGAGCTTCAAACAAAATGGGCACACTCATACACTATGTGGGCTCCACATATGCATTCCCAATATCATTAACTCACATAGAACGAAGAAGGTTAAAAAAATGGACACCATGGGGTATTTTCTCAATTTAATGCAATTCAAGCCATTGAATCCAGCCTTGTTGATATTCATCTAGACATGCAAAATGCATTGAGTCATCATCAACAAGTTATTGAAAAACCCAAGGAACTATCCCCCTCTCGAGGTGAGCATGATCATAGCATCCCATTGATTCTAGGTAGTCATCCTCCCAATGTACGGCCCTGTAGGTACCCATTTGAACAAAATAATGAAATTGAAAATATTACTAAGGAGCTACTAGAAGTAGGTGTGATTCATCCTAGCACTGGCCCTTATTTGTCCTAGTGTTCATGGTCCTAATGAAGGATGGGGAATGGTGTATGTGTCCTAATTTCATTTCCCTTAATAAGCTCACCAACAAGGACAAGTTTCCTATTATAATCGTCAATGATCTCCTAGATTAACTCTCTAGCGCCCAATTCTTTACCAAGTTGGATCTATGTTTGGGATATCAGAAAATCATAATGAAAGTACCATACATCCCCAAGATAGCTTTAAGAACCCACGAAGGTCACTATGGATTTTTTTTATGCCCTTTGGTCTCTGTAATGAACCTCCCACCTTTCAAAGTCTCATGAATCCCCTTCTCAGGCCCTATCTCAAAAATTTTGTCCTAGTATTTTTCGATGATATACTCACAACAAAAAAACATGGGAAATACATTTTAAACATGTTGACCAAGTCTTGTAACTTCTACAGGAGAATAAATCATTTTTCAAACTGTCTAAGTGTTTTTTTGGAATGGAAGAGGTGGAGTAATTGGGACACATTGTTGTTCGTGCAAGAGTACAAGTGGACCAAAAAAAGATTCAAGAAATGAAAGATTGGATAGAACCTAGGAGATTGAAAATTATACGGGGATTTTTGGGTCTCACGAAATACTGTTGAAAATTTGTCAGCAATAATGGATGATTGTCAGACCCTTGACGAGTCTTCTCATGAAAAGTGCAATCACTTGGACAAAAGTAGCTCAACGAGCCTTCCTAGATCTCAAATAGGCCATGTGTTCCACCCCAGTTTTGGCTCTTCCATGTTTTACAAAACCATTTTTGATCAAATGTGATTTATAAAGGATATGTACTGGAGCAGTCTTAACACAACAAGGTCAACCAATCACCGCCACCAGCCAACAATTAAGTCGCAAGAATTTGGGTCAATCCACTTATGAGAAATAAATATTTCCCATATTACGTATGGTAGATACTTGGAACCATACTTGTTTGGACATCGTTTCCAAATAAGAACTGATCACTATAGCTTGAAGTATTTCTTGGAGTAGAGCTTATCCTCACCACATGAAAACAAATGGCTTACCAAAATTTTAGGTTATGACTATGAGATAGTCTATAAGAAAGGTCACGAAAATGTTGTGGTAGATGCTTTATCTCAAAAATATGAGGAAGACAGTGCCCTCTTATCCCTATCTTTGTGCATCCCATATTTGATTGAGGAGGCCCGTAGTGAATGGTTTTACCATCCATCTCTTTCCCAACTAATCCAAATGTCACAAGGGGATCCTAACCCTCTCCCTGGTTACACTTGGCAAGAAGATATTCTTTGATATAAATATTGTGTGGTTCTCTCCCCTAAATCCACTCTCGAAGCATGCATCCTATCAAAGATGCACTCCTTTCCCATTGCAGGACATTCAAACTTTCAAAGCACTTATGCTCACGCTCACCGCTTTATATTTTAGGATGGTGTGAAATAAGTCATTCTTACATTTGTGGCTGAATGTGATGTTTGCCAGTGCAAAAAGGGGAAATAGTGAAGACACCAGAAACCTTACAACCCTTGTCTCTACTAGATTCTATATGGACGAATGTCTCCATGGACTTCATTATCGTCCTCCCTCAACCGAGCGATAAGTTATTCATCATGCTAGTAGTTTATAAAATCTCTAAATATGCCCATTTTTGTGCCTTAGCGCAGTCGTTCACTCTAGCTCTGGTGGCTCGGGTCTTCATGGATCAAATTTTCAAACTGCATGGCATGCCTACTTCTATTGTGTCCAATTGAGATCCCACATTGACCAGCAATTTTTGGTAGGAGCTTTTCAAGCTACACGGCACACAACTCCAAGTGAATACAGCTTATCACCCCTAAACAGATGCTCAAACTAAAGGGATAAACAAATGTTTGGAAACCTACCTATATTTCTTTTATTCAGACAGGAAACATCAATGGGTGTAGTGATTACCTTTAGTGAAATGGTGGTATAATACTAATTATCATGAAGTGAACAAGATGACATTGTATGAGGTGGTGTATGGATAACTCCCACCTTTTCCAACTTCTTATCTTTCAGGATCTTCCAAAGTCCAGGAAATGGATAAGTTTCTTTAGAACCGAGCTGCCACTCTCGCTCTTCTGAAGGATAATCTAAACCAAGCACAAAACCGAATCAAGAAACAAGTTTACCAACATTTCTCAGAAATATAATTTCAAATGGGTGACCAAGTTTTCCTTTGACTTCAGCCTTATAAGTAGACGTCACTCAAAGAAAATGGTTTGCAAAAGTTAGCTCTAAAATTTTATGGGCCTTATCAAGTGGTTCAACGAATTGGCATTGTCACATACAAACTAGCATTTCCAACCACTTGCAAAATCGATCATGTCTTCCATGTCTCTTGTCTCAAGAAATTCGTGGTGTGCAATTAAGGTTCAGACTGCCCTGCCTGAATTGGATGAGGAAGGATCTATTTAGCTCCAGCTGGAACAATTCCTGAATTCCAGGGAACAACATATCCATGGTATCACTATCAAGGAAGTCCTCATCTAGTGGAAAGAAACATTACCAGAATATGTGACATGGGAATCAACAACTATTCTTCAAAAATTTCCACAACTTCAACCTTAATAACAAGTCTGTTTCTCAAAGGGGAGGGAATATTAGGGTCTGACCTGAACCCCTTTATTAATGTAATAGTACCAAGAGGCATTGTAAGATTCATGATTATTTAATCTAATAAATCATGTAATAATTTTAATTGGTTGACATGCATTATAAAAAATGACCACAAATCATTATAATGAGCCATAGTTAATAAATAAAGTGGTTAACCCACACTATGTAAGGGACCATGAGTAGTTAGGGTTTTGGGCTCAAGAAACTATATAATGTCGAAGATAGTAAGGAAAGGCTTGTCTTGTGTTGTGTAATTGAGCTCTTATGTACTAGAGGTTTCCCCTCAAAGAGGCAAGTGAACAGTATTTCTACAGATCTTAATAAAATATTTATGTTGTTCTCATCCCATTATGTTATTTTTATATGGTATCACTGGCATGTTCGCTCTTTTGATATTTTCTACAAGTCAAGAATATTACAAGTTATATTTGTAGCTTATAATTATTATGGATATCCAAATAAAAGGAGTAGAGAGAATATTTCTTTAACACCATTGATCCAAATCTTAGGGATGGTATCTAGAGAGGTTTGAAAATCAAGAAAGGATGAACTTAACCTAACACTTCAATAGGAATTTCATTGAGGAACTAGGTTTGTAGGTGTGTGGAATATTGATGAAAACCATTAAATTTAATGCCCAATAAGGGAAAAATATACACCATAAAAATATGACAGAAAGAGAGATGGGGAAGAATAATTCTATTATGTTGAATCATTACATGTAGTGAGACAAATTTTAGGACATCTCCTTCTTGAATTAACTCTCTCTTCACTATATTTTTTAGAATAATGACTTATTGATGAAGGAGTCAACTTTGATTAAGTTTGAATTTACTAATTACATGTTCATCACACTCCTTATTATATCTAATAAAAAATATGGCTTTATAACTCACACATCCAGATTTTAAATTTTAAAGTACCACATTTAACCTTAATCACACAAAGAATTTCTAAAACTACTAATACTCTTCCTACAATGATTTACAAAAAAAAATGACATTATTATTTTATATATATATATAACCCTAAGCCTTTTAATTTCACAACTCACATGCTATATGGTTGTTATGCACATCTACCATTGTTAAGTTGTATTATTCAAAAGCTATATAGTGTTAGTTGCAATTTTATAGAAGAATTTCATTTAATTAATGAAAAAAAACTAAGCCGATACAAAATTAAATTACCACCACACCTATACAAAAATAAATTTCCACCACTCAATATACTTTTAAAAATTGATGTAAACACACCCTAGGTTAGCTAAGGTGGAATCTTATTTTGTTTGGATGACGATAAAAGAAACCTATATGATATAACTTGAATAGATGATAGATTAATAACCATTTCTTAAAGTATGTCATAATACAACATCTATTGAATATATTCTTAATGTAATTCATAATTTAACATGTATGTAATATATGTGGAATTTGAACATCATTGATGTAGCCAAACTTCTAAGAAGTGCCAAACCTCCTCCCTGCAACATATCAAAAGATGAAAAAATATCTTTAATCAAACTCAGAAAAAATAAAAATAGTCATTTTAAAAGCTGACAAGGGTAATGCTACGGTAATTATGAATAGAATTTATTAAGATAAAAAAAAAAATGGAAGAACACCTAAACCAAACTGGCTGATGCAAAATTATAAACAAGGACCCTAGCAGCAAAATCCTTAAATAAGTTACCAAGAAAATTAAATAACCATCACTAGATAACATTATTAAAAATAAAATGACTCTCAACAACTCAATTACTCCTAGAATATATGGAGCTCCTAAAATCCATTAGTCTGGCATCCCTGTGAGACCCATAGTAAACATGATAGGTTCCCCTACTTACTTCCTTGTGCAATACCTTGCTAAGAAACTTAGACCCTTATCTAGAAACACCTCCCCATACATAAAAGATTTTGTATCCTTTATAGAATGGATAAAATACCTAAAAATAAATGAGGAAGATCTGATGGTTAGCTTCGACATTGAATCTCTCTACACTAAGATACCTATTGATGAATTTATAGATATCATAAATATAATTATTGATGAAGGAACTGCAGATCTTATAAAACTTTGTTTGAAATCCTCATATTTTAGTTTTAATGGGAAAATTTATGAACAAACCCACGATGTAGCTATGGGCTCCCCCTTATCTCCCATAATAGCCAACTTCTATATGGAACACTTTGAACAAAAAGCCTTAAACTCCTTTCCCTACACTCCAAATGAAAGGAAAATATTCGTAGACGATGTGTTTCACAAATGGAAACATGGAAAATAAAAATTAGAAAGTTTCCTAGCCCACAACAAAAGCCTGTCTGATCACATTAAATTTACTATTGAAATTGAAAAAGACAACCAGCACCCCTTCCTTGATATCCTCCTAACCAAAACAAAGGGTGGCCTAAGTTTTCAAGTATTCAAAAAAAAGACCCACACAGAAAGATATATGTATGCCAACTCTCATCACCATCCCAAACAAAAATCTTGTATCATTAAAACCCTAACTAGTAGAGCAATGAGAATATCAAATTCAAATCACCTAAATCAGGAACTCAACCATCCTCTCCAAGTATTTGAAGAGAATGGATACCATAAAAGCACCATTAACAAAACTATCCAACAGACCTTAAATACAAAAATCATAATAAAACCCTTAAACACACCAAAAATGTCCCTTCCTTACATAAAAGGTATCACTCACAAGATTGCAAAAATTCTAAATAATCACAATATCAATGTGGCTTTCACCCCCCCCAATACCATTCAAAAAATAATTGATTCCGTTAAAGATCCTATAAAATGCACAATCCCTTGTTCGTGTGGTAAAGAATACATAGGACAGACAGGTAGATCCCTCAACGTAAGGCTAAAAGAACTCACTGTTGACATTTCAAGAAATAGGTCCAAAAAATCTGGCTTAGTTGAACATGCCTACTCATCCTCACACTACAGATGCGTGGAAGAAGCTAAGCTTATCAAAAAGAAAACCACTACTTAAAAACAAAAATTAAAGAAGCAATTGAAATTGAAAAAAAGAAAAATAACCTAAACCATGATAATGGTTTGAAACTAAATAACACTTGGAAACCATTAATTAAACCATATCATAACTAATTATATAATTTATTAAATAAATATATGATTAATTTAATAATTTATTAAAATTAATTTAATTATATTATTAAATAATTATAGTTCAATTAAATTATAATTATTTAAATAATTTATTTAAATAAATTAAATAAATAAATTTTTAAACTAATTTTTAAAATAATTTTAAGATTATCAATTAAATAATTTAGTACAATAATTTATTAAAATAAATTGTAATTTAATAAGGAAAAAAATCATATAATTAAAACATATCTTTAACAAATTAGATAATTTATTAAATTAATTCAAAATTAATTTATTAATTTATTAAATAATTTACTAATAAATTTTAGATTAAAAAAATCAAAATTATTCTGATATTATAATTATTTTTAAATCCTGATATAAATTTATGATCAATTTAATAAGTAATTAAATAATTTATTAAAATTCTTTGAAAATAATTCATTAAAATAAATTGAAGAATAATTTAATAATTAATTAATAATTTAATTTATTAAAATAAATTTTAAAAATTTCATTTAAGATCTCAAATTTTAACTATCATTTCAACTAACTCAATTTATCCTCTTTCACTCTCACTATGATCTAGCTTTTTATAATCACATCAATTTTCTAAAAAATGATGATATTCCCTTTAAAATGAACTCATTTCAATAATCTTTAAAAAAAAATTATATAAAAAAAAACTCTTCAACAAATTATTCCACATTGTTACAAAGCTATCTCCACTGAAAATCATTGATATTGCTTTTCAATAAGTGAATATGCAAACGAAGTCATAATCACTTTATAAAATGGAAGATTGTATTATTGTCTCCTCGGCCTAGACAATAATGATTAATGACGACATTGCTTCTTAGAAGGTTCCTAATAGTACATCATGATAATTTTGAATAAATCGTTTTATAATCTCATCGAAGGTGATGAAAGGACTTGTGTCATCATAACATATGGAGAATGTTAAAAAGGGTTGCCCATGCAATACTCCTTATTCCACCATTATTATAACTTTTAATTCAAATTGCAAGTCATTTTTAATTGATAATCTTTCACTTTCATTTTAAAAAAAATAAAACATGGAATACACTTTTTATCACTATCCATATTCCAATACTCCATTGATATTATTCTTGTTATTTTGTTTAATCTAAACTACAAGGTCATCAATTCTTCCATGTTTTTAATATTTATTAATATTATAATCATTCTTTAATTTAATTTAATAAAAAATTATATATTTTGTTAATTTAAAATAATAAAATATTTTCTTTTTATATATATTATTAATAATATTTTTTAATGTTGATAAAAATTTTTAGTAAATTATGTGTGGTGTTCGTTGTTGTGCTCAATGTTTTGGGTGAACATTTTATGTTCATGAAGATGGGTGAAGTGTTCACTTGAAACATCGGGCACAATAATGAACACTTGAACATGGCTTACCATAACCTTACACCAACATCAAGTTAAGGACTGTGAAAATCTTCATGCTAAAATATTTATTAATATTTTTATTTGTAAATGCATATTAATTCATTATTATTATTAAAAAATATATGATATTTAAAATAATTTATTAATATTTTTTAATAAAAAAAATATGATATTTAAAATAATTTATTAATATTTTTTAAAAGCTAAATGTTTTTTTGGTTTCAAAACATTAATTATTTTCTTACGTCGAAGGAAAACAACTTATTTACCAATTAAAAGTAATTTTATGACTTATTTCATTACAAAAAAGTAATTTAAGCCTTTATAGTATTTACAAGACGACCAATACCCCTTTTAATCATCATTAAAACTATTGATGATTAGTTATTTTTAATAACATTTAACTAATAAAATTATATATTTTTTAATAACATTTAACCTCATAAAGTTATATATTTTTAATAACATTTAACCTTAACCACATGTATGAAAGCACAAACTATCTAAGTTACAATTTTAATACTAAGTTAAGGTTTTTGTGATGTGAATAGCTTTGATTTAATTCTTATAGATCCATCACAATGTGTTCTTTGAGTCCATGTTTCAAGCCAACAAGTGTGCCTTATTTTCATAAATCTAACCAAGCATAATTGAATAAATATGTGAGAGATACTAAGGAAGAAACCTAAAAATTTAAAAAATAAATACAAAATCAATGAACGTTAGGTCAAATAAATGTTCAAAAAGTAAATTCCAAAAAAAAATTAATATAAACCCTTTAAAAAATGCATATAACCTGTAATAACTTAAAAATATGTATAAAGTGGAGGCTAATCGTAGAGGAGACAAATTAGATATAGGTGTAGTCTAACTAATAGACAAAAATGTTGTTTTAGTCGAAATATGGCAATACAATTTCTAGTAGGATTGTGATTTCTTATTGTTTAAAATACACTTTTGAATGCATAAATGGATTCAACACCTTGAAAAACTCTAGAGGCACTTGATATTTACAAATTAAACAAATTTATGGTTTTTAAAAAAAGTACTAGATTTTGAATAAAATTCACTAGAAAAAATGTTCAAAAAGGGATCATTTCATCTATTAGTTAAACTACATGATTTAAAAAAAAAAAATTTATTATTATTATTATTATAATATTTATATATATATATATATATGGAAGTAATAATAAGAAAACAAAAATTTTAATAGTAAGTAATAAGGAAGTAATAATAATAAGTAAACAAAATTATTAATAATAAAAACCAAAAAGAAAGGAATGCGTAAGAAAGAAAGAAACATAAGTAATCATGAAAAAAGGTTCAACCGAAATTAAATAAAAAGATAAAAAATAAGATCAACAAAGAATCATAAATATAAGTGAAATGAAAGGAAAGGACCAATTATACAGAATAATAATCAAGAGAAGCTTTACGAGGAATCAAATCTCGAAGTAAGGGTGGGAACCTATTTCTTGCTTATTTTCAAATTGTCATATCTGTTTAGTAGGATTCTTAAGATGGAGACTCACTCCACTTTATCATGGAGATTTTTCACTTGTAAATAGTCTTTGTTACAATAACATGGCTTAGTAATACTACATACCCCAAGCAACCATAACTCATATGCATATCACATATGAGTTGTTTTTATTTAATCAATTTAATTAAAAGAATAGAAAGGGCATAACTAATTTTGAGATGAATCTCATCCTCTGATTTTTTACTATGACCAATAATATTATAAAAAATTTGTGAAGGGTAAATCCCTGCCATCCACCTAATAATTATTGATTATTAAATTAATATTATTTTTTAATAAAAATGAGTAGTTTTGCTATTAATTATGCACATGGTTGCAGAAAAATACTTGGGAGATTATTACATGGTTTTTTCATACATATGTTTCTTCAAGGAAGAAATAGAGAAAAATATCAAAATTTCACACTAGAAGACTTCTACTAGAAAATCTTGACCTACACCATAACATCAACATACATAAAGTCTGTAATACTGACCTAACTATTGGAAATATTGTCATTGATGGCAAAGGGGATGGCAAAGGAGGAGTACCTGAACCAGCAAGGAAGCAAAGGTGTAATTATGAGGTGTGGTGTGTGTCGAATAAATAAACTCTATGGCGAGGGTTTTGTGGAGTTCTGCAGACAAATGAAGAAAATCCATATCCTGTTCAGAGGCAGAGTTAGAGAAGGACTGTTGATCTTGACTTGAAGATCTGGCCACTAGAAAGTTATAAGCACTCCACTGTATAATGAAGATTTGTTTCAGGGTTAACGTGCATTTGTCAAGTTGAGTTCTGTGTGAATCTTGTTTTGGGAATCTGCTTGTATGTTCAGTAATGAGAATGTGTTCCTGATGAATCCTTGTGACCAATATGAACCTCGGTGACTGGGTTATGTGTGGATAGGCCGTTGAACCCGCAATGGAACACAAATTGACTATGTGGAATGTATGAGCCATGTGAGCTCTGTGTAATTAGATTTATTGTGATTCTGCGTGGGATTGGAATAAATTGATGTTACTGAAAGTCATTGATTATGCTTAGCCATACCTGTAGTTACCAGCATGGTAAATTGCAGTGGAAGATTGTGATGAAAGGCCTCGCCTATGTCTTTAGACATTTGTATAGAAGTCTAACTGGATTTTCCGTGCTCTAGAACCAAGGCGATAATATGGTGTAATTGCATAAACTCCTGAATGCTCGTAGTTATATGCCTCTGTGTAATGGCACAATTCCTGAATTTTGGTAGCTATATGCTTCTGTGTAAGTTTGGAAGTTCTAACGATGTCATGGTATTAATTAGTTTATGAGTCTCAATGTTGACTGTTTGATAGAACCTTTTTAAATAATAAAGGTGACGAAACTTGTAGTATGAAGAAGCGGAACCATGAAAAGATGGAACCTTGTGGGATGAACGATGAACGCGGTTTAAGACTGGAAGCGGGTTTTGTCACACCACCTTTGCAGTGGAAGTGGTATTTGAGGAGTTGGGAGTGATTCCATAGAGCAACTGACACGTGTCCCTAAATGAATTTGGAAAACTGCTTTCCACAAAGCGCCATCGCACGTTAACGTTCGTACCAGGAGGCGGAGCGATATCGCCAGACACTGTCGATCTGGAAGGGAGTCATCAGATGGTGGTTGTTTAACGGAGATGTAGGAATGATAACCCAGGTACGGTGAGTGCATTTGATTGGTCTATTGGTCGTAGAGGTGGGGCCCGGAGCCGAAGGGTTATTATACGGTTAATTGTATAAAACAGAGTGTCGGTATTAATACAAAGTTTTGAAAGTTTAAACATTGGTTATAAGGTATGTCACGTTGTTTTAATGAATAAATGAGTGGGGCCGAGTATTGTACACCTATGAATGTTTAGCGAGTTTTTTGTTGGTCTAATGGTGAAGTTGTGATTTTTGCGGTGATCGGTTGTCTATTTAAAATCTTGATATATATAATATATATATATATATATATATATATATATATATATATATATATATATATATAGATAGTATGTATATGTCTGGGCTCAGGATTGTCGAATTAATATCTCAATACCACAGAGATTGAGATATTAACATAGTCCAAAATATATTAAAGATATTTATTTAAGAGTTTTGTAGGTTATTGAAATAAGATAGGAGAGATTAAGGTTGAAATATGGTGCACTGTCTTGTAGCCAAATTGTGCAGGTAAGAGAATATTGTTCTAAAGTTGTGGAATATAGTTAATTATCAGATAATTGCGGGTCAGTTATACACTAAATCTAGTATGAAATATTATAAAGGTGGAAATATGAATGAATTATATGTATGGTTTTATAACCATGGAAAAATGAAATATCTCCATTAATTCAATTTTGCCGAATTTAAAATTAGATTTATATACGGTGCTACAAAAGGAAGATGATAGAGTGAATAATCACGAGGATAAGTAGGTCGACGGGAATGCAAATTCTGAGTTTAAGCGAATACTTTCACATGCAATTTTTTAGTGGACAAAGTATATAAAACAATTTCTTAATAGCAGCAGGAAAAGACAACTCCAATAAAGCCAAAATCCAGAAAAGGAGCTAAGTGAAATTGAGATGTATAACTGAAAAATGTAAATGTAAATATTTTTTTTATTGTTTGTGATGCAAAGGCAAGTATCCTAAGGAAAAATAAAAATCCCACTGTAGCTTGAAATTTTGTACATATTATTATAATTTTAAATTGAGTTGGATAAAGGAATGAGAAGACAAAAATCAAAAGGTCAGGACTATTCACTTCAAATTCCCTGAGGAATGTAAAGAGTCATGTGATGAACTATATATATACAATATCACATTGATATGCAAAGTAGAGAGTGAGAGAGAGAAAGAGAGAGTAAATGCATAATATAGAAGAGTGAAGAAGAGAAGATAAGAAAGAGAGGAGCATAAATAGATGCTACAGAACAGAGCTGATATCTGAGGTAAATCAGCAAACATTTCTTTTGATAACTTGAGGAAGTTGGAGCTTCCCTATCAAGTTGAAGCTTGGTAGATGTCAGTTGTAGCTGACTGAGGTTGGAGCCTCCTGTAGGTTGGTGCTTGCAAAAAACAGTGGTGAGAGGGAGTTGGAGCTTGCCTTTGCATCACAACAATAATAATATGTGGTTTTCTCCCTTTATGGGTTTCCACTCACATCTGCTATCTCTATGTGTGTTTCCTGTGTGTTGATTTGATTCTTTCAATCTACTTAATTGTTTTTTGCTCTCAACATAAGTATGGTGTCACACTAATTTGATATTGGATGCAACATTCCAAGACTGTTCACATATTAAGCTGTAAATAAGTTTAGTGAAAATCTTAAAAAGCTTATGTATGTATTAAAATGATTCACCCCCCCCCCCTCTCAGTTTAATTAAAGATTCAACAATTGGTATCAGAGCAGGTTCCTTTTGTATCAGTCTAACAACTGAAAGGAGATCCTAGGCCCTCAAGATGGTGAGTCAAGAAGGAAGCTCAACCAATAAAGCATCTTTCTTCACTGGTGCTAATTATGCCTTCTGGAAAATCAAAATGAAAGCATATATAATGTCTTTAGGATTAGAAGTTTGGGATGTTGTGGAATTTGGATATGTCACAAAGTCAACTTATTCAGAGAAATAAGCTAAACAAAGCTTTGTAGCTAATGCAAAAGCAATGAATGCAATCTTAAATGGACTATGTGAAGCTAAGTTTATCAAAATAATGCACAGTAAGACTACCAAAGATATGTGGGACACTCTAGAGAATATCCATGAGGGAAATAAAAAGGTAAATACTGCCAAACTTCAAGTATATAGAGCCCAGTTTGAAAATTTAAAAATGAATGATGATGAAGATATTGGCAGCTTCTTCTTAAAAGTTGCAGAAATTGTAAACAATATGAAAGCTCTTGGAGAAACCATGCCAGAAATTATAATTGTGCAAAAGATTCTAATATCACTTCCATCCAGATTTAATCCCAAGGTGTTTGCAATAGAAGAAACAACTGATTGGGAGACCTTGACCATGAACCAGCTACTTGGAAATCTAACAGCATATGAGATGAGGCTCCCACAGAAGAAGCCAAGTACGAGGGAGGAAAATTTTAAAACAGAAAAGAAGAAAGAATAAAAGGAAGAAATATGCTCTTGCTTTGATGAAGAAGAGGCTAAATTTGTCAAGAAACTAGATAGAGGCTCAGGTAGATACAAAGGTAAATTTCCCTTCAAATTCTTTAACTATGGAAGAGTCGGACATTATGCTGCTAAGTGTCCTCACAAGAAATTAAGGAATCAGGCTCAAGAATTAGAGAAAAACACATCAAAGAACTGGCATAAAGGAAAGAAATTCAGCAAAAAATCCTTATATGCTCAACAAGACAGCTGTACATCTGAAGACTCAGATGAATCCTCCAGAGAAGAGGGAACCTCTGAATTTTTACTGATGGCCATAGAAGATCTTGAAGGACTCTTACTAGAAGATGAAGAAGAAGGTGAAGTTGACCTTGAGGGGGAGCTAAGAAGTGTCCTCAAGGAGATTAATAGACTCAAACTAAAATGCAGAAAACAAAAAGAGATCCTCCTCAAATATGTGAAAGAAGAACAAAATTCAGAAATCCTCATACAACTGAAGGTAAAGCTTGAAGAAGCCAAGAAGATAGAATACATGTTACTTCAGCAAATCAAGGATAAAACTCGAGAACAAGAGAAGCTGGAAGAAGAAATTGTATGTCTGAGGAAGAAATTAGAAAGTGCTCAAAATAAAGTGTATATAAACTCTTATCAAACAACAAGCTCTGGTAATTTGGATGAAATTTGGATGCTCAAATATCTCCTTTGATAAAAACTGGAATAGGCTATGAAGGATAATCAAGTAAAAGCAAAGAAAAGGAAAACAGAAAAATTATCTTTGTAAAAGCAAAGGAGAATGATGAAGCACCTCAAATAATTCCTACAAAAAAAGAAGAATGTAAGGAGGGAGAAAAAACCCAGAAGAATCCTCGAATAACAAAGAATGAAAGAAATACTCAGACAACAGAAAAAGGTTCATATACTCCTGAGTTTGTCAAGTTTACAAGCCATCAAAGGAGATTCTTCCCTCCTATGAAGAATGCCATCTGCTATGTCTGCCAAAAGCTGGGACACATTGCTGCATATTGTCATGCAAGGAGTAATTCAAACCAGCTAAAGATGCAAACAGCAAAGAGACCGTCTCAAACAAACAACTGGAGAAGACAACCTCACATCAAGTATGCAAGTTGTTTCTATGGTTACTGTTTTTATTGTAAAGAATTTGGCCATAAA
Organism: Pinus albicaulis; assembly: GCA_034641835.2. Lineage (NCBI taxonomy): Eukaryota > Viridiplantae > Streptophyta > Pinopsida > Pinales > Pinaceae > Pinus > Pinus albicaulis. Next base: position 438,576,242 of record CM076571.1, on the reverse strand, counting down.
ATCATTGAGTGTAGAAATTATGGACAAAGATTGATTTTCAACACTTCAAGGAGGTTTATGAATCAAAGAAATTTTGTTCATACTCACAACTCTGCAAAAATTATGACCAAATTATGACCAAAGAAAGTTGGACATACTTCTTCCAAGTGTCCTCTCAGAAGATGTAGCCCATCATCTCACAAAAGATACCAAACAAAAGGGTGCTTCCAGTGGATAAAGAAGGAGAATAAATGTGACTTGGCTCTAACTGCTCAAGACCTAAAAAGCCAATGGTACCTGGATAGTGGCTACTCAAAACACATGACTGGAGACAAAAGCAAGTTTATAACTCTTGATGAAAATAAATCTGGCAATGTTACTTTTGGTAATGATAAATCAGGTAAGATCAAGGGAAAAGGCTCAATCAACATAGACAATGGCAGAAGAAAGGCCCAAGATGTACTATTTGTAGATGGGATGAAAGAAAATTTACTGAGTGTCAATCAGATGTGTGACAAAGGTTTTGAAGTTATTTTTAGAGCACAAGATTATGAAGTCAGATCAAGCAAAACAGGAAAGACTCTACTCAAAGGTGTTCGAACAGAGAGTAATGTGTACATAGTGGAAGAGGAGAATGAAGCCTGCCATCTTAGAAAAATTGAGGAGTCATGGTTATGGCATAGGAGACTGGGACATCTCAACTTCAACCATATCATCAGACTGAGCAAGAAGAAAGCTATCAGAGATATGCCAGAAATAAAAAGACCTTCAAATACCATATGCAAATCTTGTCAATTGGGGAAACAGACTCGCACATCCTTTAAATCTAAAGATGAGCTATCAACAAGAAGACCAATCCAGCTTGTGCACATGGACCTATGTGGACTTTCTAGAACTAAGACACCAAGTGGAGAATCCTACTTCATGCTGATAATAGATGATTTCTCCAGAATGACATGGGTTGCTTTTCTCAAGAACAAATCAGAAGCACTGGAAAATTTTAAGATATTCAAAGCATTAGCAGAAAATCAAACTGGATGCAAGCTAAAATGTATCAGATCAGATAGAGGAGGAGAATTCATAGATTATGACTTTGCAGACCTATGTAATGAACATGGGATAAAGCAACAATTTACCATTGCAGGGACACCTCAGCAGAATGGAGTAGCAGAGAGACAAAACAGGTCTGTACAACAAATGGCCAGAGCTATGATGCAAGAGAGCAACATTACTCAAACCTTTTGGGCAGAAGTTGTACACACAGCAGTACATATTCTAAACAAAGCTCATTTAAGACCTAATAGTGATAAGACTCCTTATGAACTATGGCATGGTAAACCAGCATCAATCAAGCACTTTAGAGTTTTTGGCAGCAAGTGCTACATAAAAAATAATGATGAAAATATGGGGAAGTTTGATGCAAGAGAAGATGAAGGAATATTCTTAGGATATGCATCCAAGAGTAAAGGATATAGATGCTACAACAAGACTCTTCGAAAAATTGTAGAAAGTATTGATGTAAGATTTGATGAAGAACTCCCAAACAAGACAAGAGATATAGACTGCAGCAGCTATTCAGAAAATCATGAAGAAGAGGACCAAGATGATGATGAAACAAGAAAGACATCAGAAGATACTGAACTGAACTCAAAAACCCCATCAAGATACACTCAAAAGAACCATCCAGAAGATCAAATCATTGGAGACAAGAAGGTAGGAGTGCAAACAAGAAGGCAGCTAACTGAACAGACAGAAGAGGTATACATAGCCATGTTATCACAAATAGAGCCAAAGAGATTTGAAGAAGCCAGCAAGGACAAGTATTGGGTGAATGCTATGAATGAAGAATTAGACCAAATTGAGAAAAACAATACCTGGGAACTAGTTCCTAGACCCACTGAGAAAAATGTCATAGGCTCAAAATGGGTATTCAAAAATAAAATGAATGAAGAAGGACAGGTAATCAGGAATAAAGCCAGACTTGTCTGCAAAGGATACTCACAAATTGAAGGACTTGATTACGATGAAACATTTGCCCCTGTAGCCAGAATGGAAGCTATCAGAATGTTCCTAGCATTTGCATGCTACCAAAACTTCAAGGTATATCAAATGGATGTAAAATCTGCATTTCTGAATGGAGACTTAGAAGAAGAAGTCTACATGGAACAAACAGAAGGCTTCTCATTAACAGACAAAGAAGACTATGTGTGCAGACTGAAGAAGGCTCTATATGGACTGAAACAGGCTCCTCGTGCTTGGTACTCAAGATTGGATAAATATTTGCAAAAACAAGGCTTTAAGAGAGGTGGAGTAGACAACAATCTATACATAAAAGCCCATGAAAATGAACTCCTGATTGTTGTAGTATATGTTGATGACATTATGTTTGGAAGCAACAGAGATGAACTAGCAAAAGGATTTGCTGAGGAAATGAAATCAGAGTTTGAAATGTCCATGATTGGAGAACTTAGTTTCTACTTAGGACTTCAAATTCAGCAACAGAACACAGGTACATTCATCTCATAGGAAAAATACTTAAAAGAAATGTTGAAAATTTTCAAAATGGAGGACTGCAAGCCTGTGTCAACTCCCATGATCACGGGATGCAAGTTGTGTGCTGATGATGGATCTACTGATATAGATCAAAAACTCTACAGATCCATGATAGGAAGTCTATTGTATCTGACAGCACCAAGACCGGACATCATGCTAGCAGTTGGATTAGTGGCTAGATATCAAGCAACACCTAAACAAAGCCATCTTCTAGCAGTCAAGAGAATATTTAGATATCTACAAGGAACAACACAGTATGGGCTTTCGTATCCTAAGAGAAAAAACTTCACTTTGACAGCATACACAGATGCAGATTGGGCCAGCTGTGTGGATGATAGAAAAAGCACAAGTGGAGGTGCATTCTATCTAGGAGAAAGTTTGGTGGCATGGTTAAGCAAAAAACAAACATCTATCTCCCTATCTACAGCAGAAGCAGAGTATATAGCAGCAGCAACTTTTTGTACACAAGTCATGTGGATGAAGCAAACCCTCCAAGACATGAAGGTAAGCATTGATGAACCTATCTCAATCAAATGCGATAATACAAGTGCTATAAGTATATCTAAAAATCATGTGCTTCACTCAAAACCTAAGCATATCCCAATCAAGTATCATTTTCTCTGAGAACAAGTGGCTCAGAAGATATTAAAGTTGGAGTATGTGCCAACAAAAGAACAAATAGCAGATATATTTACCAAACCTCTTGCTAGAGAACCATTTGAATATTTGAGAGATAGACTAGGGGTAGTATCTGTAGATGCTACTCTCTGATATAAAGAGAAAGCACAATTTCAGGGGGAGAACAGAAACGAAAATATAATTCCAGGGGGAGATCAGCCAGCAAGGAAAGCATCAAACAGGTCCTCAGGGTTAAAGGATTATGGAAAGTATACACCCAGCATAAAAGAGTTAAAGAAAAGGCTACAGGGTCAGAGTTTTATATTTAATCCAAATTTTAGAGCAGCAGGGTCACTACATCTTAGAAAGAGGAAATGCAGAAAGAAAACTAGGAAATGAGTAACCCTTTTCCATTGATGTCAAAGGGGGAGAAAAAGCAATAAGGGGCTTCTATAAGGCAAAACAGAGGAAGAGTATTGCCATCAATGCCAAAGGGGGAGACTGTTGGAAATATTGTCATTGATGGCAAAGGGGATGGCAAAGGAGGAGTACCTGAACCAGCAAGGAAGCAAAGGTGCAATTATGAGGTGTGGTGTGTGTCAAATAAATAAACTCTGTGGCGAGGGTTTTGTGGAGTTCTGCAGAAAAATGAAGAAAATCCATATACTGTTCAGAGGCAGAGTTAGAGAAGTACTGTTGATCTTGACTTGAAGATCTGGCCACTAGAAATTTATAAGCACTCCACTGTATAATGAAGATTTGTTTCAGCGTTAACGTGCATTTGTCAAGTTTAGTTCTGTGTGAATCTTGTTTTGAGAATCTGCTTGTATGTTCAGTAATGAGAATGTGTTCCTGATGAATCCTTGTGACCAATATGAACCTCGGTGACTGGGTTATGTGTGGATAGGCCGTTGAACCCGCAATGGAACACAAATTGACTATGTGGAATGTATGAGCCATGTGAGCTATGTGTAATTAGATTTATTGTGATTCTGCGTGGGATTGGAATAAATTGATGTTACTGAAAGTCATTGATTATGCTTAGCCATACCTGTAGTTACTAGCATGGTAAATTGCGGTGGAATATTGTGATGAAAGGCCTCGCCTATGTCTTTAGACATTTGTATAGAAATCTAACTGGATGTTCCGTGCTCTAGAACCAAGGCGATAATATGGTGTAATTGCATAAACTCTTGAATGCTCGTAGTTATACGCCTCTGTGTAATGGCACAATTCCCGAATTCTGGTAGCTATATGCTTCTGTGTAAGTTTGGAAGGTCTAACGATGTCATGGTATTAATTAGTTTATGAGTCTCGGTGTTGACTGTTTGATAGAACCTTTTTAAATAATAAAGGCGACGAAACTTGGAGTATGAAGAAGCGGAACCATGAAAATATGGAACCTTGCGGGATGAACAGTGAACACGGTTTAAGACTGGAAGCGGGTTTTATCGCACCACCTTTGCAGCAGAAGCGGTATTTGAGGAGTTGGGAGCAATTCCATAGAGCAGCTGACACGCGTCCCTGAATGAATTTGGAAAACCGCCTTCCACAGAGCGCCATCACACGTTAACGTTCGTACTAGGAGGCAGAGCGATATTTCCAGACACCGTCAATCTAGAAGGGAGTCATCGGACGGTGGTCGTTTGACGGAGATGCGTGAATGATAAGCCAGGTACGGTGAGTGCATTTGATTGGTCTATTGGTCATAGAGGTGGGGCCCAGAGCCGAAGGGTTATTATATGGTTAATTGTTTAAAACAGAGTGTCGGTATTAATACAAAGTTTCAAAAGTTTAAACATTGGTTATAAGGTATGTCATGTTGTTTTAATGAATAAATGAGTGGGGCCAAGTATTGTACACCTATGAATGGTCAGCGAGTTTTTCGTTGGTCTAATGGTGAAGTTGTGATTTATGCTGCGATTGGTTGTCTATTTAAAATCTTGATATATATATATATATATATATATATATATATATGGAGGTGCGTATGTATGTACAATGGGATTGTCGAATTAATATCTCAATACCCTGAATTGAGATATTAACATAGTCCAGAATATATTAAAGATGTTTATTTAAGGTTTTTTGGGTTATTAAAATAAGATGAGAAGATTAAGGTTGAAAGGTGGTGCACTCGTACTGTAGCCAAATTGTACCGTGGGGAATACATTTGAATTTCTAAAGTTGTGGAATATAGTTAATTATCAAACGTGAGAATTGCGGGTCCTGATATATATAGTCCCGTATGAAATATTGCAAAGATTGAAATATGAATGAATTTATATGTATGGTTTTATAACCATGGAAAAATGAAATATCCACATTAATTCAATTTTGCCCAGATTTAAAATCAGCAATTATGTATGCAGCAGGTGCACAAAAGCACAGTGAACAGGTGAATAATCACAGGGATAAAAGTATGGATCTGACAGAGATACACAGAGATTACAGGTTTGACAGGTATACATACACAGGTGCACACAATTACAATGAACCAAAGTATATAAAACAGTTTCTTAACAGCAACAAGGAAAGACAAATCCAATAAAGCCAAAATCTAGAAAAGGAGCTGAGTGAAATTGAGATGTATAACTGAAAAATGTAAATGAAAATATTTTTTTTATTGTTTGTGATGCAAAGGCAAGTATCCTAAGGAAAAAGAAAAAACCCACTGTAGCTTGAAATTTTGTACATATTATTATAATTTTAAATTGAGTTGGATAAAGGAATGAGAAGACAGAAGTCAAAAGGTCAGGACTATTCACTTCAAATTCCCTAAGGAATGTAAAGAGTCATGTGATGAACTCTATATATACAATATCACATTGATATGCAAAGTAGAGAGTGAGAGAGAGAAAGAGAGAGTAAATGCAGAATATAGAAGAGTGAAGAAGAGAAGATAAGAAAGAGAGGAGCAAAAATAGATGCTATAGAACAGAGCTGATATCTGAGGTAAATCAGCAAACATTTCTTTTGATAACTTGAGGAAGTTGGAGCTTCCCTATCAAGTTTAAGCTTGGTAGATGTCAGTTGTAGCTGACTGAGGTTGGAGCCTCCTGTAGGTTGGTGCTTGCAGAAAACAGTGGTGAGAGGGAGTTGGAGCTTGCCTTTGCATCACAACAATAATAAGATGTGGTTTTATCCCTTTATGGGTTTCCACTCACATATGTTGTCTCTATGTGTGTTTCTTGTGTGTTGATGTGACTCTTTCAATCTTCTTAATTTTTTGCTGCTCTCAACATAAGTATGGTGTCACACTAATTTGATATTGGCTGCAACATTCCAAGACTGTTCGCATATTAGGTTGTAAATAAGTTTAGTGAAAATCTTAAAAAGCTTGTGTATGTATTAAACTGATCCCCCCCCCCCCCCCTCTCAGTTTAATTAAAGATTCAACACTAACAACAAAACATATTTACATGGGGATTCATAAACCAAAGGGAGATTTTTCATTTGTCAAGGGAATGTTTAAATCGAATAACAAATGTCCTAGAAGTTGGTTGGGATCAATGGTTTCGAAACTATGATTTTCTCTTGTTTCAAACTGCTTTAGAAGATCATTTAATTGCCTGCGCAAAGTGTCTAGTTCATCTTCCTGATGGTTCAATTTGGATCAAAGAGATTTAATTTCTTATATGAAGAACATTATTGAATTTTCTTGATGATGAATAGTCTAATGTAAGTTCAAGATCTCAATGAGAATTTCCTCAATTTGTTGTGGTTATTTCTTTCCTTTGATGCTATCACCAATGATGTCAGAGGGGTCATGCCAAAGTGTCATCATGCAAATTCCACCAGAAGGGAGCTAGTGGCCAGGGTGTGCCTATTGTTGGAGGGTCCTGAGGTCACAAAATGGATGCTAGGAGGCTTAGAAATCAGGAGAAAGGCCAAAGGGTAAATTGGGGACAACTGAGAAGCCCCTATGGGGATCAAAGGGGAGTCCAATTGCTCAAAGAAAAACCTATCAGGACAACAGTCAAAATAAAACCCCAGTAATAAAGGAAGAAGATACCAAATTGAGTGAGTGCTCTCCAAAGTGTAGAACGGAGGAAGAATACTCGGATGCACAAGATACTAATTAGGAGAGTGCCTAAGTGTAATAAGAAAGTCAGCAAGACTAAGGGACTTCTCATTGAATCCTAAGTTGAGGTTGAATTCCCACTAGAGAGTAGGAATTTCATATCTTTCCATAGGCTTGAAACAACCTAATATGCACCTCACCGAAAAAATATGGCCATAAGGGAAGAATTGAGAGTTATTTTGACCTCATATTCCAAGAAAGAGAACCCTAACACATCTAAATTTCCTAAATAGCTCAAAACTCCACCTATCACCTATAATTGATATGAATTTCTCTCTTCGGCATATTAGAGAAAATAAATACCTCGATTAGTACCCAAGTTGAAGCTAATGAAGCTTTTCCTATCAGAGTTATTGTCCAACCAAGGCCATTAATCCAACCATGCCATAACATGTGAAATTTCCATGGAGGCCATAACCAAGATATTTGATCTATGTCCGTCAATTTAACGCCACTATTGAAGCTCCCACACACTACAAAAATCATCTCACCATTAAATTTCACTACAAAACACCACCTCGAAGCCATTAAAGGCTGAGGTGCAAGATATGAGATTTGGTTATTGCATCGACTATCTAAAACACCATACACATTCGAATTCAAAAAGGGACAAGTCACCACATGGCATGCTCACATCGCATCCACCACTTCATCTTTTGTTATTGGTACGTAAAATGTGTCATGAGTTATATGGGAGGGATCCATGTGAGGGAGAGGGGGGGTATTAAAATGGAATGCTTTGGTCCTTATATAATCTCCATAGCAATGACTATGAGTTTCGAAATTATGATTGGTGAGTGATGAGAAGGGATATATTAAGGGATGTGTCTCCATCCTAATAATTCATTGATGTCATCTTGTTCATATTTCAAAAGACAAGCACATTTTTCTTAGGCAACTTCTTACTTATTTTGAGTTCTTAAGATATGAAAGAAATATGAGTTGGAAGTGGCCAAGGGCTCCCAAAATTATGTGAAGTAGCAACTTTAATTTATTGTCCTTGGTAGAATATCCTTTGAGAAGGTATTGGATGGTTAGAAGAGAGTCTCCTAGAATTAGAAGCTTAATAATATCCATTTCTTTTGTTATATTTAGCCCTATCAGAAGACGATACATTTTCACTTGGTTTTTGGTCCTCTTTCCCAGCCCCAGCCAGGAGTACCTAAGTACTATATTTCGCTCAGAATTTAAGATATCCCTCCCCCTCCTGCCACCCATTTAAATTAAAATTTTAACATACCTATCGAAGTAAATAATTTTATAACAGATCATATGTAATTTATATGTGGCATAGTCTAACTAATAGACAAAATATCTCTTTTGGCCAGAATCCAGCAATACAATTGCGAGCAAGATTATGGTTTCTTGTTATTTGAAATTCATAAATGGATTCTAACACCATAAAAGACCCATGAGGCACACAAAATTTTCAAATTAAAAAGAAATAAATAAACTTGTGATTTTTAAAAATGATGCAGGAGCATTTAAACTTCTAAGTTATTTTCAAAAAATCAAGTCTTTTTGGAGATAGAGCTCCAAAAGGGGCTTCAACGTTTAAAAAGAATTATAATTATTTGTTTGTAAATATTCGTGTTTTATTTAATTATTATAGAATAGTTTAGAAAATATATGGATAGGAGAGATTTTTTCCATAAGGAAAAAACTAATTTACCTTGAAAAACATGAGAGATTCAAGGAATAAATCATGAGAGATTTATGGAAAAAATCTTGAAATCATGAGATCTTTGGGGAATAAATCAGGGAGTGAATTATGGATGTAGAAAAATCTACTTTTATTGTAAATTTTTATTTAATCATTGTAAGCCTACGGGAAAAGCTAATGGCCAAATGAATGTGAAATCAATCCATAGAGAGTGAATGGAGAGAAACAATGTTTTTGAGTATTCGCATGTATAGGATTTTTTGAATGAAAGTGATTGAAAGAATCCTTATGCTCATGATTTTTTTTAAGGGTGGTTCATGGACACTGGGTGGATGCTACATCCACAGGAAAATCTAGGCATATCAACCCGAACAGATAGGGATCTACCCGTTGGCACACAACAAGCATGGCCTAACCTTAAGGGCATCGAGGAGATTTGACGTTGTGCACTCCCAAATGCCGAAGTACTTAGCAATGGGAACTCGAACAAATGATCTATCCCTTGGAGCTTCATTATGCTCATGATTTTATCTATGTATTTGTGAATGAATAATTCCAGAATATGTGTATAATTTGGAATTAAGTGAGAGGAAAATGTTTTGTGCATGTTTATTTGTTTTGCAGTATAGATAGGAGAAATATATGTATAAGTAGAGTGGGAACTAATTCAAGTGAAATAATCCAAGGAAGGATATTATGAGTAAAAGAACCATGTAGGATGAGGAGAAGGTTCCTTATCAGAATAGGAATATGAATATTTCCATAAGATCATAAATGTTATGAGGCTTCACAAATTTATTAATAAAGCATTCTCCATTGTCACTTATCTAAATGAGAATATACTTGATCTCAAGATTTAAATTGTAATGTACATGGAGTGGCTTCAAATATTGGTATATAATTAACTTGGATTTTTATTGACGGAAGTAAATTAATGTGAAGCACTAGTTCGTTAATAATTGGTCATGTGTGTAATGTGATCACAAATAAATTTATTTAGGTCCCTATATTAATATCGTAGTCCCTTATTGTTGTTAGTGTAACCCTCTTATTGTTATTGTTGTACCCCTATAACCCCCATATTGTTATTATTGTGCCCTTAAATTATTATTGTTAGGTCGGCTAGGATTACATTGTGGCCCCACTAGGATTATATTATGGCCTCATGGACTCCTATATATAGAAAGGAGGTTTTGTCATTTGTATCATCCAAGAATTGTTCATTTATGTAATGTATTGGAGGTTTCCCCCTCAAAGTGGCTAATTTTTAAGGCATTGATCTCTCTTTTCTTCTATTTTTGGAGTTGGTTTCACAACATTTGGTATCAGAGCTATGGATTCTAGGGTTTCGCTACTCCAAACAAGTCATCATGGAATTTTCGCTATAAATTTTTTTTCTACAAAGGTTCAAAAGTTGAAATGTTTAGAGTGCAAAGCCAAAATCCTGAGGAACATCGTCGCAAAATTTTAGAGCTTGGTTCACAATATTTTTGGAGATATGGCCTGTGGAAGTTAGGGCTTTTTCAAGCTCCCGAATTTCATCTTAAAGAGGTGATCGTGGGAAAATCTTCATAACTCTCTCTATGAGCATCAGATTGGAATTTTGTAAAAAGTGACCACAAGTACGCGGACTGTAGTTTCGTTTCTATCAATTTCAAAGCTAAAAGAGGAAACAATGACACGTGGAAAGTCGTACAACTTCGCTCTATTAAACCAGTCCATAATTAGGTCATTGCGGGAGATTGGACATAAATTTGTCTTGAAGAATCCAAATCAGGTCAAACCTATGGCATTCAAAAGAGGATTCATAGGGCTACCTCAGGGCCAAATTTTAGATATTGAAGATCTGAAATCATAAATATAATTCAGTTTCAATATCGAGCTCCTCAAAAGCAAGAAAAAGGTGTGTACTTTTTTTCGAATTACATAAGTCTTGTGTAAAAAATTAATTTGAAGTAATTCCAAGGGCCTATTGAGCATATATTTCAGTATTGGGTTCTGAAATGCCTCCTAAAAAGAATTCAACACCCATTAAGCCCTCAGAATACTCTACTATGACTCATGAAGATGAAGAATTGCAACATGATCTATCAAAATTACAAGAGCAAGTGCACCAAATTTCGCTCTTGCAAAGAGCAAAAAAAAATGAAATGGAAGTTTTGAAGAAAGGCGTGGAAGCGAAGATGGATGGTTTGAAGAATAATATGGATGGTTTGAAGAAAGGCGTGGAAGCTAAGATGGATGACATGGAAGCTAAGATGGATGGCATGGAAGCTAAGATGGAGGACATGGAAGAAAAAATGAAAGACAACATGGAAAACATGAAGAATGATCTAAAAGTAAACATGGAAGGTTTGACAAAGTTGATACAAGAAATGATTCCTAATGGTGAAAAGATAGTACAGGAAACTCATGATAAGAACAAAATAAATGTTAATCGTGACTTCATAAACTCTAATGTTGGATTGAAGAACCACCATATTCCAAAGACAGATATGAGGAATTTTGATGGCAAGGATCCCGTAACATGGATACTACATATGGAGCAATATTTTGATCTCAATAATGTGCAAAACACACAAAAGGTATGCATTTCAACTTTACATTTAGAACAAAATATATTGTATGGTATCGATGGCTTTGCTCCCGTAAAAAAATTGTCACTTGGTCAACTTTTACGGAGGAAATGATAGCACATTATGAGGATACAAAGAGAAACACCTTCTTTAACCAATTGATAAATCTCAAACAAAAGGGTTTAGTGGTGGAGCACATTGAGGACTTCCAAAAATTAAATATAAGGGTAACTGATATTCTATAAGGAACACAATATTGATGTCTTCATAGGGACTTTAAAGGATAACATCCAACATGAATTTCACGTTTGGGAACCTGATTCATTGGAGAAGGCATTCAGGTTGGCAAGAAAAATTGAATGTAAAATTATGGCGACAACGAAGCCTACCACTCACATCTATAAAGATGGAAGTGTTGCTACTCCTAGACTTCCACAACCTACATGGTTGACACCACAAAAATTGGAAGAAAAAAGAGCAAAAGGGCTTTGCTACAGTTGTGATAGAAAATACACTAAAGGTCATAAGTGCATCGAGAAGAAATTATTTTACATAGATTTTGAAGAGGAGGAAGAAAATGAAGAAGGAACTTCAAAAGTAGAGGATATACACCAGGAAGAAACCTTCGAAGAAGAAGAAATGAGTCTGACCATATCATGTAATGCATTGGCAGGAATTACCACTCCTCAAACTCTCAAGATAGAAGGACATATCAAGAAGAAAAACGTAATAGTGTTGATTGAATCAGGTAGTACCCATAATTTTATTCATTGTAAGGTAGCCAAGAAATTGAATTGTTTCTAATGCCTAGCACCAGAATGTCAAGTGATGGTTGCAAATGGAGGAAATATAAATTTCTCTGGAAAATTCCATAATATCAAGCTGTCCATGGGGGAATATTTATTGAATATTCCAATGCTTTCCATCCCAATGGGAGGTGTTGATGTTGTACTAGGAGTACAATGGTTACAATCTTTTGGGACGGTAGCTTTTAATTTTCAAGAACTTTTCTTGAAATTTTTTTGGAAGGAAAGGAAATCGAATTACGGGGTATCGCAAGAAGCCAGGAAAGATAATAAGCTCTAATTTCATGACAAAGCTTCTGAAGAAATAACAATGGAGCGTAATTGAACAATTATGCTCACTAGAAGTTCCAACATCAAAATCATCTATTTCTCCATATCTCCAAAATGTATTGGATAATCATTCCAAGGTGTTTGATACTCCCAAAGGACTCCCACCTATCCGTGATTATCATCATGCTATTCATTTGATTTCAGGAAGTGTTACTCCAAACATCAGGCCTTATAGATATCCTTATGTCCAAAAGAGCGAAATTGAACGTATGATTGCAGAAATGTTAGAGGTTGGTATAATTCAACCTAGTCAAAGTTCTTTCTTTGCTCCAGTAGTATTGGTGCACAAGAAAGATGGATCATGGCGCATGTGTCCAGATTATAGGGAGCTCAATAAGCTCACTATTAAAGATAAATTTACCATTGCTGTGATTGATGAATTATTGGATGAATTACATGGAGCAATTTATTTTAGCAAGTCGGATCTTCGTTCAGGATATCATCAAATTAGAATGAAGACTGAAGATATTCTGAAAATAACATTTCGAACTCATGAGGGTCATTATGAATTTTTGGTCATGCCTTTTGGCCTTACTAATGACCTTCTACATTTCAAGGGTTGATGAATTCCATTTTCAAACCCTTCCTTAGAAAATTTGTGCTAGTATTTTTTGATGATATACTAATCTACAGCAGGTCTTGGAAGAATCATGTTCAACATGTTGACAAGGTGCTCAAACTATTGGAGGAGAAATAAGTATATGAAAAAACATCCAATTTTTTCTTTTGAGTACAAGAAGTGGAATATCTGGGTCATATTGTATCTTATGATGGTTTTAAGGTAGACCCTAACAAAATTAAAGCTATTAAGGAATGGAAAGTCCCCACAACCATAAAGCAATTGCGTGGATTTCTCGGGTTAACAGGGTATTATCGCAAGTTTGTTAAGAATTATGGGAGAATAGTAGCACCTCTAATAACATTATTGAAGAAAGATGCATTTTCATGGACTCCTGAAGCAACTAAGGCCTTTGAACATCTTAAAGAGGCAATGTGCCTAGCACCGTCTTAGCTACACCAGACTTCACAAAAACCTTTATTGTGGAATGTCATGCCTCAGGAAATGGAATTGGTGTTGTTTTAATGAAAGAAGGAAGACCCATTGCTTTTGAAAGTTGTTAAATCAAAGGAAAGTATTTACAAAAGGCTATTTATGAGAAGGAAATATTGGAAATACTACATGCACTAAATAAATGGAGACCTTACCTAATGGAAAGACACTTCAAGGTACAAACTGATCATGATAGTCTTAAACACTTTTTGGAACAAAGACTATCTTTAGAAGAGCAACAAAAATGTGTCACAAAGATTTTGGTTTATGACTTTGAAATCATCTACAAAAAAGGGAAGCTAAATGTTGTTGAAGATGCACTCTCAAGAAAGGATGAAGAGGTGGAAGCATTGCTTTGTGCCATTTCAATTATCCAACTAGATTGGATAACTGAAGCAAGGGATGAATGGAAGAAGGACAAAGAAGTGTGGACTCTCATCCAAAAGTTGCAACAACATCCTAGTACATTTGATACATTTAGTTGGAACAATGATTCCTTATGGTACAAAGATCACTTATATATTTGCAATAATTCCCAACTAAAACAGAAGATTCTTTTGGAATTTCACACTTCTCCTTTAGGGGACACTTGGGATTTTTAAAAACTTATCACAGGGTGAAGAAAATTTTTTTTTGGGATGGCCTTAAATCTTATATTCAAAATTTTGTGGCAGAATGTTTGGTTTGCCAGAAAAATAAAGTTGAGATAATTAAGCCCTTGGGTTTTCTACAACCTTTATCCATTCCAAGTCAACGTTGGGAGGAGATTTCAATGGGTTTTATCACAGGTTTACCTAAGTCCAAAGGAAGGAGTGTCATCATGGTGGTAGTTGATAGACTTACCAAGTATGCACACTTTTGTGCATTATCTCATCCATTTAGAGCGAGTACAATTGCTACTGCATTTATGGAAACAATTCAAAAGCTACATGGAAACCCAAAGATTATTGTAACTGATAGAGATCCCATTTTTATAGGAAATGTTTGGACGGAATTATTTTCTTGTTTGGGTACTCAACTAGCTCATAGCTCATCTTATCATCCTCAATCTGATGATCAAATAGAGATAGTGAATAAATGTTTGGAAGTATATCTTTGTTTTTTTGTATCTGATAAGCAAGAACAATGGGTCAAGTGGTTACCTCTCACTAAATAGTGGTATAACACTTCCTTCCATACTGCAACAAAAATGACCCCATTTATGGCACTTTATGGATATAATCCACCATCCATCACATCTTCTTTAAGGGAAAATGCTATGGTTCAAGAAGTGGAGGATCACATCGAGCATCAACAAGAAGTTCTCCAACTCTTAAAGGATAACCTAAATTTGGCACAAAATCAAATGAAACAACAACCAGATCAACATCGCAGTGAGAGAAATTTTGATGTGTGAGACTGGGTATTTTTTAGGCTACAACCATATAAACAAATGTCCCTCAAGAAATCTAAGAAGGATAATAAATTATTGCCAAAGTAATATGGTCCTTACAAGGTTTTGAAAAATATTGGTACTATGGCATACAAATTGGAGTTTCTTGCTTCTTCATGAGTGCATCTAGTTTTCCATGTTTCATGCTTAAAGAAGGTTATAGGGGACAAAATTCCAGTTCAAACAATATTGCCATAACTTGATTAGGAAGGAAAAACCATATTGGAACCTGAAGCAGTCACGGAAACAAGAACTCGACAACTACAAAAGCAATCAATTTCAGAGTTCTCATCAAATGGAAGAACTTACCCACTGAAGATTCTACATGGGAGGATGAGACTTTTATACAAAAGCACCCAAAGCTACTTAAGCATTGAGGACAACACTTTTTTGAAGGAGAGGAGCATTTTAGGTCCCTATATTACTATTATAGTCCCTTATTTTTGTTAGTGTAACCCCCTTATTGTTACTGTTGTACCCCTGTAACCCCCATATTGTTATTATTGTGCCCTTAAATTATTATTGTTAGGCCGTCTAGGATTACATTGTGGCCCCATGGACTCCTATATATAGAAAGGAGGTTTTTTCATTTGTATCATCCAAGAATTGTTCATTTATGTAATTTATTGGAGGTCGCCCCCTCGAAGTCGCTGATTTCTAAGGCGTTGACCTCTCTTTTCTTCTATTTTTGGAGTTGGTTTCACAACATGGTCACTTGGGTTTTGACCATATTTTTATTACATAATATGTTGTGTGGGTGAATTATGCATGCAAATTCGGCTTTTCTAGCTGTCAAGTGGTATTAGAGCTATAAATATTTTGGTGGGAAGATTAGAGAATGACATAGCTTGGAAAATTTACAGGGGATCAGATTTGGTGAAATCTGGCAAGTGGAGCTTTAGTGTTTTAATGAATTTGAGAAGGGGAAGATATTTTCAGGTTGAGCTCTTTGGAAGAGAAAATAAGAGATTACAGCAACAAATTTTTGAAAAATATAATTGAGGTAACTTGTTTTGTTTTCAATTTATATTGATGATTGTATGAATCGAAGTTTTGTGTTGAAAGAACACTGAATGTATTTGGAAGGAAATCTACTTGGAGAAAAGTAGAATGGATTTGGATTTGAAATAAATATGGAGAAGAATGTTCTTTTGATGATGAAGAACAAACAAGGATTGTAACAATAGAGCCAATATAAGGATTGAAGACCTCGACAACACTATTCGTGTCCAAATGAGATCAAAAAAAGAGCTAAAGTGGTCTTAGATTTTCAACTAATTTTTTAGGAAAATATTTGATTACATGTAGCAGTCATGAGGATGATTACAGTGGGATGACTATAACCAAGAATAGAGAAAGTTCTTAAAGAAATGTGGCAAATGACCTTTACAAGTTCCAGCTGAGGTTGGAAGGAGTAGGACAGGTGGATTTTCTTAGAGGAAGTGAAGAAATAAAAAATCCTAAAAGGATCAAAGAATATTAAGAGGTTTTAGAGGAGATAACCAAGTATACCAAGAGGTTGGGCTCACAGATAGATTTTTGAGGTAATATAATATGTTAAGGAGTAACTTGTTATTGTAGAGGTTGGGGTGCAGTCCACAAGTGGACAATATAAATTTCACAAAGGAATAAGTAAGATGACTATTGATATTCATGTCATGGGTTTAGAGAGAAGCCATAGTAGAGGAAAAAAATATGTCAAAGAAAATGGCATAAAGAGAAGAATGAGTCAAGAGGAATTTGACCAAGAAGTTGTTGAGATAAAATTACAACTAAATGTACTAATGGAACTGCTACAAGAAGGTGAGGAAGACCATAGATGTGGATGTATTATGTGGAAGAAAGTAAAGTAGCGCAATTTGTAGGTGCAACTAAATCACAAGTTGTGTGCTTGGTTGAGGAGACAACTCAGGGTAGCAAAGATGAAATTTCACTATTGTTTACTTGAACAAGGACCTATCCTTCGTGAATACAAGGATGAAGGAGCTAATGAGATCCAAGTATCTCATGATTTTAAAACTAATGAAATGTTTATGAATGCAATTCATGTATTTGTAGCTAATGGAGAGTTTCCTCATGAAGGAAATATTGAAGAAAATCCAATTAATGGAATTGTGGATGAAATTATTACACAAGAGCAAGGAGACATCCTTGGAGAGGAGGATGAGGAGAATGAGAGACTTACTGCAAGTCTCATGAACTATTTGAGAAGTTAAAATTAGCATGAGAAGTTGATGTTTGAGGCATCAAATAAGTCCATAGATCCTTAGTGATTATAAATCTAATGACTTTTGTATTTTTGTAGGTTGAATAGATAAGGAATATATATAGCCATATGAAGTTGTCATGAATATTAACAAAGATATTAGAAATATGTTTTGCAAAATCATAACTGAAGAACATAATCATAGTTTTTCTACTAGAGGATATGAAGAATAATTTTCTATTAAAGACAATTAGAGTGAATATCATGTACAATTCATAAACGAAATTGTTGATAAACAATTGCAAGGAACTTTTGGTGTATATGAGAGGGAAAATTTGACTAGTGGAGATAGTCTAAGGATAGAGAATAAAAAGAATTCAGATGCAATGCTTGAGAGACATGAATAAGAATTAGAGTTTTTGTAAAAGTTATTGAGAGGACCTAATCCAAGAGAAGAGATCATAGCCAGAGATTAAACATGTTCACAAGTGCCTAACAATGAAAGGATGCTTACAACATCTAAAGAACCAAACGTAAATTTTAATTTTAAAATTGATTATGAGGTTGCAGGAAGTGTTGATGAACATGAAAATGTGATTAAATAAATAGAATCTAAACTATTTATGGAAGACATATTTGAGCCTCAAATACAATATTTAAATCAAATGTTTAGATATTTTGAGGAAGAGATGAGATTTTAAGATAAATGGTTCATAAGAGATACAGGTAATGAGGGTTAAATAGAGTTTTCATACTCGGGTGATTTTTAGTAACAACATAGAGTGTCATATAATATTGGCATGCATGAAAATAAAATGCATCAATTTGTGAGCAACAACAACAACACATTTCAGTGAGAAGAAAACAATATTTCTATTCTAAGACAACAAGGAAGAACACATTATTTTTTCCTAAACATATGTGGAAATATGTATGCTAGGGAGGAGGATAAAGATAAGAATTATAGAATTCTTATGAAAATTTTGAGAGAGGAAAACAATGAATTTCAACTGAAATCTAGTTTAGATGTTGAAATAGAGAGGTTTTTGTAGAAATTTTATAGAAATTGCAACTGCTTAAGATTTCAAATTGAAATCAAGAGACACAATTCTACTCTACTAATCTACGAAATAGAAATCACAATTTAGAACAATATGCATAGACATGCAACAAGAAAAACTACAAGTACACAGTAATTTCTATGGGAAACCAACTAGGAAAAACCCCTCAACCCTCTTTTAATTAATTGGTTGAATAGATAAACTATTAAAATTTATTGCTCCAGTTCTAAGAACTACCTGCAAAAGCAAAATTGTTCTCTCTATTGAATGAGAACCTCTAACCAACACTTAGCCAATTTCTGCCTCCTCTAACCTCTTGTTTCCTTGCAAAAATCTAAGCTAATTCAAGCTCCTAAACAGTATGGATGTCTCTATTTCCTTATGCAATTTCCAAGGATTAATCAACTACCTGCATGCAAAATTTTGTACACTCCACTAGTGTACAAATAATTTACATTAGTCTTAATTCCTTCACTCCAACTGAGGAATATGAATTTCATGCATTCATGATCTATTTTGGGTTGATTTATTAGTTAACTGACAGATATCTAAGTTAGATTGGTGTCTTACTACACAACTCACCTTCAACTGACTCTATTAATTGTTCAAGGTCAGTTAATTGAGTACAACTAAAAATAACTGAATTAGAGTGATAAAATTTAGCAATCAACACATGCATGACTAAACTCTAAGCCCAAGAACTCGAATTTTTTTATCTAACTTAGTGACAAGAGCCATGTCACCCTAGTTAACTACCTCCAATTTGTCTTAATGATGTATTTACTCAATTTGACTAAGGCTAAAGTCAAATTAAGCCTTTCTTGCTATATTTTGTAATAGTTGCAAAAACTTATGATGGAAGTGTAAGAGAGAGTTCAAAATGATGTAATAAAGGAAGTTATCAATAGGAGAAAATTTTATGTACAAGAGTACATAAATAAGGTTAATGGAAAGTTGTAAAACAAAGTTTAGAAGCATGAGAATTGGACGGTAACAACAAGAGAAGCAGTTGGACAAGAGCATAAATAAACATAAGATCAACTACAACACAAATTTTTGATTCCAGGCGGATTGGTTTATTAAAGTATTATGACCAAGAGGTCATAAATTTTCAACCTTGGGGGACTAATGCAGGAGCATCTAAACTTCCAACTCATTTTCAAAAAATCAAGGCTTTTTGGAAGAAAAGCTCCAAAAGGGAATTCAACATTTAAAAAGAATTATAATTCTTTCTTTGTAAAAATTCTTAGTTTCTTTAATTATTATAGAATATTTTTAGAAAATATATGGATAGGAGAGATTTTTTTCCTTAAGGAAAAATATAATCTACCTTGAAAAGCATTCGAGATTTAGGGAATAAATCATGAGAGATTTAGAGAATAAATCAGGATGTGATTTATGTTTGTAGAAAAATCCACTTTTATTGTAACTTTGTATTTAACCATTGTAAGACGATGGGTAAATCCAATGGCAAAATGAATCTGAAATTGAGCTTTGAATAGAGAGACAATGTTTTTGAGTATTCGCATGTACATGATATGTTGAATGAAAGTGATTGAAATCATCCTTATGCTCATGATTTTCTATGTGTATTTGTGAATAAAGAATTCCAGCATCTATGTATAATCTGGAATTAAGTGAGAAGAAAATGTTTTGTTCTTGTGTATTTTTTTTAGGACAGATAGGAGAAATATTTGTATAAGCTGAGTGCGAAAAAATTCAACTCAAAGAATTCGAGGAAGGCTCTTATGAGTAAATGAACCCTATAGGATGACGAGAAGATGCCTTATCAAAATAAGCATATCAATATTTCCATAGGATAATAAATTTTATGAGGCTTCACAAATTTATTAATGAATCGTTCTCCATTCTAACTTATCTAAATGATAATATACTTGATCTCAAGATTGAAATTGTAATGTACATGGAGCAACTTGAAATCTTGGTATAGAATTAACCTAGAGTTTTATCGACAAAAATAAATTAATGTGAAGGACCAATTCATTAATGATTGGTCATGTGTGTAATATGATCATAAAAATTTATGGTCAATTGGGTTTTGACCATATTTTTATTATATACTATGTTGTATAATTTAACTATGCAAGAAAATCACATTTTCTTGCTATCAAAACATTTCTACCAAGTTTTGAAAAAAATTAATCAGAAAAAAGTGTCTGGAAAAGAGTTATTTCTTTTATTAATTAGATTACATGATTTACATATAATTAAAATGAATTCGAATATATATATATATATATATATATATATATATATATATATATATATATATATATATAAGTTTTTAACATCAATAAAAGAAATTAATGTTAAAAAGGAGAAAATAAAACCAGCATAGATCCATCTTAACTATAGATCTACCAAGTGCTAAGAGGGATCAAATCTCTTTTCACTATAAAAGAGTTTTGCATCTCAAGGGATGTGATCCCTCTTAGCACATGATAAATCTGGAATTAAGATGGTTCTTGTCTAGTTTTTCCCCCTTTAAATAGGTTATATTCCACATGAATTTCGTGGGTCAATACCATGGGTTCTCATAAACCTAGAGCTCAAAAGCCACCATTAACTTTACAAAGTCAAGTTTTCCTTAACTACCCAACAAAAAATAATAGAAATAATAATAATAATGTATAATTTTTCTTTTTATTATTTTACTTTGGATTTATTTTTATTTTAACATAGGGTTATTTTTATGTTTATTTTATTTTGATCAAGACAAAATATTTACATGACATTACAACATCTCTACCATATTGGATTAGAGAACGCATCTGGATGTAACAATAAACCTAAATAAAAAATAACCAAATATAATTATTACTTCATAATAAAACATTATAATCATGTGTATATAACTATATAAAAATAAAATATCATAACAATAAGGAATATATATATATATATATCTATATATATATATATATATATGTGTGTGTGTGATGTGAAATTTCAAGATCAAAGAAATACAATTGAAAAGATAAATAAACAAAAGGATTAATAATAAAAACCAAAGAGAAAGGAATGGGTAAGAAAGAGAGAAAATGAAGTATTCATAAAAATAAACACTCAACCGAATTTAAAAAAAAAAAATGGATAACTGATTAGATTGACAAATAATTGTAAATATAAATGAAAGGAAATGAAAGGATCAAAGATAGAATAAGAATCAAGAGAAGCTTCAAGGGGAAGTAAATCTCGAAGTAAAGGCAAGCATTTAGTTCTTGTTGATTTTCCAGCCATCATCTCTATTTAGATTGTTTGTTCACTTGTCAATCTCAATGGCTTACCTGAATTTCTTATGATTATAGTGACTAATTTTGGAAAGGACCCTAGAATTTTCAATGTAGACGTGGTGTTTAGTTTTCTGAGAGTGCTCTGCTAGAGTTGAAGAATGGGACCAACTATGTTTGATGTCATCCATGTGTTCTTGAATTCTCAGCTTAATGGACTAAGCTTGATTGTTATATGTTTTTTAAAATTTATACATGTTTATTCATATATTAACTCTTTTTGTTGTTGTTGTTGTTGTTGTTATTATTATTATTATTATTATTATTATTATTATTATTATTATTATTATGGTTTTTATAATTTTAGCAGTGTGAGATATATCATGAGGTAACGGCTCTGATGTCTATTAATGTTTAGTATTCATATAACTTGTATGGTTGAACTCGTATGAATATTATTATTATTAATATAAACAAGTGAAAATTAGTCCCCTTAAAAGAAGTTAGAAAATACCCAATGAATAGTGAAACTTAATATTATTAAATACAAATGCATGTTCTTAGTCAAAATTATACTAAAATAAGAAAAACATTATTTACTCATAGAAATTTGTAAAGGAAGATTGAATCATTTAGCCTAAAAAGTAAAAGAAAAATTAAATTTTCACAAAATAGGAGGAAAAAAATAATTGAAATAGATTTTCCAATTAGACATATGGTTTTTTGCCTTGGTTTTTTATTTCAACTTAATGTCTTATAATTTTATCCATTTTATTAAAAAATAAATCTAGAAGTAGTAGGAGGCAATAATGCTTGTAAAGAATGTTCTCAACAATTAGAATACCTGCATCTCACAAACATGGACCTGAACTATAAATCTCACCAATAGATGAACACATTTATCATTCTCATGGATGAAATTTAGTTACTCAAAAATAAATTCACTCGTTAATATGTTGAACTCGATGCATTGTGTAGGGAGTTGAATGAATTGCAGAAGGAAACAAAAGAAAACCATGGCTCTACAAGAACAACACTCAGTCGACAAACTAACAATTTACAGCGTGATCTAAATAGACCCCCAGAAGAAGTTCTCCATCCCTTTTGCTAATGATCTCATATTGTAACTGTGTATTTTTACTAGGTCAATTTTCAAATTTCATGTATGTCATCCACTAATAACAATAGGTTTTCATTTATATATTTTTGAAACTCTTATCAGTCCTCTCTTGAAGGTTCTTATGCTTGAAGAAATAATGGATTGATTTCCCATCTATGTTGTTACGTCTGAGCACGGATTTAAAGAAAACCTTCTCATTTGTGTTAAAAATAATAATAATAATAAATAAATAAATAACCTTTTTTGTTTACTTTTTCATGTATTTTTTTTGCATTTTCAATGTAGTATTGATTGCTATGAATAAAATTCAATTCTCTCCACGAATAATATGGTACAAAAATAAAATTTTAATATATCACAAAAATGAGAAAAAAAATTGTCTATTCTTTTAGATTAACAAATACATCAATATTTATACTCAAAACATAACCATTGCAAAGTAAATGATGAATACGATGAGTATAGCCTTTAAAATAGACTAATTAGTATATATAATATTGTCAATAAAACTTCACAAAATTAAAAAGATTCAAATTTTTAAAAATTAAATATATTTTTATTAGTCATAGGTTATTATTTCAGTGTATTACATTTTTAATTTTGGTTTTTCATTTTTTTTCTTTTTCTTCTATTTTTTTATTTATAATTAAATAACATTCACTTTACAATAAAGACTTCAATTTTCTCTGCTAATAAAATTTTAAACTATTACAAAAAAAAAAAAAAAAAATTAATAAATATTTTAGATTTATGAATAAATAAATATTCATAATAAAAACTAGCTAATATAATTTCAATAATAAAATGATGAATATAATTCTAACTTCGATACATATTAATAAAACTTAAAATATAAACAAAGTTCCATTTACTAGTATATCATATACTCATTTATTTACTTACATATTAACTTCTACAATGCAAATGTTATTATCACCATCCAACATGGAATTTGAAATGAGAATGAAATATTTCTCATCTTTCATTTTAAAGTATAAACTCAGTATTATTCACTAATTCTCCTCAAATTATATATATATATATATATATATATATATATATATATATATACTAGAATGTTATATTATTATTCATTTTCATATATTATATCTTTATTTCTAAATAGGGTTGTGGCATTTACATTATTTTATGTTTTTTATAATTTATTAATCCTCCTAAAATTTTAAAATTTTATATTATTATTATTTTAACAGAAATGAGAATTTTGTATGAATATGCAAATCTATGCCTAGATTACAATAGATACATCAAGAATCACATAAATGTGTCTTCCATATTTTTTCTTGAGCCCTCTTAACTATTATAGCTTCAATATCTTCTAGAGTGAGCATATATTTTAAGACCAAAATTGGGGTGTTGTAAGTACTAACCTCCCAAAAGGAAAAATTTACACATCATAGTTTACTAATTAGTTACAAATATTTGATGACAATGGACCTGTTCATATCCTGGGTACGCTCATTTAGATCTAAACATTTGACAACAATAAGAATGCCTGAGTTGGTTATGTCATACACACTATTTTTCAATTTGTTGACTTGCACCTTCAACTCCTTTAGCTATTTTCAAAGGGATTCCACTTCATCATCTTGCCTACCTTCTTTATCCTGGATTTTCCAAATTTTATCCATCACATAAGAGGTTGTCGCCATATTTTCATTATGCTTCAAATTAAGGGTAATCATATCTAATTTTGATTGTAGAGATTCTAATGTCTGTGACAAATGAGTCAACAAGGCCTTGGGTAGCAGAGTTGTAGGTGGTTCTTTGTGAAGTTCCAGGTGATTGTTGAAGGTGAGGTAATGCATGGGGAAAATAGGTGTTGTGTTAATTCATATAACCTGCCCTCTAGTGTGGGGACAAATGACTTATGTTTGGTAGTGGGGGTTGTTCTCTTGCAGCCTCAGTCTGAATCTAAGTGGTGGCCTTCTTGTATGGTTTATTTTGTGGATTGTTATTTGAATTTAGTACTATGTAAAGGGAAACATGAGCTTTAGCCATAAAGCATTATATTAGTATTAAACTTCATGTACTATATATTTATTTTTGGATAGAGTTTTTACATTTGCATTGTTTTATAATTTTAGGTGTAAGAGGTTGAAAAGTGTTTAAACACTTATTTCTTTTCAAAAAATAATATTTAAATAATTTTAGTTTTTAAAATATAATTTTAAGTTAAACATTTATAAACTAGCACAGCCACATTAAAAATATTAATATGTTTAATATAGTCAAAGGCTTCATTTGTATCTATCATTGATAAATATATAACAATAGAAATAATAATAATAAAATAATTATTGCAAGAAAAATATTATTATTATCATTTTAATTAATAATTATTATTTCTTTATAATAATTATTATTTAATATTAAATTTTATTTATTATTATTTAATTTTAAATTATGTAATATAGATATGAAACTTAGGAATATGAACCCTTAGATTAATAAACCCTAAGGATTGATATTATAAACCCAAGGGAATAATAAACCCAAGGGGTCAATACTAAAATCCTAAGGGATTATAAACCCAATGGATTAACACTAAAAAATTTAGGGTTTATGTTCCCTTGGTTTTTTAGTATTTATCCCTTGGGTATATTAATCTAAAAGTTCATATTCCTAGGGTATGATATTATTCATAGGTTTATAATATTAATCTCGTAGGTTCAATATAAATCATGGTTGACCAAGGTTTATATACCTTGGATTTCTAATATTAGTCCCTTGGGTTTATAATATCTTGGGGTTTTAGTATTAACCCTTGGGTTTATAATATCAATCCTTTGGGTTTATTAATGTAAGGGTTAATATTCCTAGGGTTTAATACTAAAACCCCAATGGATTATAAACCCAAGGCAATAATATTATCCCAAAGGATAATAAACCCAAGGGATTAATACTAAAAACCTAAGGAAATATAAACCCAAGGGCATGATATTAAACCCTAGGATTAATATTATAAACCCAAGGTATATAAACCCTAAGATAGATATTATAAACCCTAAAATAAGCATGGTTAACCATGGTTGACAATGGTTGATTTTCATTTTGAGATAATGAAAATCAACCATTGGCAACCATGGTCAACCATGTTTATTTTAGGGTTTATAATATTTATCTTAGGTATCATATACCTTGGGTTTATAATATTAATACCTAGGGTTTATAATTCATTGTTTTTTTAGTATTAATCCGTTGGGTTTATTATCCCTTCAATTAATACTATTTCCTTGGGTTTATAATCCCTTGGGGTTTTAGTATTATACCTTAAGAGTATGAACCCTTAAATTAATAGACCCAATGGATTGATATTATAAACCCAGGGGAATAATAAACATATTGGGTTAATACTAAAACTGTAAGGTATTATAAATTGACGGGACTAATATTATTAAACCCAAGGGAATAATATTATAAATCCAAGGTATATAAAACCCTAGTTGACCATGATATATATTGAACCTAAGAGATTAATTTATAAACATATGAATAATACTATACCATAGGAATATGAATCCTTAGACTAATATACCCCAAGGTATTGATATTACAAACCCAAGGGAACAATAAACCCAAAGGGAATAATACTAAAAACCCAGGGGAATATAAATCCTAGGGTTAATAGTATCAGTCCCTTTGGCTTATTATCCCTTTGGTTAATATTATTACCTTGGGTTTATAACCCCTTGGTATTTCATTATTAACCTCTTGGGTTTATTATTCCATTGGGTTTATAATATCGATCCCTTGGGTTTATTAATCTAAGGGTTCATATTCCCAAGGTATAATATTATTCATAGGGTTTGTAATTAATATTGATCCCTAGGGTTTAATATTATTTAGTAGGGTTTATAATTTCTTGATTTTTTAGCAGTAAACCCAAGATAATATATGGTTGAGCATGCTTGACGATGATTGATTTCCAAATTGAGAGAATATTTGTCACAATGTGACATTGCACCAGGTTGACCATGGTTGATTCTCATATTGAGACAATATTCATCACAATGCGACTTTGGGCCATGGTTGACTATAATTGAATTTATAAAACATGGTTGACCATAATTTATATTATAAACCTAAGGTAATAATAAACCATAGGGATTAATACTAGAAACCCAAGGGGTTATAAAGGTAAGGGAATAAATTCAAACCCTAGAAATATGAACCCTTACATTAATAAAACCAAAGGAATAATAAACCAAGGGATAAAAATTATATACCCAAGGTATGTAAACCCTAAGATAAATATCATAAACCCTAAAATAAACATCGCTGACCATGGTTGACCATGGTTGATTTCCATATTGAGACAATCCTTGTCACAATGTGGTGTTGGACCATGGTTGATCATGTTTGACCATGATTTATTTTCAAATCGAGATCATATTTGTCACAATGTGACATTGGACCACTGTTAACCATGGTTGATTCTGATATTGAGACGATATTCGTCACAATGCGATGTTGGACCATGGCTGACCATAATTGAATTTATAAAACATGGTTGACCATCATTTATATTATAAACCCAAGGGAATAATGAAACTTGTGGATTAATACTAAAAACCCAAGGGATTATAAATGTAAGGGAATAATATTAAACCCTAGGAATTTGAACCCTTTTATTAATAAACCCAAAGGATTGATATTATAGACCCAAGGGAATAATAATCTCAAGTAATAAAAGTTATAAACCCAAAGTATATAAACCCTAAGAGAATAATAAACCCAATGGATTAATACTAAAACCCGAGGGGATTATGAACCCAAGGGAATAATATTAAACCCTAACAGAATAATTATAAACACTAGAATAAAAATTATAAACCTATGAATAATAGTATATACTAGGAATATGAGTCTTATATTAATATACCCAAGTGATTTATATTATAAACACAAGGGAACAATAAACCCAAGGAATTAATACTAAAAACCTAAGGGAATATAAATTCCAGGGTTAATAGTATCAATCCCTTGGGTTTATTATCCCTTGGGTCAATATTATTCCCTTGGGTTTATAATCCCTCGGGGTTTAATTATTAATCCTTAGGTTTATAATATCAATCCCTTATGTTTATTAATATAAGGGTTCATATTCCCACAGTATAATATTATTCATAGGGTTTGTAATTAATTATAATCCCTAGGGTTTAATATTATTCTGTAGGGTTTATAATGTCTTGGCTTTTTAGTATTAAATCCAATAGAATATATGGTTGAGCATGCTTTACCATGATTTATTTTCAAATCGATAGAATATTTTGCACAATGTGGTATTGTACCATGGTTGACCATGGTTGATTCTCATATTGAAACAATATTCATCACAATGTGGCATTGGACCATGGTAGAGCATGTTTGAATTTATAAAACATGGTTGAACATAATTGATATTATAAACCCAAGGGAATAATAAACCCTAAGGATTATACAAAAAACCCAAAGTATTATAAAGGCAAGGGAATAATATTAAAACCTGGGAATATGAACCATTAATAAACCCAAGGGATTGATATTATATACCCAAGGGAATAATTAACCCAGGGGATAAAAATTATAAACCCAAGGTATATAAACCTTAAGATAAATATTATAAACCATAAAATAAACATTGTTGACTAGGGTTGACCACGGTTGATTTCCATATTGAGACAACCCATGTCACAATGTGGCATTGGACCATGGTTGAGCATGCTTGACCATGATTGATTTTCAAATTGAGAGAATATTTGTCACAATGATAAATTGGACCATGGTTAACCATGGTTGATTCTGATATTGAGACAATATTCCTCACAATGAGACATTGGACCATGGTTGACCATGATTGAATTTATAAAACATGGTTGGCCATCATTGATATATAGACCCAAAGGAATAATAAACCCTAGGGATTAATCTAAAAACCAAAGGGATTATAAACGTAAGGGAATAATATTAAACCTTAGGAATATAAACTCTTAGATTAATAAACCCAACGGATTGATATTATAAACCCAAGGGATTAAAATTATAAACCCAAAGTATATAAACCCTAAGATAAATAGTATAAACCCTAAAATAAATAGGGTTTACTATGGGTAGTTTTCATATTGAGACAATTCTTGTCACAATGCGACGTTGGACCATGGTTGAGCATGCTTTACCATGATTGATTTTCATATCAAGACAATATTTGTCACAATGCAATGTTGGACCATTGTTGACCATGGTTATTTTTTAAACAATCGTTGTCACAATGAAACATTGGACCATGGTTGGCTCTGGTTGACCATTATTGATATTATAAAGTGAGGGGAATAATACACCTAAGGGGTTGATATTATAAACTCAGGGGATTGATATTATAAAACCAAGGGACTAATACTAAAACCCCAATGGGTTATGAACCCAAGTGAATATTATTAAACCCTAAGGGAATAATTATAAACACTAAAATAAACATGGTTGTCCATGGTTGATTTTCATATTCAAACAATCCTTGTCACAATGCGACGTTCGACCATGGTTGACCATGATTGACCATGGATGAACATGTTTCATTTTATAACATGGTTGACTATGGTTGACCAAGGTTGACCATGATTGACCATGGTTGACCATGAGTATCATATTGAGACAATATTTCTCATAATGCGATGTTGGACCAACAATGTAACATTTGATCAGCGTTGACCATGACTCAACATGGATGACCATGTTTTATTTTATAAAACATGGTTAAACAAGGTCATGATTAACCATGGTTTATTATGTTTTATTTTCATATCCACGCAATATTTGTCATAATGCGACGATTTACCATGGTTGACTATGATTAACCTATGAATAATATTATACCCTAGGAAAATGAACCCTTATATTAATATTCCCAGGGGATTGATATTATAAACCCAAGGGAACAATAAACCCAACAGATTAATACTAAAAACTCAAGGGAGTATAAAACCTAGGGTTAATGGTATCAATCCCTTAGGTTTATCATCCCTTGGGTTAATATTATTCCCTTGGGTTTATAATCCCTTGGGGTTTTATTATTAACCCCTTGGGTTTATAATAGCAATCCCTTAGGTTTATTAATCTAAGGGTTCATATCCCTGGATGCGAGTGATTATAATTTCAAAGATGGAAGGCCACATGGCTCCTCCATAGATGCGTAGCTGGCCTCACCTTGAGGTTGCTCCTGCCTCCAACATGAGAGCCATAAATTCACATTGTTGGGTTACAACCTCATTCATTCCATGGCACCTGATGCATTCACTCTGGCGTACTATGCATTCATTCCTGCTGTGACCATAACGTCGCATTCTCTGGCCTTTTATGGCCAATGGAATCAACTCCTTCCCACATTCGATATGTGCCTCCCTCTGTTTTTCTCTCCAGCTTGCTCTGTAAGCTTCTGCATTCATCTCTGCATGCCCCAGTTTTGCTTCTGCCCTTCACGCTACTGCTCCTCTGCCCACTGCTCATCTGCCTCCCTCTGCACATTCACTCCCTCCTCTGCATCCCCATCATTCCATCAAATTTTTGTCTCACCGCCACTGCATGTGATGCAGTAGGGGAGGAGGTAGAGGTTCTCCCTCATGCCCTCTAATTCTAGCCATGGTGGAGTGCACAATGGCCTTCTCAATGGACATGGACGCGCCAGAGGTCTCTGACCCCCATATGCTCTCGGCCCATCTCTCAATTTGCATTCCAAACATTCAACAAAGTCATTTCAGATCTGGTTCTAGGAAGCGGCCTCGAAAATCCACTCTCTCTCGCTCATCCTCCCTGTTGCCTAGGAAAATGGCGGCTCTTCCAATCAAAATCATGGAGGATGCTTCAGAAAGTGGGGGCAATAGCTCTGCTGAAGGATCCCAGCAAATTGAGAATGCAGAGGACATAGGCGCTCACTCCACCTCCATTCCAGAGTTGGCTCCCCAGCTCTCCAAGAAGGAGGACACCCTCTCTAATTAAGGGTGCTACATTGTGGAAGAACCTCCTCATATGCAGCACCATGACGCAAAGGACCAACAACTATAGAGCCATGGCTCTCCTTTTTCCAGTATTTTCATGCCTCTCTATAGTTTCTATGTTTATTTTTCTTCTGCACAACAAACTTATTTTTTTATACTCAATTAATAGTTGGTTTTCCCATGAAGGGCAACTCTTTCTATGACTTCTTGAATACTTTATAGGTTTGTTTCTCCCCAAGGGGCAGCCCCATTTTTGAATTTTTGAATTGTCTCCTCCCGAAACGGGTTAGCTAATCCAGTAACTCCTGTCACAAAGCTTGAATGTACTCTTTTTTGTACCATATAATAGAAATTAGCCTTATGTAGAAAAAAATAAAATAAAATAAATTTAAAAAATTAAAAAATAATAAATAATAAATTAAATTAAATAATAATAATAATAATAATAATAAATAAAAATAAATAAATAAAATAAAAAATTTAAGGGTTCATATTCCCAAGGTATAATATTATTCATAGGGTTTGTAATTAATATTAATCCCTTGAGTTTAATAGTATTCCCGAGGGTTTATAATTCCTTGGATTTAGTATAAAACCCAAGGGTGTATATGGTTGAGCATGCTTGGTCATGATTAATTTTCAAATCAAGAGAATCTTTGTCACAATGTGACATTGCACCATGGTTTACCATGGTTGATTATCATATTGAAACAATATTCATCACAATGTGGCATTGACCATGGTTGACCATGATTGAATTTATAAAACATGGTTAACCATAACTGATATTATAAACCCAAGTGAATAATAAACCCTAGATATTAATACTAAAAACCCAAGGGATCATAAAGGTAAGGGAATAATATTAAACCCTAGGAATAGAAACCTTACATTAATAAACTCAAGGGATTGATATCATAAACCCAAGGTATTGATATCATAAACCCAAGGTATTGATATTATAAACCCAAGGGATAAAAATTGTAAGCCCGAGGTAGATAAACTCTAAAAAAACATTGTTAACCATTGTTGACCACGATTTATTTCCATATTGAGACAATCCTTCTCACAATGTGGCATTGGACCATGGTTGAGCATGCTTGACCATTATTGGTTTTCAAATCGAGAGAATATTTGCCACAATGTGACATTTGACCATGGTTAACCATGGTTGGTTTTGATATTGAGACAATATTTGTCACAATTCGATGTTAGACCATGGATGACCATGGTTAACCATCATTGAATTTATTAAACAGGTTTACCATCATTGAAATTATAAACCCAAGGGAATAATAAACCCTAGGGATTAATATTAAAAACCCAAGGGATTATAAATGTAAGGGAATAATATCAAACCCTAGGAATATGAACCCTTAGATTAATAAACCCAAGAGATTGATATTACAAACCCAAGGGATAAAAATTATAAACCCAAAGTATATAAACCGTGAGATAAATATTATAAACCCTAAAATAAACATGGTTGACCATGGTTAGTTTCCATATTGAGACAATTCTTTTCAGAATGCAACATTGGACCATGGTTGAGCATGCTTGACCATGATTAATTTTCATATCGAGATAATATTTTTCACAATGCGATGTTGGACCATGGTTCACCATGGAGGATTTTCATATTGAGATAATCATTGTCACAATGTTACATTGGACCATGGTTGGACATGGTTGACCGTCGTTAGCTCTTATTGACAATGGTTGTCCATTATTGATATTATAAACCCAGGAGAATAATAAAACCAATGGAGTGATATTATAAACCTAGGGGATTTATATTATAAACCCAATGGATTAATACTAAAACCCCAAGGGATTATGAACCCAAGGGAATAATATTAAACCCCGAGGGACTAAATATAAACACTAAAATAAACATGGTTGACCATGGTTGATTTTCATATTTATACAATCCTTGTCACAATGCAGCATTGAACCATGGTTGATTTTCATATCAACACAGTATTTGTGACAATGCAACTTTCAACCATGGTTGACCTTGATTGAATGTGGATGACCATATTTGTTTTATAAAACATGGTTGACTATGGTTAACTACAGTCGAAAATTATTTTCCATGGTTGACCATGAGTATCATATTGAAACAATCTTTATCATAATGTGACATTGGACCACGGTTGAGACAATGAGTTATTTTCATATTAAGACAATTTTTGTCACAACGTGACGTTGGACCATTGTTGACCATGATTTACCATGGTTAACAACGATTGATTTTATAAAACATGGTTGACCATGCGACAATGCAATGTTTGACCATCTTTGACCATGATTCACCATGATGATCATGTTTAATTTTATAAAACATGGTTGATCATGATTATCATATTGAGAAAATCTTTGTCATAATGCAACGTTGGATCATGGTTGAGGCAATGATTGATTTTCATATTGAGACAATATTTGTCACAATGTGTCTTTGGAAAATGGTTGAACATCATTTACCATGGTTGAGCATGATTGATTTTATAAAATATGGTCAACTAGGATTGACCATGGTTGACTTTCATATCCAGATAATCTTTGTCACAATTCTACGATCAACCATGCTTGACCATGATTGACATATGAATATTATAAACCTATAAATAATATGATACCCTAGGAATATGAACCCTTATATTAATTTACCCAAGGGATTGATATTATAAACCCAGGGGATTAATACTAAAAACCCAAGGGAATATAAACCCTAGGGTTAATAGTATCAATCCCTTGGGTTTATTATCCCTTCGGTTTATATTATTCCCTTGGGTTTAAAATCCCTTTGGGTTTTATTATTAGCCCCTTGGGTTTATTATTCCCTTAGTTTTATAATATGAATCCCTTGGGTTTATTAATCTAAGGGTTCATATTCCGAGGGTATAATATTATTCATAGGGTTTGTAATTAATATTAATCCCTATGATTTAATATTATTCTATAGGTTTTATAATTCCTTTGATTTTTAGTATTAAACACAAGGGTATATATGGTTGATCATGTTTGGTCATGATTTATTTTCAAATTGAGAGAATTTTTGTCACAATGTGACAATGCACCATGGTTGACCATGGTTGGTTCTTATATTGAGACAATATTCGTCACAATGCAACGTTGGACCACAGTTGGCCATGATTGAATTTATAAAACATGGTTGACCATAATTTATATTATAAACCCAAGGGAATAATAAACCCTAGGTAATAATACTAAAAACACAAGGGATTATAAAGGTAAGGGAATAATATTAAACCCTATGAATGTGAACCCTTACATTAATAAATCTAAGGGATTGATATTATAAACCCAATGGAATAATAAACCCAAGGGATAAAAATTACAAGCTTGAGGTATATAAACCCTAAGATAAACATTATAAACCCTAAAATAAACATCGTTGACCATGGTTGATTTCCATATTGAGATAATCCTTGTCACAACGTAGTGTTGGAACATGGTTGAGCATGCTTGACCATGACTGATTTTCAAATCGAGAGAATCTTTGTCACATTGTGACATTGGACCATGGTTAACCATGGTTGATTATGATATTGAGACAATATTCATCACAATGTTGGACCATCGTTGACCATGATTGAATTTATAAAACATGGTTTACCATCATTGGTATTATAAACCCAAGGGAATAATAAACCCTAGGGATTAATACCCTAAGGGATTATAAACCTTATGGGATTATAAATGTTGGACATTGGGTTCAACGCTCCCTACGTGTTTCGCGACATGGACTAACCGCCGCTTGTGGATCCTAACTCTAGCGATTGTAGCAGATACTAATGCCTACGGGTTTTGGTCTAACGACAATCGTGATTCCAAAAATTGGTATCAGAGCGATAGGTCTCGAGTTTGAAACTCACCCGGCTCGTGTTGGGGGGGATATTGTTGGACATTGGGTTCAATTCTCCCCATGTGTTTTGCGACATGGACTAACCGCTTCTCGTGGATCCTAACTCTAGTGATTGTAGCGGAGACTAATTCATGTGGGTTTTGGTCTAACGACAATTGTAATTCCAACAATAAATGTAAGGAAATAATACAAAATATGAACCCTTAGATTAATAAACCGAGATTGATATTATAAACCCAAGGGATAAAAATTATAAACCCAAAGTATATAAATCCTAAGATAAATATTATAAACCCTAAAATAAACATGGTTGACCATGGTTGGTTTCCATATTGAGACAGTTCTTGTCACAATGCGATGGTGGACCATGGTTGAGCATGCTTTAACATGATTGATTTTCATATAGAGACAATCTTTGTCACAATGTGACGCTGGACCATAGTTGACCATGGTTGATTTCCGTATTGAGACAGTCATTGTCACAATGTGACATTGGACCATGGTTGACCATGATTGATATTATAAACCAAGGGGAATAACAAACCTAAGGGATTGATATTATAAACCCAGGGGATTGATATTATAAACCTAAGGGATTAATACTAAAACCCCAAGGGATTATGAACTCAAGGGAATAATATTAAACCCTAATGGAATAACTATAAACACTAAAATAAGCATGGTTGACCATGCTTGATTTTCATATTCATTCCATCCTTGTCACAATGTGACGTTGGACCATGCTTAATCATGGTTGATTTTTATATCAAAACAGTCTTTGTGACAATGTGGTGTTCAACCACGGTTGACCATGATTGACCGTGGATGACCATGTTTGATTTTACAAAACATGGTTGAATATGGTTTACCAAGGTTGACCATGATTTACCATGGTTAATGATGAGTATCATATTGAGACAATATTTGTCATAATGCAAGGTTGGACCATGGTTGAGACAATGAGTTGTTTTCATATTGAGACAATCTTTGTCACAGTGTGATGTTGGACCATTGTTGACCATGATTATCATATTGAGACAATTTTTGTCATATTACGATGTTGGATCTTGGTTGAGACAATGATTGATTTTCATATTGAGACAATCTTTGTCACAATGCGTCGTTGGACAATGGTTGACCATCTTTAACCATGGTTGACCACGATTTATTTTATAAAATATGGTTAACCATGGTTTACCATTTTTACTAAGGATGACTATGAGTGAACAATGTTGACTATCATTGAGTATGGTAAACATATAGTTGATTAACATTGACCATGGTTGACTATTTATACATTGACCTTAAAGGTTTACTACAAAGGTTAAACATCTTACTCTATTTCATCATAATGGCTTTAGATATGTGTTTATTGCTTCATTGTAAGCATTTTAAACATAATGCCTATCAATTATCATGGTTCAACATGATCCTCATGTTCACTATCTTTGACCAAATTTATCATGAATATTGATCGTAATTATATTTTGTTAGTGTTTAAATTAACATATTATTAATATGGAAATTTATAGATCAATATAATAATCTATAACTATTATTATAATATAGTTATTATTATAAATTTATTAAAGTTAAAATAATATCAAAATAATATTTACGATATACCCTTAATATTAGTAATTATGTTAATGTATTAATAACATTTATTTGGGGGGGGGGATGGCGGAGATGGTGAAAAACCATAAAAATGGTGGAAGGCTTAGGTAGGTTCAGGCTGGGTACAAGCTACAGAGACTACACACGTGAAGTCTCTGGATGTGACAAGCATTCGGGCTTGTCAAAATACCGAGGCCATCTATGCTTTCTGCAGCAGGACACGCCCTGTACAGGATTTGCTGGGATCACAACTGGATAATCGAGGTTAGGATGGAAATTTTAGTTTTCACAAACCCTAACATCCCTGCTAGACAGCATTGTGCACAAACCAGTTCTCTGCAGGGGAAGTTTCTGCACTATCGCGGTGTTAGTTTAAGACCTAAAGCCTTGTTTATTGATGGGGTTTGAATGGGATCACATGGACGTTGAACCGGCACCAGAAGACCTGCTAACTTTCTAGGGGCACGAGGTTTCGTAAAAAACCTGGATCTATACTTTTCGGTCATTACAGAGACAAATCCGAGGTCCAAAGGTTCATAAGGCGCTCGGGGCTTAACAAATGGGGCTGCGCTGCTGGAAGAAAGCTTGTAGAGCACCTTCAACTACGTGTCAAAGGTCAGGGGTGAAAAAGGTTCAGTTTCAATAGCGACTCCTCTGGAGTGATTCAGAGGTGATCCTCATCAGACACACTAGCAAACCCCTCAAATTTCATCGTTGCCAAGTATTTCCTCAATTCCATTTTTTACAGGGGGGTTAGAAGATATTATTTTAAGTTGTGGGTTTCAGGGATCTGTGGGTCTAAAAGCTTTTTTGGAAGACATTCATAAAGGTCAGGAGTTGGATAGAAGAAGACCTAGGGAAGATTCATTTTCACAAAGAAACCCTGTTTCGCGACAGGGTTTCAGCTTTCTAGAAAATTTCCTTCTCTCACAAGGAAGCGAAGCGGCCAGCACAAGACCGGTGTTGGTAGAGGGTTTGATTCGAAATCCTTTGGGGTTGAATCAAACAGACAGAAGACAGGCAGGGGTTCTCCTTTCCTCGCGAGTAGGGGGAGAAGAAGGAATGTCTTTGAATAATCACAAAGGAATAAGTTGGGAGGAGGATCTCGGTCTTGAAGCAAGGCAGGTAGAAGTGGGTGCCTCAAACCGAGAGGGTAATCATCCTATTGAAGGAAGGTGACCGGGGTCTCCTTTCCTAGGAGTACCAGATGCGCTCAAAAGGCCTTTGGAAGGTGAGGAAGGAGGAAGGAGTGGGACTATAGGAACAAAAAGGAAAAATAACAATCTTATCAAGAGAAAATATGAGTGCCCTTGTTGTGTCTTTGCATTATACATCCGCATCGACAAAGTTATGGAAGTAACAGAGACCATACTCGTAGGCAGAGTCAGAGGCATAAAATTCTCGGCTAATTATATCACAGAATGGATTGATTCAAAATGGTTATATGCCCCTGGAAAAACTTTGGAAATTCAAACTCTAGCTTGAGGATGGTTTAGCATCAAATTTGAGAAGAAAGAACACCTGGATTGGGTTCTTGAGAGGAACTAGCGCTTTGGGAAGAGACATGTCTTGTTCAAAAGATGGACGCTGCTTTTTGACGCCCAGAGAGAGAAAATGGAAGAGTCCCCCATCTGGGTAAATCTCCCTGGTCTCCCATTGTCTTTCTAGATGGATTCATCCTTCTGCTCAATTGGGAATACCCTAGGACAATTCTTAGAAGTGGCATGTCCTTCCAGCAAACTAGGGATCGGAGTGCAGCTAGAATCCTAGTTAATTTAAATCCCAAAGAAGGGCTTGTAGATGAAATGTGTCTGAAGTACAAATATTATGAATTCAATCATACATTGGATTATGAACATTTACCCTTTCGTTGTCATCGGTGCCATAAGTATGATCAACTTGCAAAGGATTTTCCACTTAGGAACTGCAGAAGAAGAAAACAGAAAAGGAACATTCGGGAATCCATACCATCCACAGGCCCAGAAGAGAATAGGGACCCAGAAGAGGATTTGATGGAAGAGTTCGAGGGTCTGGGTGAAAATATGAACGAATATTTACCTTCAAATCACACGAAAAATCAACACAATCCACCAGCTATGTAACAAGTACAGGAGCTCTCCCCTGCACAGGATCTTCCATCCGAAGTAGGATCAGCAGAAACTTCCTTGGAGGGTATGCCTCTAGTCTCTTCTCCCTCCCTTTTCACATCCTTTTCCACATATGTTTTTTCCTTATCTAAGCCTGGTACCTCCAGGCCTACTCAAATGGAATATATGCAAATGCATGAATTCATTGAATCTCTTAACATTATCATTACTTCTATCTCATCATCCAGTATGGTTCCCCTCTCTGAAGCTAAGGTTGATATTTCTCCTCCCCAGTTTGGTATTCCTGAAAAACCCCCTATAACCTAGGATCCTTAGTGAAAAAACCTTGGAAAGGAGAAGCTATAGTAAGGCTAGAGTCTAGTCACATTCTGATTGGGCTGAGAACGCTGAGAGGTAGGAAATCAAATTTCTTCAAGGCTCAAGTCAAGGCTAAATTAGACATTGCTAATGGGAAGCAGCGGTCCCTCTCAGGGATGCTTAGAGCAGTGCAGACACACCCCCCATAGTTATCGATGATCATTCTTTCTTACAACTGTAGGGGTTTAGCTAGTCAGCCTAAAAATATGGTGTTAAGGGATTTAATGACGTCCTACAACCCTGACGTCCTTTTGCTTCAAGAAACCTGAGGCTTGGGGGAGGATGTGAAAGGTATTCTGTCAAGGATGTTTCTGGGCTGGGTGTTCCAGGAATTGGATGCTCAAGGTAGATTAGGGGGTTTGGAAATGGGCATTAACTTTAGGAGAATGTAGGAGCTATCCTCTTGGGGTTTTGAAAATACTCTAGCTATGTAAGTTTACTCTAATGAGCTCTTCCACCCTATTCTCCTTCTTAATGTCTATGGCCCTTGCACGGAGAGAGTGTAGTTTTGGAATAACCTCTTAGCCAAATCATGTATGAATAAATCAAACCTTATCCTGGGAGGAGACCTGAATTTATATCTAGGGATATCTGAATCCTGGGGACCCTCTGTGTGGGCAGACTCACTCACTGATTTCTTCACCAATAAGTTGGCCTCCTCACATCTTGTGGATGCAAATTTGATCGAGCCCGGACCTACTAGGAGTAACAAGAGAATGGGAGAGGAATGGGTGGCAAAGAAGCTGGATTGTTTCCATATTAGTGAATATTTGGTAGAAATATCCTTTGTCTTTAGGTATTGGGTCGGGAAATGTGTTATATCTAACCACCTTCCCATTCTCTTAGAAATTAAAGGTACACAGAAAAAACCTGGAGCTCTGTTCAAATTTAATTCCTCGTGGCTTAAAGATGAGTCTTATAACTCTTTGTTCCATGCCACATGGGGGAAGGACAAACCAAGGAAACTTGGAAATATGAGTAGGCACTTCATGGAGAATCTAAAGAAAATGAAAAAAGCTACTCTAGATTGGGAAAAATACAAAAAATTAAAGGAGGAGGAAGAATTAAGGAAGCTCAATGAGGAATTAGACTTTCTTGAAATTCTAGAGGGGGCAGTATATTCCTCCATCGAATTAAGAGATAGAATAAGGATTTTGGAAGCAACTAGAAAGAAAATACTGCTGGAAAGGGAGGAAAGTTGGCGTCTGAAAAGTAGGGCCATCTGGCTTCTAGCTGGAGAAGAAAATACCAAGTTTTTTCAGAATTATGCCAAAGGAAGGAAAAATATAAATACAATCTAGGAATTGCAGATGGAGGATGGAGGTATGGCACGATCTTTTGAAGACCTTTCCTCCCTTGGATTCAATCACTTTAAATCCCTATTCATAGCCCCTGTGGAGGCTTCCATTGCTGAAGTAATTAGGGTGGCCCAGTTCTTCCCTAGATACATTGATGAGGAAGGAAATAATAGCATTATGGAGCATTAGGGGAATTTTGAGGTCTAAAATGGGCCTCCTAAGAAAAATGTATGACCAGAATAAACTTTATAAGAACCAATAGGATTCAAGACGATGAGGTCAACCATGGGGGATGATTCACTATTTTTTAAGTAAAAGGGTAAAAAGATTTAAAAATAATAAAATAATAAAACTACTTTTTCAACTCATATTTTCAACCTATCTCCCAATTTTTTTACTCAAATTTCGAGCGAGAGTACTCGTTGGATGAAAAATTTAATTCTCATCCAAGGAGTAACCATGTTGCATACTTTTGATGGACCTAGCAATGCAAAAAATGAGAAATACATGAAAAAACGTGAATGCAATCACGTTTTTCCTATATTTTCCATTTTTCATGTAGCAGGGTCCATCGAAAGTATGCAACATGCATACTGCTTGGATGAGGAATTAAATTTTGCATCCAACAAGTACTCCCACTAGAAATTTGAGTAAAAAATTTGGGAGATAAGTTGAAAATACGAGTTGAAAAAGTAGTTTTTTCTTTTTTCCCTCTAAAATTTGATGATGTCATCAAATATTACTTTATTATTTCCACTATTATTTTATAATTTTTTTAGGAGGCCCATTTTAGACCTCATAATTCCCCTAATGCCTGTCACAAAGGAGGAAGTGGAAGGAATCCTAAAATCAATGTAAAAGGATAAAAGTCTAGGACCTGATGGATGGACGGTGGAATTCTTCCAACACTCTTTTGACTTATTTGGGGGGGATCTTCTAGAGGTGGTGGAATATTCGTGTAGCAAGGGTTCCATCTATCAGCCATTTAATGCCACCTTAGCCCTTATCCCAAAAAAAGAGCATCCAGAGTCCTTTGATTATTTCAAACCCATCTCCCTTTGTACTTGTATCTATAAAATAATTGCAAAAGTGATTGCCTCCCACCTAAAACCTTTCCTCTCTAGAAGTATCTCCTTGGAACAATTTGGTTTCTTGGATGAAAGGCAAATCCATGAGGTTTTCGGGGTAGCCCAAGAAACCCTCCATAGTCTAGAAAGAAGCAGGAAAAAAGGAGCCATTTTCAAGATTGATTTATCCAACGCTTATGACAGAATTAGCTAGATGTATCTCAAGCTTCTAATGACACACCTTGGCGTCAGGATTGATTTCATAAACTGGGTGATGGGTTGCATTTCTTCATCCAGTATAGCCATCTTGATTAATGGAGCAGCTACAAAGTTCTTCAACATGCAAAGGGGTCTCCATCAAGGATGTCCCCTGTCCCCCTTCTTTTTCTACTGGTTGTGGAGGGTCTGAGCCTGATGATACATGAAGCAAAGAGACGAGGGGAGTTAAAAGGTAAAGAAGCGGTGGTGAAATTATTTGTCACACATCTGTTGTTTGTAGATGATATCATGTTGTTCAACAATGGCAGTTTTGAATAATGTCTTCGTCTCAAGGAGGTGTTGGATCTTTTCCTAAAGACTACTGGCCTATGCATAAATAGTCAAAAATCCACCCTGACAACAGCTGGTCTTACCAGAGCATAAGTGGTCAGAATCAAGGAAGTTCTGCAATCTGAAGTAAAAACTCTTCAGGACTCGTTCAGATATTTTGGGGTTTTTTTAAATCCATATTATTATCTCATTCAAGATTGGAAGTGGATAATTGCAAAGAGAGAGGTAAGGATGAAACACTAGAGCTTCAAATCCTTATCACGAGCAGGAAGACTCGTGCTGATAAAATCTGTAGCTATGGCCATTCTGGTGTATTGGGATGGCCTTTATTGGTTCCCAAAAAGCATCCTCTCTTCTATCAATAAAGTATGCAGTAGGTTCTTGTGGGCGGGCTCTAAGGTGGAACATGTGACGCCCTGGGTGGCTTGGGAGAAAATAGTGCGGTAGAAAGATTGGGGAGGATGGGGAATAAAGGAACTCCCCTCTTTCTCGAAGTCATTGGTTGCAAAATTAGCCTGGAGAATTGTCACTCTAGATAACCTTTGGACATCTGTTACAAAAATAAAATAAATAGACCTAATGCCAATTCTGGACTTGTTTCGAATGCCTTTAAAAAAATTAATAATGCATCAATTGTCTGGAAAGAAAATATAGCTTCAGTTAATCTAATTGAACAAGGGTTATCTTGGCATGTGGGGGATGGAGCTCAGGTAAGACTGGATCGTGACCCATGGGTGAGCTGTACCGAGAGATATGCCTTATCAAGAGATCTTATTTAGCAATTGTATCAAAGGGG
Source organism: Pinus albicaulis (assembly GCA_034641835.2). Taxonomy (NCBI): domain Eukaryota; kingdom Viridiplantae; phylum Streptophyta; class Pinopsida; order Pinales; family Pinaceae; genus Pinus; species Pinus albicaulis. The sequence continues at coordinate 438,533,840 of CM076571.1, read as the reverse complement.
CATTAGCACTTTGATTCATATTGCAAATCATGATCGATCAACAATGTGGAGACAAGCTTGGATGATAGGGGATGAACTCCAGCTTAAAGACAGGTGGTTGGAGGAATGGCAGGGCTTCATATTGGATATTCAAAATTCAAACGTAAGGATTCAGGAGAATATGGATGAACTCAGGTGGGTCCCCTCCTCGTCTGGGATGTACTCTACAAACTATGGATATAATTGGCTCATGTCTTAGAAAGGTTGGGGGGAGCCAGAGTGGTGGTCGAAACCTCTATGGGAGTTGAAGGGGCTGACAAAAACAAGATTTTTCTTCTGGTGCCTACTTTAGAACAAAGTTCCCTCCTGGGACTTTCTTCAGTGCAGGGTAAAAATTGGACCTAGATGGTGCTCATTATGCAAGGCTAGTCTTGAATTAGTTCAACATCTATTCCTTACATGCCCCTTTAATATCAGTCTTTGGAATGATTCTTTGAGGCTTCTAAAAATTCCACAAAGATGGGAAGGTAGGGATGTAAAAGAAGCTTGGCAGAGGTGGTGGCAAGAAGCTCCAAATGATAGGGTTAGAAATATCCCTTTGTTAATTGCTTGGGGAATCTGGATAGCAAGGAATCATGTTATCTTCAAATATTCTCTCTTTCTGATTAACCTCCTAGTGACGGAAGGGGTCTCCATTTATGATTATATTCCAATTCCATCTCATCCACAACAAGCCCGAGTCATTCAACAAGAAAACATAAGGGGGGACATCCTATGGGCTTATTTTGATGGTGCCTCGAACCCTCAAAAGAGATGTGGAGTGGGCCTATCCATTCATGTCCCTTCTGGAAAAATCCTCAAAGCATTGGTCAATTTGGGTCAGGGGACAAATAACTTCGCAGAGTTAAAAGCTTTACATCTTCTTTTATGATGGGTTTCATTCCTGGGAATGAGAGAAGTTCATATTTTCGGGGATTCCATGAACATAATAAAGTGGTTTAATGGGACTTAAATATGTCTTAATTATATGCTGCTTCCTTTACTAAACGAGGTGTCCCATCTTAAAAAAAAAAAAAATTAATGAGGTAATTTTTTTTCACATTTACAGGGAACGAAACTATGAAGCAGACCTCCTATCTAAGGAGGGTGCTCAGTAATATTTGGGGCACTAGTTAGCTATTGAGGTCGATGGAGTTCTGGTCCGAAATATCGAACAACCTCCCTTTGCCTGATGGTTTCCTGTTGCTTTTGTTATTATTTTTCTTGTTATTTCAAAACAGACATTATGGTATTTTTGGTACTAAACAAATACTTCTAATCCATGTCTCTGTTTTGGACTATTTTCCTCAATGAGAAGATCCGAGAGACAAGAGAAAACACTCATATTTGAGCTTTTTGGACTAAAAGATGATGGAACTGGATCAGTGTCTACAACCCATTTTTTGGTTTTTTTAAAAACACCAAAAGACACCGTCTTTTTACATCTCTGTTTCGAGCGTTATTTTCGTAAGTAGGGAATCCCAGGGGTGAAAAAGACGTTTTAGCTCTTATCTTGTGTGAAATGGCTGAGAAGATCGATGTATCTCAATTCTTCTCAGCAATAACTCCATTACCCCTCCTAAAACAAGGGGAAAATGCAGTTTTTTGGAATGCATCATGCATATACTATGTAACTTTCTATGACTTAACAGACGGTTCAATTTTTTTCTTTAGAAAAAATTAATAACATTTGTTTATTTATTATTTATTTATTATTATTATTATTAAATCTTATATTCATATATATATATATATATATATATATATAAATATAATGAAGTAGTAATTTTTTTTGGGTAGTTATCTTTAATTTTTAAATTATTATTATTTTGAATGGCTATTTTATTTTATTAATTTTAGTTGTTTATATATATATATATATATATATATATATATATATATATATAAAAAGTAATTTAATACTAATTTTTTTGGGTGGTGTAGTTATCTTTAATTTTTAAATTATTAATTATTGTTTTTTTATATGGTTTTTTAATTATTATTTTTAGTTGTTTTTTAATTTATAATTGATTTAAGTAGTTATAATTTAGGTAGTTATTTTTATATTTTGTATTCATATACATAATTTATTAATTAATTTACAGATCCATACTTTAATTGTTAATTTACCAGATATATATTTATATTTAACTTAATATACCAAAAAGAACATAAGAAAATGAAAATTTTAAATTATTTTATAAAAATCATATAAATTTTATCATATATTTATATATATATATATGTGTGGATAATTAAATTTCCAATAATTTTTCAACATTTATCCAAATATTATATAACATATTATAAACAACTTTAAATAAAACTATAAGGAATCTCTCTTTCATTTAAGTAAATAAATTTTCATATTTCTGTATTTTAAATTTAAAAAATAATAACAATAATTTTTCATATATTTGAATTTATTAAGTAAATGTATATCGTTTTTTCCCTCCCATATAATGATACCCTTGAATAAGTCAAATTATGTAAAACCACAAATAATAGTTTCAAATTTGATAATCATAGTCTAATTATTTACAAAATTGTCCTTGAATATTAAATTTATAAATGTTAAATATATTTTTGGCTTACGATCAACTAGTTTCGTGACTACTAAATTTTTTTCTCAATTTTTACATTATTAAAAATTAAAAAGTAAAGCAATAATATTTTATTAGTGAAATGTTCTAGGTAATATGCAAGGATAGATTTGCTTTGATATGTGAGGTAATCCAATAACGTAACATTTAATTAGTCAAGTTGTCCCAATAACATACATTCAAATCGGAGTCCACAACATTATCACCACCTCAACGCTTAAGCGTCACTGTCAATGCCACAAGACTCTATTTCTAGGAAGGTTTAATTACAATACACGCATAACATATTGTTCATCTCTCGACTTGACTTCTTTCACATTCGATCACGCAGAAGAAGTGGTGGTGATCATAATCAAAACGGCCCAGAGATTCAAATCCAAGTGGTTATTTCACGATGGCTCTTCGCTTCAATTTCCTATGGATCGTAACACATAGAGGGAGAAGGTGCAGCCGTCGATTGCTCTCAGAGGAAGCATATTCAAAGGAATATCAAATCAGTACCATTGGTTAAAAATTCAACATAGGTGGCGTGGGGTGGGGTGGAGTAGGGTGGGTGGCGTGGGGTGGAAAAATAGAAGAAAGATATTATTGCAGGTTGGGAATAAAGATTAACAATCAAGCAAAATCTTTTGGATTGTTGTTTTTCTCTAGTGTAGGAAAAAGGAATAAGGGAGGTGGTCATTTTATGATCTGTATATGAAAGCTTGAGGATTTATGACAAATTTTTCTAGTGAATAGATTATGATTTTTAACCTTTTATGTCGATTTCTTTAACATATAACATGCATTAAAACTCAATTTTTGCAGAAATAATGAAGACAATAGTACTATAACAGTGAACACAAAACAACAAGTGATGAAGGAGTTCACCCCTCGTGAGCTACATATCCTGGCCCAGCTTCCAATGGTTGGGCCTCTTTCATTATGCACGAAAAAATGTGTTTACATCAAGTTACATTGCTCTAATGGCTTCAAAAATATCTCCAATGGCTCCGGAACAGTAAAAAACCCTATCTGGGCTCTTTTTTCTCCAAAAAGACCATAAACTAAATGAGTTATGCTCCAATGAAGTTTTTTCACTATTTGTCCTACAAATCGCACCTTCATGCAATTCGTTCTACAAAATATATCTTCCGCGACCACGTGGACCGACAATTTCACCCTGCACCAACGAGATTCCCGTCGCATCGAGTGAAAATTGTTGCCTAGTTAAATGGCCTATGTCGACCTTTATCCATTTAATCGGGCGCCATCTTTCCTCTCCTCCACCATTGATTTCGGGCTTGAACGAACTTTCCTACCGATTGTTTGTTGAACCTAGGTTCTAACTATGGGTTGGATGGTGGTTGGGTTTTGGAACCCACTGACTAACCATGGCATCAAACGTCGGGCCAATCACGCATGTGATCATTGTCATGACCGTCAGAGTAATTGTCACCATGGTTCTAACTTAACCTTTGCAGATAAACCTTGGCATCAAATGGTACTTGACGTGTGAACGCTCCGTTCCATATTGTCGTTGTGTTTTCGTTGGGTTAACTCCACTATGGCATTAAATTTGACTGCTCTTCACAATAGTGTGTTCACATGTCGAAACCACCAACATAATGGTTAACACTCCACTGCATAAACTTAAGGATATGGCTATGCCATATGGTTCTATCCGCTGAAATATATGGTTGCAATAAACTTTGGTTAAGTGGGTTATATATATGTTTTGGTTGAAATATATCTACCATGATATAAGTTTCCAACAACATTGGATATGGGCATATTAACATATACCATTTGGTTTCGGGGTTAGCCCTTAACCCTGGTCCGTGGACCGGGGTTGGGGGTTAGCCCCGGTCCCCACCCCTGCATAGAAATATTTTAAAGTTTAAATATGACTTGAATACTATATCTATTAAGCAACAAAGCAACAGAGTTGGTTGGAAGTCTTGTTGGTTGTTCGGAGGTCCCACGCTTGAACCCCCGGAGGCCCGCTTTGTCCTTAACCAAAATTTTATATGGCCACCAAGAGGCCACGTGGTAGCCTCTAGTTGGCCCACGTGGTCCTCTCTGGTTGGTCCAACTCAACCACTTGCCAACCAATAAAGTTCCACCAAATCTAAGCTAATAAGAGGCTTCTAAGTGTCAATTAGCCATTGGTCGAAGGAGCACAGTGAACATGCCATGTTAGGGTCCAGTGAGCAGTACAGACTACTGACTATGCAGCTGTGTACAACCCAAAACAAAAAAAAATTGTTGCTTCCCAAAATGGACAGAACTTAATATCGGGAGCATCTGATTTCGGATTTGAACAAAATGAGTTATGGTGAATTCAGATGACGATATATACGCATTGGCATTCGTTTCAAGCCATTGTGAGAACTTTGAAATTTGAGCATAAAAATGATCCACTGAATCATTCATCCCCATTGGAAGCTTTTGGACCTCCAAAAGTTCTTTATCAATCAACAAATAGATGAGGGCACAACTCCCTCACCCCTCCAGTCTCAATCCACTGAAATTTGCTTGAATTTGACACTGATATTTTAATGAAAACACATTGTTTTCCCTTATTTTGCAGCCCTTATATTGTTGTCATAGATAACATCTTGTTGCAATTTCCCAAAATATGCAGAACTGCAAACTGCCCTTGAAAGAATAAACACATTCCATCCTTGGTCATCAATCAAAGGAAACTTAAACATGTTAGGTCCCTATATTACTAGTATAGCCCCTTATTGTTGGTAGTATAAACCCCTTATTGTTATTGTTGTGCCCCTGTAACCCTCATATTGTTATTATTATGCCCTTACATTATTATTGTTAGGTCGGCTAGGATTACATTGTGGCCCCATAGACTCCTATATATAGAAATGAGGTTTTGTCATTTGTATCATCTAAGAATTTTTCATTTATGTAATGTATTGGAGGTTGCCCCCTCGAAGTGGCTTATTTCTAAGGCATTGATCTCTCTTTTCTTCTATTTTTGGAGTTGGTTTCATAACATTTGGTATCAGAGCTTTGGAATCTAGGGTTTTGTTGCTCCAAATAGGTTATCGTGGAATTTTTGCTATAACTTTTTTTCTACGAAGGTTCAGAAGCTTAAAGTTTTACAGAGCAAAGCTGAAATCTTGAGGAACATCGTGTAAAATTTTCAGATCTTGGTTCGCAATATATTCGGAGATATGATCTGTGGAAGTTAGGGCTTTTTTAGGTCCCCGAATTTCACCTAAAACAGGTCATCGTGGCATTTACGCTATAACATTTTTCTATGAAGTTTCAAAAGCTAAAGTTTTACAGAGTGAAGCCGAAATCCTGTGGAACCTCCTGTACATATTTTAGATCTTGGTTCGCAATATTTTCAGAGATATGATTTGCAGAAGTTAGGGTTTTTTCAAGCTCTCGAATTTCATCTCAAAGAGGTGACCATGAGAAAATCGTCATAACTCTCTCTCTGAGTATCGGATTGGAATTCTATAAAAAGTGACCGCAAGTACAAGAACTATAGTTTCCTGTGTATCAATTTAATAGTCTAAGGAAGGAATAGTGACACATGGCATGTCATAAAACTTCATTCTACTAAACCAGTCCATAATTAGGTCATTGTGGGAGATTGGGCATAACTTTGCCTTAAAGAATCCAAAATAGGTCAGACTTGTGGCATTGGAAAGAAGATTTAGAGTGCTACTACAGGGCCAAATTTCAGATATTGAAGATCTGAAATCACAAAGATAATTCAATTTCAATATCGAGCTCCTCAAAAGTAGGAAAAAGGTGTGTATTTTTTTTCCTAATTGCATAAGTCTTGTTTGAAGAATCAATTTGAATTGATTCCAAGGGCATATTTAGAATAGATATCAGTATTGGGTTCTAAAATTCCTCCTAAAAAGAATTCAACACCCATTAAGCCTTCAAAAATCTCTACTATGGCTCATGAAGATGAAGAAATGCAACATGACATATCAAAATTACAAGAGCAAGTGCACCAAATTTCGTTCTCGCAAAGAGCGACAAAAAATGAAATGGATGTTTTGAAGAAAAGCATGGAAGCTAAGATGGATGGTTTGAAGAAATGCGTGGAAGCTACGATGGATGGTTTGAAGAATGGTGTGGAAGAAAAAATAGATGGTTTGAAGAATGGTATGGAAGAAAAAATGGAAGGTTTCATGGAAGACATGGAAGGTTTGAAGGAAGGTTTGTCAAACTTGATACAAGAAATGATTCCTAATGGCGAAAAGATAGTAGAGGAGACTCATAATGAGAACAGAATAAATTTTAATCGTGATTTCATAAACTCTAATGTTTTATTGAAGAACCACCATATTCCAAATATAGATATGAGGAAGTTTGATGGCAAGAATCCCGTAACATGGATACTACAGATGGAGCAATATTTTGATCTCAATAATGTGCAAAACACACAAAAGGTACACATTGCAACTTTACATTTAGAACAAAATACATTTGTATGGTATCAATGGCTTTGCTCCCGTAAAAAAATTTTCACTTGGTCAATTTTTACGGAGGAAATGATAGCACATTATGAGGATACAAAGAGCAACACCTTCTTTAGCCAATTGATAAATCTCAAACAAAAGGGTTCTGTGGTGGAGCACATTGAGGACTTCCAAAAATTGAATATAAGGGTAACTGATATTCCAGAGGAACACAGGATTGATGTCTTCATAGGGACGTTAAAGGATAACATCCAACATGAAGTTCTCATTTGGGAACCTGATTCATTGGAGAAGGCATTCAGGTTGGCAAGAAAAATTATATGTAAAATTATGGCAACAAGGAAGCCTACCACTCACATCTATAAAGATGGAAGTGTTTCTAATCCTAGAATTCTACAACCTACAAGGTTGACACCACAATAATTGGAAAAAAAAAGAGTAAAAGGGCTTTTCTACAGTTGTGATAGCAAATACACTAAAGGTCATAAGTGTGTTGAGAAGAAATTATTCTACACAAATTGTGAATAGGATGAAGAAAATGAACAAAAAACTTCAAAAGAAGAGGATATACACCAGGAAACAACCCTAGATGAAGAAGAAATGAATCTAACCATATCATGTAATGCATTGGAAGGAATTACCACTCCTCAAACTCTCAAGATAGAAGGACATATTAAGAATAAAAAGGTAATAGTGTTGATTGATTCAAGTAGTACCCATAATTTTATTCATTGTAAGGTAGCCAAGGAATTGAATTGTTTCCTATACCCAGTGCCAGAATGTCAAGTGATGGTTGCAAATCAAGGAACTATAAATTGCTCTGGAAAATGCCATAATATCAAGCTAGCCATGGGGGAATATGTATTGAAAAGTCCAATGCTTTCCATCCCAATGGGAGGTGTTGATGTTGTACTAGCAGTACAATGGTTACAATCTTTGGAGACGGTAGCCTTTAATTTTCAAGAACTTTTCTTGATTTTTTTTTTGGAAGGAAAGGAAATCAAATTATGAGGTATCACAGGGAAGCCAGGAAAGATAATAAGCTCTAATGTCATGAAAAAGCTTCTGAAGAAATAACAATGAGGCGTAATTGCATAATTATGCCCACTAGAAGTTCCAACATCAAAATCATCTATTTCTCTATATTTCCAAAAAGTCTTGGACAATCATTCCAAGGTGTTTGAAACTCCCAAAGGACTCCCACCTATTCGTGATCGTGATCATGTTATTCATTTGATTCCAGGAAGTGCTCCTCCAAACATTAGGCCTTACAGATATCCTTATGTCCAAAAGAGTGAAATTGAACGTATGATTGCAAAAATGTTAGAGGTTGGTATAATTAAACCTAGTCAAAGTTCTTTCTCTGCTCCAGTACTATTGTTGCACAAGAAGGATGGATCATGGCGCATGTGCTTGGATTATAGGGAGCTTAATAAGCTCACTATTAAAGATAAATTTCACATTCCTGTGATTGATGAATTATTGGATGAATTACATGGAGCAATTTATTTTACCAAGTTGGATCTTCATTTAGGATATCACCAAATTAGAATGAAGATTGAAGATATTCTGAAAATATCATTTCAAACTCATGAGGGTCATTATGAATTTTTTTCATGCCTTTTGGCCTTACCAATGCACCTTCTACATTTCAAGGTTTGATGAATTCCATTTTCAAACCCTTCGTTCGAAAATTTGTGCTAGTATTTTTTGATGATATACTAATCTACAGCAGGTCTTGGAAAGATCATGTTCAACGTGTTGACGGGGTGCTCAAACTATTGGAGGAGAAACATTTATATGCAAAAACATCCAAATGTTTCTTTGGAGTACAAGAGGTGGAATATCTGGGTCATATTGTATCTCACGAGGGTGTTAAGGTAGACCCTAACAAAATTAAAGCCATTAAGGAATGGAAAGTCCCCACAACCATAAAGCAGTTGCGCGGATTTCTCGGGTTAACAGGGTATTATCGCAAATTTCTTAAGAATTATGGGAGAATAGAAGCACCTCTAACAACATTATTGAAGAAAGATGAATTTTCATGGACTCCTGAAGCGACTAAGGCCTTTGAACATCTTAAAGAGGCAATGTGCCTAGCACCAATCTTAGCTACGCCAGACTTCACAAAAACATTTATTGTGGAATGTAATGCCTTAGGAAATGGAATTGGTGTTGTTTTAATGCAAGAAGGAAGACCCATTTCTTTTGAAAGTCGTCCAATCAAAAGAAAGTATTTACAAAAGGCTATTTATGAGAAGGAAATGTTGGCAATACTACATGCCCTAAAGAAATGGAGACCTTACCTAATGGGAAGACACTTCAAGGTAAAAATTGGTCATGATAGTCTTAAACACTTTTTGGAACAAAGAATACCTTCAGAAGAGAAGAAAAATGGGTCACAAAGATGTTGGGTTATGACTTTTAAATCATCTACAAAAAAGGGAAGCTAAATGTTGTTGCAGATGCACTCTTAAGAAAGGATGAAGAGGTGGAAGAATTGCTTTGTGCCATTTCTATTATCCAACCAGATTGGATAACCGAAGCAAGGGATGAATGGAAGATGGACAAAGAAGTGTGGACACTCATTCAAAAGTTGCAGCAAGATCCTAGTACATCTGATACATTTAGTTGGAAAAATGATTCCTTATGGTACAAAGATCGCTTATACATTTGCAAGAATTCCTAATGAAAACAAAATATTCTTTTGGAATTGCAAACTTCTCCTTTAGGAGGACACTCGAGATTTTTAAAAACTTACCACAGGGTGAAGAAAGATTTTTTTTGGGATGGCCTTAAATCTGATATTCAAAATTTTGTGGCGGAATGTTTGGTTTACTGGAAAAATAAAGTTGAGACAATTAAGACCCTGGGCCTTCTACAACCTTCATCCATTCCAAGTCAATGTTGGAAGGAGATTTCAATGGATTTTATCACAGGTTTACCTAAGTCCGAAGGAAGGAGTGTCATCATGGTGGTAGTTGATAGACTTACCAAGTATGCACACTTGTGCATTATCTCATCCATTTAAAGCAAGTACAGTTGCTACTGCATTTATGGAAAAAATTCAAAAGCTACATGGAAACCCGAATATTATTGTAAGTGACAGAGATCCCATTTTTATAGGAAATTTTTGGACAAAATTATTTTCTTGTTTGGGTACTCAACTAGCTCATAGCTCATCTTATCATCCTCAATCCGATGGTCAAACAGAGATAGTGAATAAATGTTTGGAATTATATCTTTGTTGTTTTGTATCTGATAAGCAAGCACAATGGGTCAAGTGGTTACTTCTCATTGAATGGTGGTATAACACTTCCTTTTATACTGCAGCAAAAATTACCCCATTTATGGCACTTTATGGATATCATCCATCATCCATCACATCTTCTTTAAGAGAAAATTCTAGGGTTCAAACAGTGGAAAATCACATCAAGCATCAACAGGAAGTTCTCCAACTCTTAAACGATAACCTAAATTTGGCACAAAATCGAATGAAACAACAAGCAGATCAACATCGCAGTGAGAGAAGTTTTGATGTAGGAGACTACATATTTTTATGGCTACAACCATACAAACAAATGCCCCTCAAGAAAGCTAAGAAGGATAGTAAATTATCGCCAAAGTATTATGGTCCTTACAAGGTGTTGCAAAAGATTGGTACTATGGCATACAAATTGGAGCTTCCTGCTTCTTCACGTGCATCCAATTTTCCATGTTTCATGCTTAAAGAAGGTTATAGGAGACAAAATTCTAGTTCAAACAATATTGCCAGAACTTGATGAGGAAGGAAAAACCATATTGGAACCTGAAGCAGTCGCAAAAACAAGAACTTGACAGCTAAAAAATCGATCAATTTCAGAGTATCTCATTAAATGGAAGAACTTACCCAATGAAGATTCTACATGGGAGCATGAGAATTTTATACAGAATCACCCAGAGCTACTCAAGCATTGAGGACAACATTTTTTTGAAGGAGAGGAGCATGTTAGGTCCCTACATTACTAGTATAGTCCCTTATTGTTGTTAGTGTAACCCCCTTATTGTTATTATTGTACCCTTGTAACCCCCATATTGTTATTATTTTTCCCTTACATTATTATTGTTAGGTCGGCTAGGATTAAATTGTGGCCCTATGGACTCCTATATATATAAATGAGGTTTTTTCATTTGTATCATCTAAGAATTGTTCATTTATGTAATGTATTGGAGGTTTCCCCCTCAAAGTGACTTATTTCTAGGTCGTTGGCTCCTGTAATTCACAGTATCATAAGGTGACTGGTTATTTATGTTTAGATCGTTTATATTGAGAATAATATTCCATGACTGTAATTTATTTCCAGAAAAAGGAAGCAAAATCGTGACTGTCAGAACTTCAAAGGAATCAATCTGCCTTTTCAGTTTAGTTGAAAGAGGAAAGTGTTGTTGATAAAGTGTAATGGTGAGAAATCTTCATTTCTTCCCTCATTCATTTCATTTACCCTCTTTTACCCTTCATTTTCCAAACTCTAAAGTCCAACACTTCATTTCTTTCAAAACACTTTTTAACTATTAAAATTCAATTTTTATAGTTAAAAAGCAACTCCGCCCACCCACTAACATCCATATCATATTTCTCTTTAAAATTACCATATATTCCTTTTATTGCAGCTCTGCCCACACCCCAGAAAACCTTATATATATATGTGTGTGTGTGTGTGTGTGTGTGTGATATAGTATTTATCATTTTCTGCACTTAACCATATTAAAACCTTTACCTTTCATCGCACCTCGTTTATCACAGTTTTAAACTCCATTCATAACACAATTTTTGAATCCTACAGAACCCACAAAATGCGATTTGCGATATTGGTTGGGACCCATCACCTTCTTGCATTGCAAGTTCGCAAATATTATTTACCACTTTCACTTACTTCCACCTCATTCCCCGATATGTAATTTACAATATTGGTTGGGATGCATCGCAAGTTCGCAAATATTACTTACCACTTGCACTTACTTCTACCTCATTCCCCGATATGCGATTTGTGATATTGGCTGGGACCCATCACCTTTTCGCAATCGCAAGTTCGCAAATATTACTTACCATTTGTACTTACTCCCACCTCATTCCCTGATTTGCGATTTGCGATTTGCGATATTGGCTGGGACCCAACTGGATATCGCAATTCGCAAGCTCAAGAGGATAAGCGCTCAAGAATCATGTTGAAATGTCGAAGTGTGAAGTGCGATAATGAAGCAGACATGATATAGTTCAATGCTAAAATCTAAAGTAATTGAAGTCCGGTTGTGGGACCCAATCGCATATCGCAATTCACAAGCTCAGGAGGATAAGCACTCAAGAATCATGTTGAAACGTTGAAATGTGAAGTGTGATAATGAAGTGGACGCAATGCAGGTCAACGTTGAAGCCTAAAGGATTTTAAGTCTAGGTGTATGTGATTTTCCTTTTGTTAAATCGCATCAGAGAACAAAGGAGGCTTATAACATAGAACATTTGGATCACCAAAATGCGATTAAGGGACCAGACGCGAGCCTGTTCAAAGTTTAATTGGAATTTATTTAAGGTCGAGAGTTCTTTGCAGTTATGTTGTTTTATGAAGGAAAGTGAACGCGGGCAGAAAATCTTGGGTAAGGGACACGACACAAAGCAAAGGGTAGAGTAAGTTGAACGTTGTGGTAATGAGGAGATAGACACCATGAGTCGAGTTGGGCTCAGCAACACTCTGGGTAGAGTCAGTTGTTGAGACAAAGGTGAAGACTGAACATTGCGGGCACAAGCAAAAGAGGTAGAGTCAGGAAAAAGGATTTGATTGACAATGCACAGTGAACACATTAGCACAGCCGCCGATCGACGAAAAGTTGCTAGCACCGCATCATATATAATGATCTAGCAAAGGCAGCCCAAAAGTAGAGCCAGATGTCTGAGCCACCCATTGTTGCCTCTTTGTGACCACCTCAGCCACCTTCCGCTTACTTTTGAATTCACGAAGAGCTGCTGAATTTTTTGGATTCACGAAGAGTTTCCAAATTTAATTCCACAGGCGGTGTTTGTCAGAGATATTTTTTTTGGGCCTTGCATGGCCACACTTGTCCAGTTTTTTCTTAATTTTAATTAATGAAAATTTTTCGAACTATATAGGGAAACTGACATAGTTTTTAGTTAAATACTGCTTGCATTAGCAGTATCAAGGGTTGGACTTGGTTGGACCTTTTTGGACCCTGCATTGTAAGAACTAATGTATTGGAGCACTGTAATTTTGGAGATGGGCATCAATAATAAAATATTGTTCTATAGGATACTTGAGCTGTGTTAGATGGTGATGTGTTACTTCTTTGTTTTAAATGTTGCCATTGTTTTTCTTACTATATGTCTATTCATGTGATTTTAAAATAGAAATTTTAGGTTAAGATTTGTTGTTGGAGCACCTTAATTTTGTCTGTATTTACAATCTAAATGTTTGCTACTAAATTATGATTAAAGAATTTTTAACTTCTCTATAATCACTACTGAACACTACTATTTCCTCCACCTCATAATTCACAATTCTCTAAAGATCCATTTAGCATAGTTAGCTTGCCTTGTGATGCTCTTGAAAATTTGATGCACCAATCCAGCCTTTTGACTCCATATCCCAATCGATTAGTCCCTGTAGACCTGCTCATCCAACCTACAAAATAAATCAAAACAACCAATTCACACAATCACTGTAACTAGCCTAACATCAACATTCATAATATTAAAGAAAAATTAAATCAGAAATAGAGAGAGTCCTCTCTAAGTCTAGGAATGCTAGGTCCTAGATTCCAAAGTGGTTTTATTTTTTCCTCTATCATTTATTCTTGCCAATATTATAAATTATAGGGCCCCAACATAATGGTGACCATACTGGGTAACTATTGAAAATCTTGACATTTCATTCGAATTCAGAAACCCCAATCAAAAAAAATTATATGCTAAAAGTATTTTCCAAGATTGGTATCTGGTTGTTGATGGTGGAAAAATAGTCAGACAAGAGAAGGTTGAAATCATCCACCTAGAGACTCCACAAAGTTAAGTTGATATAAAGACTCCATTGGTAAAAGAATCCATAATTCTAGAGAACCTATAGTGACTCCATTATATTTTTTATTGTTTTCCAAATGAATTCAAGAATACAACGTAGGTATGCTCCTATGGACAGATCAAAGATTCCAGGTTTTCTGAATCCCATGCCCAACATCGATTGGTTAAAATATCTTTCAGTGTTTAAAGATGAAAAAGGAGATGATGTTGTTATACATTTGTTAAGATTTCATATGCACGTCTGTATGTTTAAAATACAAATTCTAGAAGACTGTCTTATGAAAATGTTTGTGGCAAGTTTAGAAGAGAAATCTAGGTCCTGGTATGAAGATCTACCGACTGTAAGTATAAGTTCTTTGAAATTTTTTCATGCTGTGTTTTTTAATAAGTATAAAGAAGATTGCCCATCCTTGTCACTAGTTCAATACTGTTGTGATAATTTTCAAAATTTTATTGAATATCTAGAGGATAAATATGATGATGATCAATTTATGAATGAGGAAATATTAGAAGCTTTAGAAGAAATACCTTCTAGGAAGATAGAATTCTTGTTTGAAATGTCTTCTCATCGTAAAAAGGGAAAATATATATGTTGTCTAGAAGTTCATGAAGGTTCACCACAGGAGATATTCCTAGAAGCACAAGGACAAACTGATCAGCAGAAGGTTAAGGAAGTAACTCAGTTTCCTAAACCTATTCAAGCAGAGAATAGCAGTGAAAAAATACAACAGTCTAGTGATAAAGGAGAAAAAGCAGCAAATCTTGATAGCCTATATTCACAAGAGCACCTCCATCCAGCAATGTTTTATTCATATATTGAATACCAATCAAGTTTGCCTAATGAAAGCCAATAAATTTTTCCAAAGGAAGACCAACCAGGTTTTTTTATTCAAGATCACTTAAATTCTCTTTTTGAGTTTGCAGACCTTGAAGAAAATCATAAAATTTCTCCATCATTATGTTCTTCTTGGGATGCTAATGAAGTTTCATAGCATAATGTTACAAGTCATGCTCCTTCATCTGAAATTAATAAGAGTTTGCAGCTCCCTTGCAAGATTCTGTGTGACAAAGAGAATGATAAAGAGAACTCAGAGCACTTGACAATAGTGGATAATGAGGGAAAACAATTGGCTCCCTTGCTGTTTGAAGAGAATCAGTTTCAACACGTAAGCAAAGCAGTAGTTTGGAATGAGGTTTGTTTTCTTGTTACAAATCATCCAGAAGAACTTATGTTGCATGATTAAATCCTTTGGTCAGTATATTGTAGCCATCAGTGAAGGAAGAATTTTCCAGGTTCATCAATAGAGCTATTGACTCCAGTGGAAAAGTTAAGTTGTCATGTTTTAAATTCATTTTTCTACGTAGAGAGGTGGAATGCAAACTTCAGTTAAGTATCCATTTGCTCGACTGGTTGCATTGGAAGTTTGTTATTACTTGATATGGCAGTAATTTTATCAAATTAGAGTAGGTAGATGAGTTCAAATAAGCTTAGTAATTTGAGAATCTTTCCAGTTTTAGTTTCAGATTGCTTTCATTTTTCATTTCAAGTGTATTCTAGACTTCAGTTTCAGCATAGTTCAGGTTTCAGCATTTTGATTTTCAGGGCATAGCAGTGACCTTCGTTTGACATTTTGTAGTGCATATTTTAGCTATAGTTTCAGTTCAGATTGAAATACATGGATAATAAGTTCAGAACAAATGAATAAAGTTTCCAGTTGCAAAATTTTTGTGGTAGAGCAGGTTTCTAGCTTAAACCATCTCAATTACCAAGGCATTGGTCGCCAAATTCAGAGATCTGCGGTTCTTTGCTGCCCCGCTGGGAGGACAACATCCCTAGCTGGAGCCACTATTAGACTCCTGTAATTCACAGTATCACAAGGTGACTGATTATTTATGTTTAGATTGTTTATATTGAAAATAATATTCCATGACACAACCTCAAATTCTTCTCACCTTGAACATTGTTGACATGATGATGCTTAGCATGTCTAGCCTTGCGCTTGACTTGACTCTTGACCATATGTGATCGCCATCACCATGCACCACCCACCAACACATTATCAAACCCACAAGAAGAACTTTTAGAACCAAATTCCTCTTTGTCAAATTGCTTTCGCACTTTCTCTTTGACCTTTGTACTCTCTAACATTGGCATCTTGTTCACGTCACTTTTCAACAATGATGCATGATGTTGTAATTTTACTTCATCTTGTTTACCTCTTTTAGGAGGAAACATGTCAGACTCCTGAAACATCTTATCACAATCATTAGTAACATTAATGAAATCATATTTTACATTTGATTCATCACCTTTAAAGGCCTTATTCACAACATCTTTATGCTTGAACATTAACAAATCAAAATTCTGACTAGCATTAAAAATTATCTTCATTTGTCCAGCATTCATTAAAGACAAACTCATCTTCTTACCATGCACTCTAACAATGTACTCAATCCAATTCTTTAACAATTGATACTTATTCTCATGGCAATGAAATATTTCTCTCCAATCATAAAGATTTAGGCTTCCCAAAACTATACCACAAATATCAAATGGAATTACATCAAGTTTAACTTCATCAAGAAATTTTGCAGTGATTTCAAATCTAAGGATGCACCTCTTTGTAACCAGAAATTTTGCATTCTCACATACCCAACCTAAAGTATATGGTCTAGGATGTGGAATGGTCTCTAAATTTAACTTCTTGACAAGATATTCTGAAATAATATTTGCTTGTGAACCACTATCAAACAATGTTTCTATCTTGTTATGCTTTGAAATAACTCTAAGATGGAAAAGCTAAATTCATATTTCTTCATCTTGAGTACCATTGAAACAACTTGAAGAACTAGTAATTGCAGTTTCCTTACCATTCAAAACCATTGTTGTGATCTTTGTTTCATCTCTGGAATGAGAACCTAAATCATGTTGTAATGTTGTGGTTGTCTTCTCCTTTTCCTTGTTTTTCAACTTCTTGGGTCTCATTTCTGGATGAAGTTTCCAACAACGATCTTAATCGTTTCCATATTTGGAACGGTGTTTGCATGTGAGTTTTTATTTCTCCATATTAATGGATGCATTCTTCTTTCCTTTTCCCTTGAACTTACCCTTTCTTTTTTCTCCAAACTCAAAGGTATTCTCACTTTTTTCATTTGAAACATGTTTCCCTCTCACCTCTAGATGTGTGGCTTATACATAAACTTCCTCTAAACTTGTAGGGTTAAACATGAGAATTGTATGTGTTAAATAACTATGAAAACCTCTGATGTATTTCAACAAAGTAACTTGAGATGTCAAATATAAACCCAATATTAGTGCTCTTCTTATAAATTCTTTAGTATAGCTTTTCACACTTTGTACTTTTCCTTGCCTCAAGTTTTTCCAATCCATTATATCTTTCTACATGTATGCTAGTGGATAGAATCATCTTCTCAATGGAGCAACAAAATAATTCCAAGAGGTTAACACCTTACCATGTTTCTTCATGTCCTCTTGAGTTTTGGTTTCCCACCAAATAAGTGTTGCACTCTCCAATCTCAATGAAGAATGTTGAATTGTGGTGTCATGATCCTTGATCCTTTGTATCCTACAATACACTTCAAACTGACGAATCCATTTATACAATTTTTTAGCACTTACCTCTTCATCATACATAGGAAAATCAAACTTTATGTCAAGTTTTGGAAATGGAGTTTTACCATGTCCCTTTGGAGAATGTGGAGGTGATTGTGAAGGGATTGTTGTGGAAGATGATGATGGTGAAAATGGTGGTGAGGATGGAGGTGAAGATAATGGTGGTGTCAAAGGTGGTTTGTCACCATTCCCTCCATTACCTTTTGGAGTCTTGTCTCCATCTCCTCCATATTCTTTTGAATGATTATCTCCCTTTGGATGATTGGAGCTCTCACCTTGAAACCTTGTGTTTCTCTCTTCATAGATAAATTTCACCATTTGTGTCATATCAAAGAATGCTTTTTTGAAAGCCTTTTCATCCTCTGACATATTTCCAAAATCTCCTTACTGTGACATGCTGTTGAATCTTCAAGTACAATTGGAGGTGAAATTTGTGGTGGAGAATGTGGCAATTGTGCTCTCCTTGTCCTTGACATAACTTGAGGACTTGCAACCCCAAAATTTCCATCTCCTCTCTTGAGCTCTGACCTTGTAAACATCATAAACACTTGCAAACAAATTAAACCCTCAAAGCAACAAAGAACTCTAGCTCTAATACCAAATTTATCTGTATATGAAATATTGAGGACTTGTGACAAATTTTTCTAGTGAATAAATTAGGATTTTTAACCTCTTATGTCAATTTATTTAAAATATAACATGCATTAAAACTTAGTTTTTCAAAAATAATGAAGACAATAATACCATAAAAGTAAACACAAAATAGCAAGTGATGAAGGAGTTCACCCCTCCTAGTCCATCTTCCAATGATTGGGCCTCTTTCATTATGCTCAAAAAATTGTGTTTACATCAAGTTACAATGCTCTATTGGCTTTAAAAATATATCCAATGGCTCAAAAACAGTCAAAAACCTCTAGGTGGACTCTTTCTGCTCCAAAAATTTCTAAAAACTAAATGAGTTATGCTTCAATGACGTTTTTGCACTATCTGTCCTACAAATCGCACCTTCCTGCAATTCGTTCTACAAAATCTGCCTTTCGCGACCACATGGGGTGACAATTTTTCCCCGTGCTGGCAAGAATCCTACCGCTTTAGTTGCAAATTATCACCTGGCCTATGTCGGCCTTTATTTGGTTAATTGGGTGCCACATTGCCTCTTCTCCGCCATCGATTTCGAGCTTGAACGAATTTTCTTGCCGATTGTTTGTTGAACCTGGGTTCTAACTGTGGGCTAGCTAGTGGTTTGGTTTTGGAACCCACCAACTAACCGTGGCATCAAACGTTGGGACAACCACGCATGTGATCATTTTCACGACCGCAAAGTAATTGTCACTCTGGCTCTAACTTAACCTCCATAGATAGACATTGGCATCAAATGGTTTCCGTGTGAACACTTTGTTCTAGAATATCATTGTGTTTTCATCGATTTAACACCACCATCACATTAAACTTGACTGCTCTTCACAATAGTGCGTTCACATGTCGAAACCACCAACATAACGATTAACACTTCGCTGCATAAAATTTAGGATATGGATATGTCATATGGCTATATCCGCCGAAATGTATGGTTGCAATAAAATTTGGTTATGTGGGTTATATTTATATGGTTTGGTTGAAATATATCTGCCATGATATAAGTTTCCAAACACTTTGGATATGGGCATATTAACATATACCATTTGGGGCCGCGGTTAGCCCTTAAACCTGGTCTGTGGACCAGGGTCAGAGTTTAACCCCGGTCCCCACCCCCGCATAGAAATATTTTAGAGTTTAAATAGGACTTTAAGACTATATCTATTAAGAAACAAAGCAGCGGAGTTGGTTGGAAGTCTTTTTGGTTGGTTGGAGGTCTCGCGGTCAAACCCCCGGAGACCCACTCTAGCCTAAACCAAAATTTTAGATGGCCGCCAGAAGGTCACGTAGCAGCCTCTAGCTATCCCACCTAGTCCTCTCTGGTTGGTCCAACTAATCACCTTCCAACCAATCAAATTCCACCAAAGCTGAGCCAATAAGAAACTACCAAGTGTCAAGCAGCCATAGGTCAAATGATCTATATGAGATCTTAATGTAAATGTGCTTGAGATTGTATAAATTGCAACTACTAAAATTGCATTTTATGAGATTTTATGTTAAATTCGTATACACATAAAGCATGAATTTAAAATCTGAACAACAAAAAACAATAGACAAATACACCATAAAAATAACCACAACATAGCAAGTGATGAATAATTTCACCCCTCTTGGGATACGTCTGTTGGTCCAGCTTCCAAAGGCTTGGAACTATATCATTATACTCAAAAATGGTGGTTACATTAGTTTTCAGTGCTCCAATGGCTTCAAAATCTCTTCCATTAGCCTCAGAGCTGTCAAAAATGCTTGTCTAGACTCTTTCTTCTCCAAAATTGTTCAAAAACTAAAGAAGTTATGAGTTCCCCTAGCTTTGCTACTAGTCGCTCTACAAATTCCCCAAAATTCGAAACTTTCCTACACATTTTTCCCAAAATCCGCTAATCGAACACCATTTTGGCAGAATTCCAGCAAAAATTGTTCACGCTTTAGTTTTTCCATTAACTCTTAAGAAATTGAATTTTAAATTAAATAAAATAGTGGCCGAATTATTTTTTTAAATAAAAATATCGGCGGCCACACCTTCGTGCCCATGGTTCTGCCTTGGGTCATATGCATATATATATGGGGGGGGGGAGGCTAAGCCCTAGCCCTTTCCCCCAAATCCACCCAATGAACATTCAAATAGTGTTTGGTTCGCATGGTTTAACAAGAACCATGGTGGCCCGGTCGGTTAATACATTGCATTGTTTGTTACAAGATTGGGTGTTCTAATCTTCCAAAGGTTAA
This sequence comes from Pinus albicaulis, assembly GCA_034641835.2. Classification (NCBI taxonomy): domain Eukaryota; kingdom Viridiplantae; phylum Streptophyta; class Pinopsida; order Pinales; family Pinaceae; genus Pinus; species Pinus albicaulis. The sequence goes on along the minus strand of CM076571.1, from coordinate 438,513,209 downwards.
TTCAGACTTCAAACAAATTTTTGGTGGCCCCCGTGCTGCCACATGGCAAACTCTGATTGATCCACATGGAAGCATGTAGTTATCCACCATACAACCAATTAAATTCAACCACACCAGCACCATTCAGGGTCTGCCACATGTCAGGAAGTTGTAGGCCAAAAAGAAAATTAATTTCAACCAATCACAATGTTAGGCACTCCTTTGGATCTCCGAAGCGAGAATGACGACTAGATCATGCTAGGTGCTATAGTCGGTGAATGACTCGATCATGGAGATTTTAGGCTAGATATGCAGATTTAGGGTTTGGTTGATTTGGAATTTTGTGTTGAATGAAACTGGACCTTTAGAGTTATGCTTTGAAAACTGTGGTAGGGCTACAAGAGAACAATTTGCAAGGGAATAAAGGGGCAAGGTAGGCAAGCTTGAGTGACTCTTTAGGTTGTATGTTTATGGTGTAGGATGAATAGAAATATGAGGAACAAGCATAGAAATATGAATTCATTCCTTAAGAATAAAATAAACACAACATCATCATCTCATCAAAACAGGGCATGTATTACTCATGAATCCTGCTAAAAAACATTAAATACAATGAGTGAAAGTAGTAGATATGTAATGGAAAGAGAAATAATTCAATCGAGTGACTTACAAAAGAGAAAGATGGCCATACAATCTCACCACATGAATCCCTAAATTTAAGCTACAACTTTTCTTTGTATTCACTGTATTACATTGTCAAACTAAAATACACTAGTTCAGTGTCCAAGATTCCAACTCTTGGAAATTATTACAAAAGGCATCATATAGCTACTAAGGTTGAAATAATCCCTTGGAGGTCTAATTTTCCAGCAATAAAGTCAAATTCATGCACCTATCTAAAGTCTGCTACACACTAGGGGGGTTACACAACAAATTCCTCCTTAAACTAACCACTAAGAGACATATCCTCAAAGCAATAAATAGAGGATAAGACACCTATTTACCTCCATTTTTACCATTTAAATTTAAATTTTTACCTTTAAATTCATCTACATTCACTTTTTCACCTTTACAAAAGTCAAACTGGAAATTGAAGAAAATTACACAGTGAAATGTTTATAAAAATCTCAGAAATTTGCAGATGCGTAGCGCCAACTTTGAGGCCACTTTTGAACACCTTACTGAAGTCAAAATGGAAATATGAGAGAATGGTAAAGTAGCCCTGCATGTCTAGTTTCCAGAACATTTTTAATTATTTAAAATTAGCCATGGGAAGGCCCTCAAAAACTCATTCTCCCAAGGTGTCTCCAAATGCGCAGTGCCTGTCAAAAAGAGGGGCAAAATGTTGATATTTTACCCCTTTTTCTCAAAATTTGTGCCCTTTCTGGAAAATATGAGAAAATCGGTTTTGATAGGAGGGTATAATATTTTCAAAAATGTAAACCACTTTTCATTTGGAGCCTTCAGGAAAAAGCGCAACACGAAGGCGCTACGCATCCAGCCTTAGTGAAATTTCTTGTTTTTCTGAATTTGCACCGAATTTGACCAAAAAACAAAATTTGCTCCAAATATTCATAAAATTGGCACCGAAGTGTTGGATGAGTTGTACTATGCAACCATGGAGGAATCAGAAATAAAATCAATTTTTTCCTTCTCCTTTTGGCTAATTAGGGTTTTCTTAAGCTTGTCTTGGGTTTTCGTAAGTTTGTCTTGCAATTGCTTGATTTTGATGTGTCCAATTTGATTTCTTGTTTGATAGCGGGAAACCATTTTGTGGATCTTGTTATCCTTTTTTTCATTGTGTAGGAGCTTTTACAAATTATTATTTATCTTCTGAAGCCAAAACTCCTTGTCCTCATTGATCTCTTTGGCCATCCTCTCTTCAAAAGTGAGCTCCTCTTCTGTAGGGTTTTTCTCTTTCTCTTTATGCAGTGCCTTGTTGAGACCAATGGTTCTTGGCCTCTTCTTCTTGACCTATTGTTAATACTCATCATGTTCAGCCACTTCTTTTCTTCTCTCCTGTTGGTTTTCCTAAAATTTCCTTTTCTCAAAAATCAACTAATTTGTCTTCATTTGACTATTCTCATGTTCAAGAAATGAATTGATGAATTGGGACCTTGCCAAATTTTCTTGGAGCTATTTGATCTGAGCATCCTTGACTTTGATTATCCTTCACGATTTTTCCTACTCATCATGGTCCTCTAACTCAACCAATTCAAATTCATGTTCCTCCTCATCACACATGGATGTCTCATGCAGTGTTGATGGTATTCCCTATAGTGAAATAGGCTTGGCCCCTTCCTCTTTCCGAGGAGAAAACACAAGCCTCCTACATCTTTGATATATGAGAGTAACCTCATGCCTAGGCAGCTTTGAAACCTCAGTAAGTTTGCTTGATGACCCCACCTCCATAGGTTTTTCTGACATGGCAAGTGATATGTTTTCTTGCTGAGTTAGTGTAGTAGTTGTGTGCATCTGGAAAGTTGTCTCAATGAAGGTATCCCATGTCATGATATTCTCTTCCAACTGATGGAGAACTATGACTTTCACCAATATATGGTGAAAGAGGATAGGGTAATGATATGTGTTCATGACTTGCACCTTTTTTGCCATCTTGTTCACACTCCTATACAATAAATTGCATAAGTTTAGGGACTTCACTGTTGTGAAGTGCATGAGAAATCTAATATGATATTAGTACAATCTAGAAAACCTTCCCTCACATGTAAATAATTTCATCACAACCTTAATCAATGGTGCATACCTCTCTAGCAAGTATCTGAATGGAAGAATGTGGGTATGAGTCTCTTTGTACTATGATTTTATGAAGGATTTGTACTGCTCAAGGTCAAGACTCATTCCTTTGAACCAATATTCCCCATGATTAGGTATCCCTGTGGCAAAAGAGATGGAATCAAATAAAAATGTGAAATCAATCCCTACAATGGTGGCTTTTTCTCCCTTCAAGTTGGTGGCAAACAAATCTGTAAGCCCCTCATGGTAACCTACCTCCTCCACTCTTTGACAAAACCCTAGGTAGTTGACATCTTCAAATCATTTTCTGATGAAGGGTGAGGAAATTATTTGATTGCAGTTTGAGGGCTCATACCTCACTATATTTCCCCCTTTGTGTTTTCTTCTCTTCTCTGATGGTGAGGAATCTCCTTCCATGATTTGAAAACCCTAGATGATGGGAGGGGGAAAACAGGGAAAAGTGAGTGAAGGCAATGAAATGAGGGAGTTAGGGAAGGGAGATAGGGGCAGAAAAATTTAGGGAGAAGGGAAGGGATCTTATGAATGTTTAGGGAATGAAATGAAGGTAAATTATTGAGGGGGGTAAGCTAGGAAATTCAAACATAGTCCTAGCTAGGAAAATGGCCCAATTTGGTAGAATAGGGCTAGGGTTTGTAGGGAGATGATGCAAAAATTATGGGAAATAGTTTGTGAGGTATGGGAATGATGTATAGCTAGCAAAAAAAGGTGGAGGGACAGTGGTACTAGGGTTTCATAGCATCAATTGATCATTTGATAGCTAAAAGCATGAAATTCTTATAAAACCCTAGGGAACTTAGCTTGTTATTATTTCTTGGTTTTCCATGGAAGAGAGGGCATACAGATGAATGTACTTACTTGTTAAGATTCTTTGAAGATGAAAAACCCTAAATGGAGGCTGAGAAATCAATTTGGGTGACTTTTGAGCAAGATTGAGAAACTCTTCCTTGTGCGCACTACAGTTCACAAATGCACAGCATCGATACACAGCGCAATTCACGGATGCGCAATGCCTCCTCCAGATGTGTAACACGGTTCACAGATGCACATCGTCTCCAATTTTTCTCCACTTTCGGCTAAAAAATGTGTTTTTCTCACCAACTGAAGGAGGATCTCGATAATGAGGGGCAAGAGGAGTGCAAATGAAATGTGTTTATGAATTTTTTGCCATTTTACAAGCATGGAATAGCTTTCTTTAAGTGATAATGGGCCCCACATGACTTTCTTTCTTCTTTTTTACTTTACAACCTTGGACATTTGTAATATGAACTTTTTGAATCTTCCTTGGAACATTGAAATGTAGCTTTATAAATTTGAAGTACTTATTTCATATAGAAACATAAAATTACATTTAAAAATAAAAATTTATTGAAGAAACTTGCTTTATTACCACTCTTCCAATTTTCTGGATTTTATGTATGAAATGGCAGTTTTGGTGACCTTGAAACCCAAATGACCTAATAGAGACTCTGAACTAAATGAGATCATAGTGGAGATGACTGAAATGATGATGAAAATATCTGAATAATGATATACTCAGCTTATTTGATGACATGGACGAGCAATTTAAAATTTTGGAAAGAGTGGAAAATAATCCTAACCCTAATGCCTAGTGACCAAATTTTTGCTTGAACACCTAGTGAAATGACAAAATTTTGACTACGGGACCCTAACAAGACATGATAAGATTCCATTTGATCATTGGTGATAGGATGAAAATACTGACACTAACATTGTCTCCAGCTAGGGATGGCAACTCCTTCGAGGTATGAAGAACATCGTAGACCAAGTAGCCTAATCATTGGGCATGGAGTCAAAAGTTAAAAACTAGACTAAATATTGAAAACTTGATATGATAAACTGACTTAAAACTAGACTGAATTGACTTTAACTAGATTTTGAAAATAGCACCAAATCAATAGAACTTTATGGCCTTCACCTCGGGCTCCAAGCTCCGATGATTCACCACTTCAGTCTTTGTAGAAAAATTAAACTGATATGTACAATGGAATTGGGAAATTTTCATAAATCTGCATAAAAAATGGTAATGCTTAAGGAGCCTACCATTGATTTTTCCTCCTAAGCAATCTTCTCCATTCATTTCTTTGAATAGGAAAGCATATTTTCTGCGAGAGGTTGAAATCTTGTATGGTCCTTTCCACAGGTTCTCAAATTTACTTTCTTTCCCTTTTCCTTGTTTCTAGCATCCCAACAGAGGACCACATCTCCAATATTGAAATCATCTACCTTTGTATTGTGCTCATATACCTTATTTATCCTTCCATGAATCTTTGAGGTGTTTTGAAATACCTCATCTCTGGTTTTTTGAAGATGGATCATATGATTGATTCGACATTGCACATCATTCTCTTCACTACCTGCTTCTTGTAACAACTTCATAGCCAGGACTGCAAGTGATGTAGGGAAAACTATATCTACTCCATATACCAATTGGAAAGGATACATTCCTATTGACTTACTACTCACCATGTCCGTCCACAAAGCATTAACAAGCTTCTTATGCCATTTCTTCTTGTTCACCTCCAACATCTCCTTTATGATTTTGATCAAAGATGTATTAGAAGATTCCACAAATTCATTACCTTGCAGACAATATCCGGTTGAGTGCCCCAATTTTATGTTGTACTTGTCACAAAACTCAACCATTTTCTTCGACTTGAATGTAGCCACATTATCTGTAATGATCTTGTGAATACAACTAAAATGAGACAAAATGTTAGTCTCCAAAAAATGAATGATGACTAAATCTGTAGTTTGCCTTTTTGGGATCACTTCGATCCATTTGGTGAAGTATCGGTAGCTATTAAGATACATTTATGTTGGGTAGATGATTCAGTGTGAATTTCTCCAATAAAATCAAGGCCCCACTGCTAAAATGGTGCTTGCACAGATATGGGTTGCAAAGGTAGCAGGAGAAGCTTCCTCTTACCTTGAAGTATCTGATACTTGTGACAAATCATCATGGTTTTATATAAATCTACAAAACGAGTATGCCAATAATATCTAGCCCTCAATACCTTATTTTCCATGATTTTCCAAAAAAATTTACCTCCACAATATCCCTTATGGAAATAATTCATTACTTCCTTGGCTTCATCTTCTACCAAACAGTTCAGCAAGACACCTCTTGTGTCTTTCCAATATAAAACGTTGTACAAAATGCAGTATTTGGAAGCCTTCAACTTTAATGACCTACCCTTACTTTTAGACATTTCTAGAGGAGGATTAAGATGTTGAAGAACATATATGATATCGGAATGCCAAGGAGATGAGATGAAAATATTTGATACATCCATGAGTGCGCCATCATCTTCTTCATCGGGAAAAACTGAAATGAGGTTGATATCAAGTGCATGTAAATTTGATGAGCTTGGATAATCCCTAGTGTTTTATTAGCTTTGTAGGCTTGATCTCGAGGTAATAATCTAACATAGTTGCTATCCACTTTCCTCTTCTTCCTTCCAGATCAGTTTGCATTAGGACATCCTTCACTGTTGCATTAGTTACATAGGCTAGAATATGTGAATGAAGGATATATATTCAAAATTCCTTCAATGCCTTTACCAGGGCCAAATATTTCTTCTCAATGATATTATATATAATGGTTGCATCCTTGATAGTACGGCTGAAAAATGCAATGGGATGCTCAGTCTTATCCTTATTTTGCATTAAAACCGCAGCCAAGGTATGTTCGGAGGAAAATTAAAATATGATGAAATCAATGGTGTAGTCGGGGCTGATAAAAATAGGAGTTGTAGTTAAGGAAACCTTTACTAAATTAAAATAATTTTTGGGATCCTCAACCACCTTACCACATTTTCATTTTTGAGCATATTAGTCATCTCTCAAAGATTCTCGGCAAGATTTGGAATAAATCTTCTCAAGAAGTTCATCTTACCATTGCAAGCTTGAATCTCTTTCTTGCTGCATGGAAAATCAATTTGTTGAATGGCCTCAATACGAGAAGGATCAATATGAATACCATCTTTGGAGATGATATGACTGAGAATCTTGCCCTCCTCCATAGCAAAAAGACTCTTTTTGGGATTAAGTGAAATCCCAAATTTCCTGCATTTCTGAAATAAAATTTTCAAATGATACAAATGCATGTCATCACAATGAGAGAAAATTGTAAAAACATCAAAATAAACGACTAAGAAAACATCCTTTTCATTTGCAAAGGCTATGTCCATCGCCTGCTAAAAGGTGGCTCCTACATTCTTGAGCCTGAATGGCATTTTAGCATACTTGAATGTGCCCCAAGGTGTCGTGAAAGCAGTCTTGTCTTGATCATCCTTATGCACTAAGATCTGATTGTATCCTGGATATCCATCAAGAAGTGACATTCGGGAGGCCCCAACCACTCTCTGTAGGATATGATCCATCTTAGGGAGGGGATAATTAACTTTTAGAGACACCTTATTCAAGTTTCTGAAATCAATACAAAGATGGATTTCTCCCATTTTCTTTCTCACCGAAACCAGATTTGACATCCAATCATAAAATATAATGGGAACAATGTTACCAACTTTAAAAAGTATGTTTACCTCTTTCTCTATCAATGGCAACAACCTTGGGTTGATTCTTCTCAAATTCTATCTAAAGGGATTTTGGTCAGGCTTGACTAGAATTGTATGTTGAATGATATGCTTATCATAAACTTTTAGATCTGCATAGTCCCAAGAAAATACATTAGAAAATTCAAACAATAAATATATGTATTTGTCTTTTACCTCTGGAGATAAGGACTCGGACAGCTTGATCATCTTAGGATTGTCTGTTGTTCCAATGTTCACATCCTTGACACATTTCCCGGTAGGAACCATGGTCAGCTTTCTAGCAACATCATCCTGATCAAACAGCTCCTTAGTAGGAACCATGGTCGTACTTTCTAGATTGGTGAAGTAATTGGTAGAGTGTATGAGGTTGTGGTGAGCACAAATACATTATATTGTTTCATGATTCCTTGGTTGATTATACAATACATATGGAGGGGTTTTGGGCAGTTACTTTCCTCGGGAAAATATTGTGTTGTTCGATTGATTTACTTCTTTCTCTTACTTGCATGTGATTGAGCGAACGTGATTTATATTCCACAAATATTGTAGAAGGATTCAAATATTTTTTTAGTACATTAAATTATCGGATTGAATCCATTGGTGTAATTTCTACATGGTATCATAGCACCAGGAATCACAATAGTGGAGAACGAATTGATTTTGTGTTGAACAGTATTCAAATTTGAAAATACTTTCTTTGAAGCTATAAGCAGATCAAGATGTCTTTCAATGGATTGAGACTCAAATATGCACTCGAGGGAAGTTTGAAATATATTTCATGGAAGGAATTATATTCCCAAGCCCGCAGCAGCAGATACCCAACTTCTTGATGCATAGCAGAAGAAGGTAGCAAAGGCGAGGAGGATCTTATTAGAGGGAGTTTGAGATCATATTGTCTCTAGTCTCCATGGAAAGGAAACTCCATATTATATGTGGAAGGCCTTAACAGATCTATTTCAAAGAAGAAGTGACCACAGAAGATTGGCACTCAAGGACAAGCTCAGAAAAATAAAAATGGAGAAGAGCGACACAATCTAGAAATACCTGACCAAGTTCATTCAATGTTGAGATGAGTTTGGAAGTGTTAGTATAATGTAGTTGATGATGACTTAGTGAGCTTAGCACTTCTAGTCCTTCCCAACAGCTAACATAGTTACCAGGACTCTGTGAATAGGAGAGATAAGTTACCATATTGGGAGCAACTATGGTCAGATTTGGTACAAGAAGAGTTTCAACAGAATACTAGGGATGGATCCTCATCCAAGACTGATGATGAGGAAAATTGTGCCTTGGATGGTAAGGCAAAGAAGGGGAAGGGGAAGAAGTCCTATTCCAAATCTGATACCGGAAAATAAGGCAAGAAGTGTGACATGTCAAAGGTGAAATGTTTTCACTAACATGATCATTGGCATTATTCCACAAATTTTCCACAAAAGAAGAATAAGAACAAGAAGGATCCAGGAGCTGCAATGGGTGGAGGTTTGGCCTCACAGTTTGAGTTGGAATTCTCTCTCATCACATGCATGGCATCAATTGTGATGGGATCTATGTGGTACTTGGATAGTGGAGCATATTTCCACATGACAGGAAACAAAGAAATTTTTAGTAGCTTGGACGAGAGATGGATCTTCAGATGAACATCAAGATGGGTGATGACGGGAGGTATAGCGCTACCGGGATTGGTACAGTTACTTTCCAGAGACAGTCAGGTAGAACTTTCATATTAAAATATGTCATGCATGTACCAGTCTTGAAAAAGAATTTAGTTTTAGTTGCTATGTTGGAGGATATTGGATATGATGTGGTTTTCAGTGAAGGAAAGGTGTTCCTTCATCACAAAGCCACAACACAAGCAAAGAATATTAGGATTCCTGTGAAGAACCTCTACAAACTTGATGTAGATGGTTGCGCAACATTGAGCAGTGTTGGGCCTTGAAATTGTCATTCACTTCCATTACATTTTCACTTACATTTCCATATTATCACCTTCACTCCACCTCCATTTCATTACATTTACCTTACCATTACCACTATTGGGTTACATTTATGTTTTTCAAAACTTTATTAATTCCTAGTATTTTTAAGTGAATTTTTGGTTAAAAATTAGAAAATAATATGCACATACTTATACCTAACAAGTGGAAGGAGTTTTTTGCCATGTGTAGGTCAAAAAGAAGCTTCCAAAAGACTCTTATGTGGCCTCCTAAGGCCAAATTCGAATTTGGATGGAGAAGATCATGGGATCATAAGGATATGTGTCTCATTTCCTAATTGTATTATAACTCTCAAAGACATGTGCCTTATCACTTCCTATTTGGATTGTAACTCTAGAGATATAGGGAGAGATTCATGGACTCTCATTAATGAGATAGCTTCTCATCTTTTGTATAAATTGGGGAAGCTTTCTCCTATCAAATCATGTGTAAAAGTGGAGTTATGCTCAAGCTTTGAATACAAAATTAGATAGTGGCACCTTACTCATGAATGTTCCTTCATTTTGATTTGGTTTTGCCTACATATGGAGCATCTCGATTTACCATCTCTCATACTTTTAGATCAGCTACCTAAATGTGTGAGATTTACTTGCTTTTATAGATTAAATTTTATGTGCTTTCTTAGTATTAGTTTTAGAATGACTGTGTAATCTTTGCTTTTCTAAAAACACTTAAATAGGAAAGATTTATCTATTTTCTAATTGGATTAAGTTTGAGCAATAGATCTCATAGTTATTGAGTTTCCTTTCATGTTTTGTTATTTACTTTCTTAGATCAAATTATCAATTCATTGTATAATTGAATAAAATATCAAGCCAAGAAGGTGACTTGTCATACTTCCAAATTGGGTGATTGAATGTTCAACCTATGCAATCATTGAGCTTTACTTTTACGTTTTGTTATTTAGTTTCCTTTCATGTTTTGTTATTTAATTTCTTAGATCAAACTATCAATTCATTGTATAATTGAATAAAAGATCAAGCCAAGAAGGTGACTTGTCATACTTCCAAATTGGGTGACTAAATGTTCAACCTATGCAATCATTGAGCCTTACTTTTACATGCTTTTACATTTTTTTCTAGATTTAGATCCTCATTCAATTGTAATATTGGGTGTTCTTAAAGATCATTTCAAGAAGGTGATTTTATCATATTTCTAAATGCTTGAATACCTAAATTATGTAATTATTGAGTTTTCCCTTTGCATGCTTTAATTTCTTTCCTAGATTTAAAGAATAAAGTATAATCGATTGTTTATCATCTCAAGAGGGTGATTCTATCATACTTCCTTATTGGATGTTGGAGTGATTGAACATACCTTAGTTGTTTTTATTTACATGCTTTGAAATGATTTCTTAGATTAAGATTTCAATTCCTGCAAGTGTGATTGCACGCGCTATATTTTATTTTGAATTTGTTTTCTTTCTTTTCGTTACTTGATTTCACGGGTTAGTTGAATTTAACTTTCATTATTTGATTTCATAGATTAGATGAATTGGTTTTCGTTATTTTGTAGCTATATTGATCTAAACTGAAATACAATTTCTAGCACATATAGTGCATGCATGCTTCACAAGTTTATGAAACCCCCGAGTTGACAAATTAAATGATAGGAAATCACTTTGTCCCAACAAGCAGTAAAGCAGGGAAGGTGGTGAGCCAAGATACAGGTGAGTTATGGCACAGGAGATTGGGTCATCTACACCACAATTCTTTGAGGATCATGTAACAGATTTCTTCGGGTCTTCCAAAGGGTACTCTTGCGCAGATAGACACATGCAAGGGATGTACCATGGGGAAGTATACTAAAGCCAATTTTCATGAGAAGGAGAACCGAGCAGTGACAATCCTTGATAGAGTTCACTCAGACGTGTGTGGACCATTCTCTACACCTTCCACAGCAAAGCACAGGTATTATGTGATTTTTGTTGATTATTTTTCTAGAAAGTGTTGGATATTCTTTTTGTAGAAGAAAGATCAGGTGTTCTCCAATTTTTGTGAGTTGAAAGCACTTGTAGGGGAAGATATAGGGAAGAAGGTGAAGGCTCTAAGGAGTGACAATAGTAGTGAGTATATCTCTAATAAATTCTAGAATTTTTGTGCCAAAGAAGGAATTCAAAGAGAATTGAATGCACTTCATATCCCGCAACAGAATGGGGTTGCAAAAAGAAACAACAGAACAATTTTGGGAGCAGCGCGAGCTATGTTACATGATCAGGGCCTACCATTGCATTTGTGGGAAGAGGCATTCAACACAGTGGTATTTGTGTAGAACTGTAGTCCTCATCGGATACTTGGCATGAGTACACCAGAGGAGGATTTTTCATGTAAGAAACCAGATGTTTCATATTTTAACATTTTTGGCTCATCTGTCTATTGCCATTTGGCCAAAGATGAGAAGAAGAAGCTGGAACCAACAGCAGAGGTTGGGATATTTGTGGGGTACACTGATACACCCCACAACTATCGAGTGTATTTTCCGGCTAACATGATGGAAGTTGTCAAGAGAGATATTAAATTTGATGAGGAGAAAGCCATGTGATTATCCCTTGAGAGGGAGCTTGACTTGCATGTAGATGAGGAACTCTTAGTTCCAAAGGATGAACCTCAAGATGTGGAGCAGCCACAAGCAGAGGATCATGGAGTGGTAGAAACCACTCATGCAGAGCCATCCACCAAAAATGGTAGACAGTGCACCAAAGAGGATGACAGATTGATGCTAGATGTGACAGAGAATGTAGGAGAACCTACATCATAGTGCAAGAAGAGAAGGTCCCCAGATAGGTATACTAGATACATGGCTCTTATGAGTGAGTGTATTGTGACAGAACCATCCTCTTTTGAGGAAACAGTGCAGTAGCCAACATGGTTTGATGCCATGGTTGAGGAGCATGAGTCCATTATAAAAAAAAGTTCATGGGAAGTTGTCCCAAGACTAGTGGGGAAGTCAGTGGTTGGATCCAAGTGGATCTACATGGTGAAGAAGGAAACATATGGGAGTGTGGAGAAATACAAGGCTAGATTTGTGGCCTGAGGATTGTCACAGGTAGAGGGGATTGACTATGAGGATACTTTTGCACCGGTTGCAAGGTACTCATCAATTAGATCTATCATTTCACTCTCAGCGCAGATGGGGTGGAAGATACATCAGATGGATGTAAAGACAACCTTTCTCAATGTATTTATTGAGAAGGAAGTGTACATTAAGCAGCCAAAATGTTTTGAGACCTTTGACAGGGAGTCGCATGTGTGCAGACTCAATAAAGCACTGTATGGGCTGAATCAAGTACCTCGTGCTTGGTACACCAGGATCGACAATTATTTCACTAGGTTGGGCTTCACAAAGAGTGAAGTGGATGCGAACCTATATTATATTGTGGTTGATGGTAAGCTTTTGATTATTGTATTTTATGTTGATGATATTATACTGACAGGTGATGAGAAACTCATAACTTCTTGCAAAGAGGATCTTGAAAGAGAGTTTGAGATGAAGGACATGGGGCTCTTGCATTATTTCCTTGGCTTGGAAATATGGCAAAGAGATGGGGAGCTATTTGTATCTCAGGGCAAGTATGCCAAGGAGATTCTAAGGAAGTTCCACATGGAAGGCATCACACCCATGGAGACTCCTCTTACAGTAAACTGGAGGAAGGAGGATGCTACTTCAGGTGAGGTAGTGGATGCTACTATTTACAGGCAGATTTTGGGTTCAATTATGTATTTGGTAAACACATGACAAGGAATTTGTTATGCAGTATGCAGTTAACTAGTTTATTCAAGCTATGGTTAAGCCTACCAAGCTCTTTTGGAAGGAGGGGAAGCATGTGTTGATTTATATCAAGGGAACTACAGATTATGGATTATAGTATAGACAGACAGAGGGAGTGAAGCTTCAAGGCTTCATTGATGCAGATTGGGCAGGTAGTCCATCAGATAGGAAGAGCACATCAGGGGGCATCTTCATCATATGATTAGCAGCAATTTCTTGGTATAGCAGGAAGCATAGATATGTTGCACCCAGTTCAGGCAAGGCAGAGGACATGGCAACTAGTTAGGCTTTATGTGAGGCCATCTAGATGAGATAAATACTTGTTGGTTTTTTCGATCATCAAATGGATCCGACGGTGATACATTGTGATAACCAGAGTTGCATAAAACTCTCAGTTAATCCAATATTCCATGACAATTCCAAGCATATTGGCATCTGGTACCACCATCTCGAAGATTATGTTCATAGGCACATTATGTTGTTGCAGTACATTCCCACCGAGGATCAAGATGCAGATATATTGACGAAGGCGCTTACGAAGAGAAAATTAGAATATGGCAGAGGAAGGATCAAGGTAGCAGATAATCCCTTTCTTGTTGAGTGGAAGTGTTGAAATTCAACAAGAAAATTCACACACACTGGTGTGGGATCACAAGTCACACATGAGTGAGGGATCCTAGTGACACATTAGTGAGAAGGTGTGCAACCAATTTTTAAATAAATTGGAAAATTAATTGTAATCTTATCTCATAACAACTTGTAATAGTTAACTAAGTGTGATAGACTTAATTAGCTCAAGAATTTTGAGTTGAGGGTCAAAGGATAGGCATGTAGAGTGATTATATTATTAACAGGGCCCAGTTGTAGTTGTAGCACTAGTGTGGTGTTAGTGGGATCAGTTAACTCACATTAATTGAGTTAAAATCAATTTAATTAGTTCTAACTATTTGATGAGCTAGTGGAAGAGCAAGTGAATTAAAATAGATTTAATTCACCAATAGTGATCTACCAAGTAACTGATGATTCAATATTTATAGTTGCATGCATGTCAATTCTCGTGGAGACCCAGTTGAGACAAAGGTTCAAGGCAAGTAAACTATCAGTTGTATTTTTAGAAAAATTCCCAGGTGCAGTTATAAAACCACAGGAAGCCTGTGATGAATTGCACAATCAAGGAAGGTTGAATTTCCTATTTAATAGGGGTTTAATTCTCTAGGGATTGAGTAAACAAGGAAAGTTGAGGGTAGGCTGATAATTGGCTATGTGTTTGTCCAATTTTTCCTAGATCGGTGTGAAGCGATTAGTAGAGTGTATGAGGTTGTGGTGAGCACAAATACATTGTATTGTTTCATGATTCCTTGGTTGATTATACAATAAATATGGAGGGGTTTTGAGCAGTTTCTTTCCCCAGGAAAATCTTGTGTTTTGCTATTGATTTACTTCTTTCTCTTACTTGCATGTGATTGAGCGATCGTAATTTATATTATGAAAATATTGTAGAAGGATTCAGTATCTTGTTTTAGTACATTACATGATTGGATTGAATCCATTGGTGTAGTTTCTACATCTTTCCCTAAGGCGCCATCGAAATCCATGGTCCAAAGACCATTCTCATCATCCGGAAGTTTGCATTATGCGTTCTGTTTTATCTCATATTTTCGGGCCACTTCTTCAATCCGTTATGAACCTTTTTCTGACTTATCTGATAACTAGTCTTAAGAACTAGGTTGATTTCCTTGTTTTTCATCCAAAACTGCTCTAACACTATTGGAAATTTCTGGAATTTCCTCTACTTTTATGAGCTGACTATCTACATCATTTGAATCACTACCATTAAACAAAATAAATGACTCCAAATCAGTATGTACAGCATTAATAGGATGATTATTAGGTTTCTATTTTTTGGTAATCATATATTTCATTTTTTTTTCCCGGTACAACTTCCTCAGTTGTCCAAAAACCAGGATGGTGGCATAAGAGAAATCCAATTGCAAATAACTTCTTAACTTTTCTCCCCAAGACCTTGACAGTAACATGCCAAACCATGGTGGCATATCACCTACTACCAGATCCATTAAGACATTTTTAGTTGGGATTTTCTCAAGTGAAACTATGAAATCTTTCATAAGACCAAGACAACGCAATCTACCAGAATCAAAGAAGTAAATATCATGGTAAGGATGGGTTATATCCAAGCCCAAATTTTCCGTTATAGCTTATGGCATCAGGTTATGAGAAGCTCTAAAGTCAAGCAAGGTGTTTTCAAGGATACACTGATGAATTCTCATACTTGGATAAAATGGGGGAACTTCACTATCTTCTAATTGACCATCTATGGTTCGACCAAAAAATACCTTGTATTGATCATATTCAACATTTACCATATCAGAAAAAGGATCTACTTTCAGCAATTTAGCCACATGAGATTTGTATTGATTTTTTTTTACAAGTTTAGTTAAAGGGATAAAGACTTTTAACTTGGAGATTTCATTTTCTAAGATAAAAATATTGGATTGCTTATCTACCTCTTTTATGGTGGTGTACCTCTTTTCGGGTTGGTCCTTTGTTATAGCTTCCTTCTTCTAACTTTATTTTTCTTTTCTTGGAGTGCTTGTAGATGATTGACTGATCTTGATCTGATTTGCAGCTACAGGCTCCTTTCCTTTGTTCTGACTAGCTTGGACATTTTTCTTGGGCTAAGTATATTTTTTTTGGGATGATATCTTCTGGATAGGAGTGATAGGAACATCTCTAATTCTCAATGAATATTGCCTCTCTTGTGAGTTGAGTGCATTAAGATAACCCCGTTGATAATCATCAGACTAAACCTCCAATTCATCATCATTTCAAGTATGTAATCTCATCTTTATGAAAATCTATTTTCTCAATATATTATTCATCCTTTGTAAAAAATATAGGTTTTCCATCTGTTGTGAAGAAATGATTTTTCTCCACAATATCATCTTCTTCTTCAACCCCTTGAGCATAATTATATTGCAAAGGATTCTGGATCTACTATCGTGTTGGCTACTTTGGAGCTCTTTGTTCCCTCTATTTGATCCTAAACTGAGGCTACTATTGTTGACCTCAGAAATTAGGATTCTGAACCTGTGCTTCTGGTTGTCTTTCTGTGATGGAAATTATGTCAACGATTCTTTCCACAGTCCTGATCAAAGTATCCAATTTGACCTCAGAGGATGTGGATGGTTCTTCCTTCATTGTTACCTTTCTCTCACCTTTTGTCTTTGAATTTTTTATTAACAAATTTTCTTCAAAACTGACTGCATTTCTTTGCATATCCTATAACATTGTAGGACTTCTTTGTCAAAGCTATTATGCCATGTCTAGATCAAAAGCATCCGGATAGTGCAAGAGAGCCAAACCTGGAGGATTTTTTATCTCATTTGGGATTGAGTTATACACTCGGTTGAAATGAGCAGTGAAATCCTAAACTGACTCATTTGGATTTCTCTTCAAGTTGTCATACTCAAAAAGAATATAAATTGGATCCTTTTTCGCTTCCCATTTGGCTATGAATGCATCAGTCAGTTGCTCTGGATTTCCTATGGAATGGGCAGTTAAAGATCAGAACCAAGCTTTTACATCTCTCGAGAAGCTTTGGGCAATGATTCTCATCTTGGCATCATCTGCATCTATCTATTCTAGTTCAATGAAATCATTGTTGTTTGGCACTAATCTTAGAATTATCATCAAATAGAGGGAGTCTCTAACCATATCCTTGTGGTAAGGGTGCAAGTTGACCAAGTAAAATATGGGGTGAAAATCTCACCATGAATCCTGCTGAGTGTGGTGTAGGAGTAACAAGAAGGTAATGAAGTAGAAGGGATGAAAGAGGAGGCAGCAACTGATTGATATTGTTTTGATATGAACAAAGACTCTTGTTGGTACTAGATGATAGCTTTTTCAAATGTATATTGAAGTTGATTAGCTAATTTCTCAAGTCTATCAAACTGACTCTAGACTTTCCTATCAAATTCTGACTCAGATTCAGATTCTTCAGAAAGTAAAATATCTTCACGTTTTAGGGAAACAAATGCTACTTCAGAAAATGATTTTACTTCAGATAATATTAATGGATCAAACACTATCTCAAACAAAGAAGTTCCTAACTTTGATCTAATCAGAGATAACTCAAACTTCAAATCGAATGGAATATCTTCAAAGGATCATAATTTAGTAGGTAATGATGAAGATCTTACTAGTGAATATGGATCTGACTAAAACTTTGAGTGTCAGGATCTCTGCTTTCGGATGAGTTTCTCTGGATATTCAACTGGACAAGCTGGATGAGGATCTAGATTCGATCTTGTGCATCTTCTTGAAGCCAAAATGTTCTTTGTTTCCGCAACTCGGTTCTTTGCAATTTTTAGATAAGCCTTCATGAAGACTAGGGCCTATCACCCATAGGCCTAGAATTTGAAGAAATTAGAGTACACCCATGGAATATATGTCACTTCATTCCCCGGTAATGGTTTCAAGATGTTAGCACTCCACCGGATCTCTAAAGGCTGAGAAGGAGACCAGCAAAGGTAACAACAGACCATTGACCTAGAAGTTATCCCTATTAGGCTGAGAGGGCTATCTTAATGAGATTTCATAGCCAAATTGACTGGATCATGGAGATTTTAGGCTAGATATGCATATTTAGGGTTTGGTTGATTTGGATTTTTCTGTTGGATGAAAATTGAACTTTAGAGATAGGCTTTGTAAACTCTATTAGGGTTACAAGAGTAAAAATTGCAAGGGAATAAAGAGGCAAGGTTGGCAAGATTGAGTGACCCTTTAGGTTGTATGGTTATGGTGTAGAATTAATATAAAGATCAGGAACAAGCATAGAAATAAAAATTCAAGCATATAAATATTAATTCATTCCTTAAGAAGAAAATAAACACAACATCATCATCTCATCAAAACAGGGCATGTATTACTCATGAATTTTTCTTAAAAAATTTAAAGACAATGAGTGAAAGCAATGGATATGTAATAGAAAGAGAAATCATTCAATTGAGTGACTTACAATAGAGAAACATATCCATACAAACTCACCACACGAATCCCTAAATTTAAGCTGCTACTTTTCTCTGTAGTCACTATATTACTTTGTCAAACTGAAATACACTAGTTCAATGTCCAAGATTCCAACCCTTGGAAATGATTAAAAAAGGCCTCATATGGTTACTGAGCTCTAAATCCTCCCTTTGAGGTTGAATTTTCCAGTAATAAATTCAAATTCATGCACCTATTTGAAGTTTTCTACACACTAGGGAGGTTACACAACAAATTCCTTCTTAATCTAACCACTAAAAGACATATCCTCTAATAAATAAATGGAGGATAAGACACCTATTTAGCTCAATTTTTACCATTTAAATTTACATTTTTACCTTTAATTTCATCTATATTCACTTTTTCTCTTTTACAAAATTCAAACTGGTAATTGAAGAAAATTACACAATGAAATTTTTATAAAAAAACTTAGAAATTTTCAGATGAGCAATGCCAGTGTTGAGGCAACTTTTGGACACCTTCCTGAAGTCAAAATGGAAATCTGAGAGAATGGTAAACTAGCCCTACTTGTCTAGTTTCCAAAACACTTTTAATTTTCAAAATTACCAATGGGAATTCCTTCAAAAACTTATTCTCCCAAGTTGTCTCCAAATGCACAACGCTTGTCAAAAAGAGGGGCAGGATGCTAATTTTGTACCCCTTTTGCTCATTTTTCTCAAAATCTGTGCCCTTTCTAGAAAATCTGAGGAAATGGATTTTGAGAGGAGGTAATATGCTTTCCAAAAATGTAAGCCACTTTTATTTTGGATTCCTGAGGAAAAATTGCAGCGCCAATGCGTTGCGCATCCAGCCTTAGTGAAATTTCCTGTTTTTCTCAATTTGCACCAAATTTGATTAAAAAATAAAATTTGCTCCAAATCTTCCTAAAATTGGTCCAGAAGTGTTGGATGAGGTGTACTATGAAACCATGGAGGCATCAATAAGAAAATAAAGTTTTCCCTTCTTCTTTTGGTTGATTAAGGTTTTCTTAAGCTTGTCTTGGGTTTTCTTAAGCTTCTCTTGGGTTTGCTTAAGCTTGTCTTGCAATTGCTTGATTTTGATGTGTAGAATTTGATTCCTTGTTTGATAGTGGGCAGCCATGATTTTGTGGAACTTTTTATCCTTGTTTGAATTTTGCAGTATCTTTTTCAAATGATTATTGACCTTCTAAATCCAAAACACCTTGTCCTCATTAACCGATTTGGTCATCCTCTCTTCAAACATGAGCTCCTCATATGTAGGGTTTTGCTCGTTCTCTTTCTGCAGTGCCTTCTTGAGACCCATGGTTCTTGGCATATTATTCTTCACCTATTGTTTTCTCACCTTGTTTAACCACTTCTTTGCATCTCTCATGTTTTTTTTCCTCAAATATATTTTTCTCCAAAATCAACTGATTTGTCTTCAGTTGATTGTTCTCCTGTTCAAGAAATGAAATGATGAATTTGGACCTTGCAAAATTTTCTTGGAGATATTTGATCTAAGCATCCTTGTATTTTATTATCCTCTACAATTTTTCCTCCTCATCATGGTCCTCTAAGTTAACTAAGTCAAATTCATGTCCTCATCATGCATGGATGTCTCATGCAGTGTTGATTGTAATATCCCCAAAAGGGAAGATTCAGCAATACCTACTGGAATAATGCACTTTTCATAAGTATGTGCACTGAAATGAGTTTTCAGCCCTTGGATCCCTTAGATCTGGAGATCTAGCATCTAAATCCAAAAGGGGAGCAAAAACGAATCAAACTAGGTGAGGTAAAGAGATCTCCCACACCTAGTATGGCTGAAAAACACCCAAGAATGGGGCTGCAGCAATATGCAACAATACTGCAAGAAAATAACGCAGTTTTTGAAAGAAAAAGCAGGAGACCAATAATATGGCTCAACATTCATATATACAACAATAAATTAGATCCATAATGAGGCCCATACAATGTATAACAGAATGTAGAAGACAAGAATGGAAGAAATTCCTCAAATAGAGGGGCTACAACACATGTATTAACTGCAAAATAGCTTGACAGAGTTATTTATAAGAGTTTTAGTAGATGTATATTACACTCTAGATCTAGAGAAAATCTGTGTACAAAATATCAGATCTATTTCAGATCTGTACGCTAGAAAAGCTCCTTTACAAATTCCCCTTGGGGTTTTGATCAAAACATGAAACACAGAGAGTAGATCTGAGATCTAAAGTAGCAGATATGCAGTAGTATTCAGAAATTTCTAAAGATGAATACAATAGAAGCATATCAGATCTATACAGAACATGAATCAGAAATCTAATCCATGGATCACCATAGTGAAGGGTAGAACCCCAACACCAAAGATCTCTCCTCCAAATGTGTGTCAAAACACCCTGCAACTTCCTTCTTGCAAATAAGGCAGGCCTGGAAGGAAAACTGCGTTGTAGGCTCTAGCACTAGATTGACTTTTGCGAAGATCTAAAATATCAGCTCCAAAGGTTCAGAACTCTCTTTCCAATGGGATAGAAGATTTTCCCAGTGAAAAGAGGCCCTAAAATGGCTTAGATCTGACCAGATCTAGCCTCCACTTGCTGCAGCTTACAAGGACAACCAAACCCTCAACAGGATCTTCGTTGTAGTTGGAAGATGAGCTTGGCCAAATGCCTGATAGTGGATGAGATCAGCAAGAATCTTCCAAGAGCTACTCAATGGAAGAGGTGGGATTCCCGAACAAGAACACCCTAGTGCTAAACAGCACTATCCTCAGCTAAATAGTAGAGAATGAGATATGTCTAAATAGACAATATATTCATAAATATACTCAATCAACAACCTTCTTTTTTTTCCCTCCTCTTCCTTTTTGATCAGGTGATCATGTCCAAAGTTGAGAAAATGCTCAAAATTGGAATTTCTCAGAATTGGTTGCAACCTAAATGACCGGATAGGCCTCATTGTTGCGATTCTAGTGCCATGAATGGGACTCAAATCTGACGTCGTATGTGAAAGTTATGTAGGTTTGAATTTTTCAGTATCCTTCAAAAAATCAGTTGACCAAAGTTGACTTTTGACTTTGAAAAGAAATTAAAAAAGAATATTCCAAGGAATATTTTGGGAATATTCCTTGGAATATTCCTCAAAATATTCCACAGGGACGAATTGTTGGAGGACAAATGGCAAGTTCTCATTTGATGATTGGGTTGACTGTGCAAATTTGGGCCAATCATAAATGAAAAAAATTTGAAGTTACAAGGTTTGAACCCGAGATCTCTGGTTTATAACGGAAATGTCTTACCGTTAGGTCACAAAGGCGTTACTTAACAGATCTTGGTGGCGCATTATATTTAAAGTTAAAAACAGAATTGGTTGGTGGTAAAGGGGGCCATCCCCTTAGGGCTAACCCCCACTTCATAATGCTCCATATGACCAGGCTGGGCGACCAAGCGCTAATGGCAACGGCGGAGTTGGTTAAATGCCAATTAATTAGTGTTTAAACGTGGCTTAGCTACTAATCCAAATCATTAGCGCCAATTACGTTTTGTTATTTAAAACAGGTTTAAACTGCCCTAATATTTGTTTAAATTAATCTAAACCATGATTAAGACTTGGCGGTAGTTATGGTGGTTCCGTTAATTTCGGCCAATCTACCAAATTTAGCACTCCTGTTTGCATTTTCTCCACTTTGGTGGAGTTTGTTTAGGGAATATTGGGCAAAATTGGTGTTGGCCATATCTCCCTCAATATTGAACCAATTTGGATAAAAGTTTAGTCAATTTTGGGTATTCTGAACATTCTGGAGAGTTTGGGATAGGTTACAGAGTGAACATAGGTGTTCTTCAGTCACTTTTTCTTCAGGGAAGCTTGGGGAGCCACTAGGGCCATCAGGGAAATGGAGCTGTATTGGGTTGTACTTCACTGTTTAATGTGAAACAAAAGAAATTTTAGCTTATTTTTGTCTTTTGAATTCAATTTCACAGCTATTTTTTCCTTTTTAGGCATATTTCTCACTGTATAACCAATTTGAGAAACATAATAGAGCAAGGACATGCCCATTGGGAGCCTTGGACCCGACAGATGTAGCCCAGGAGGGGTGAACTGCCTCATCATGTTGTTGTGTTATGTTATGTTGAAGTTTATCTGCTGTGTATTTCTGATTTAAGATGTTAAACAGTAATTTTAATCAACATTTCCTCACGCAAAAACTCAGAAAAAGTTACCAAAAACACTTTGTTTAAATTGGAAGACATGGAGAATACTTTGCACACTTAATTTAATGGAAATGGATACTTTGCACAACATTACAAATAGTTCAATTTTCAGATCAAATGGTATCAGAGCTCAGGATTTGAGCCTTAGGAGCTAGAGTTTTACTCAGCATTTATTTTGTGCAAAGATATAGTTGATTGTTTGCAAGTTTTGATGCTTACTAGGCTTAAACTCAAGAGAGGTGAAGGACACTTGGTTAGTGCACAAAGTAATCCACAACCAAGAAGGGCCAGAGAGCCACCTCCAAGAGCCATTGAAGAAGCCTCAAGCATGTCTTCAAGAGAAGGAGAAGCTCCTGAAGATATTGATCCCAAAGAAGAAGAACGGGTATTCCGAAAAGCTTTCCTAGACATGACAGATATGGTGAGGATACTCTACTAAGAAAGGAATGATAGGCTTGTTGGAGAAGGGTCTAAAAATCAGAAAGAAGGACAGGGTTCTTTAGGAGGAAAGTAAAGTGATCACAAGTCAAATAAAGGACATGGAGTAAATGGTGATCCACCATCCCCATCTTCATCCTCTTCCTCTACATCATCATCCTCAACTTTGGTGTGTTAGAGTCAGTATCTTCATCCCTCCGTCAGAGATCAAATTTCTCTTGTTGCATTTCATTTTAGTTGTCTCACTCAGTCCAGTCAGCTGCATTCCATTAGGAGCATGGATCATCTAACAGTAGGGGCTTGTCACTCATATCCCTCATGTCTTGTACCTGCTAGCCTATTTCTGTTCATTAAAATCATGTACAGTCATGTTTGGTCTCATAATTGGCAAAGAGTCATTTTAGGGTTTTTAGTCTCATTAGGTCTAGGGTTTAGTTAATCAGGTCTCAAAATGCCTAATAATGGTCAACAGGCACATGAGGAAGCTTCAAACAAGGTTTCAGTGCAAAAATTTCATCATCATAATGTTTGATAATTATTTTTCTTCAAAACTCTGTTTTAAAGAAAAATAGTCTATTTCATCTTTATGTAATAAATGCAATGTAATTTTTAAGTTTTTCAGTTGTAATAATACTCCATTCACAGCCCTGGTTTCCTTTGCCAAATTTCCATGCCATTCATTCCCCTGCAAGACAGATAGAGAAGCTCATTATTCAGTGCAAAAGCACAAGGGAAACAAAACAGAGTTTAAAGTGAAATGTCAAGTTTGCAACATTACAAAGTGGGTTTGTTCAAATGAAAAATCAAATTATTTGGTATATATATGATTTTTATGTTTCAACACTCCATTTGTATGCCAAAGAGATAGTAGTGAGCAAAAGAAGAGTTGTGAGGAGCGAAGCAAGTGTTTGGAGGTCGAACTGTGTCAAGTTTCCAGGCGCGACGCATTGGGCAACCGGCGCGATGCATTGGGTGAGCGCGGCGCATAGGGTCGGTCCCCTGTGTGCAAACTTGTTCCTGCGCAACGCATTGGAAGGGCGCGGCGCACTGGGTTGATTGCGTGGCGCATTGGGCTGGAACACATGTTTTTTTTCCATTCCTTTAAATCATCAAAATTTTCTCGGTCTCTCCTTGTTCGAGTAAGTCAAATTCACTTCTCCATTACCCATAACAAATGTTTGGTGTTGATATGAGAATTTAAATGCAAAACTCAAAGTCTTGTTTAATAATTCTCCTAGGGTTTTAAAATTGATTTTGGTGTCAAATATTTCCATTTCCCTTACCTTGTTAGTCCCTCCTCACTTTTTATCTCATCATAGCATCCCATTCCCCTATCTCTTGACATCCCTAAATTCAATCATCCCTATCCCATTCCCATTGTCCCCATACCACTTGTAAATTTCCCTCAAATCCCAAGTTATCCCAAAATACTAAGTGGCTATCCCTAAACCTTTAACACACAGATTTCAAGTGGAAAATTGCTAATTTCACTTGACAAAAGTCCATTATTCCCACTACCCTATTCCTTCATATCCCCTCCTATATTACCACTCATTTGGCAATCAAATCAAAAACACCAAAATTCTCATACAAGACAACATAGACCTTGCATAGACCTTGGACATCATGGAGACAGATACCGATACATCTTATGACCGAGACAGTGATTCCACCATTGAACTACATGCACCTAGAAGGCCTCATAAGAGTGGCAGACATGTGAGGGAGGAGCCCACTTCATTGGATGAATTGCAAGCTTGTCTACTTGCCATGGCATGTTTCCAACAGCAGTCTTGTTATCAATTTCGTGAAATGATTGCTAGGGTCCATTATCATCAGGAACTGGCTCATTTTTTTGTGTTGCATTTACATGATGGTCAGGTCACCCTTGCCGGTGTGACATTCACTTTAACACCGGAAACTATCTCTCAAGCAACCGGAATACCAAATGTGGGAGAACAATGGAACAAAAGAAAGCAGGTGGACAGAGTGCACTATGAACCATATATCAGGCCTAGCTTTGTGAAACAACTCGGCAGAGTGTTTCCTTTTCGGTTCGTACAAGATTCCTATGCGCCTCTGATGAAACTCATTATCAGATACTTCAGTTGTGAGGGTCGGTTTTCACGTCTCTATGCATATCATATCAGTTTATTGATGCATTTTACCAGGGTGAGGATGATGAACCTCCCTTATTTCATGTGACGGAATATTGAGAGGATGACCACTCTCATGCAAAGGAAAACTCCTGAGCAGCAGTACAACATTATCTATCACTATGCACTCATTAAGATCGTGGTTGTGCATCAGCTCGGCTTGCAAGGTATTTCATGGGAGGATTTCATTTCTAATGATTTCTTCACAACTCCTCAGATTCCTCCGGAGGTTGTTCATGATGCAGGTGAACCTTCATATCAGCATGAGGGTCAGGAGACAGAGACTACTAGTGTGCCGATGTATGTCACTTATCAGAGAGGCACTAGAGGATTATTTGCAGCAGCCCGGCGAGTATTATCTCCACCTGGGGTGGAAGGGGTCTCTCTTCCATCATCAACAGCACAGGTACAGGTACAGGACAGAGGTAAGAGACCCATGCAGGATGAGGAGCCTTCAGGAGGCCAGGATACAGGTTTCATACTCATTGATGAGGATTTGAGCTCTCCAAGCTTAAAGTTGAGAGAGACTATTCAGGAGCAGAAGGCGGAGATAGACACTTTGACCGTTAAGTTGAAAAGATCCCAATGGATTATCAACTACCTTGAGCAGTGAAACAAACATTTGGAAGATCAGCAAACTATCATGGAGTTGCAAAATATCTGTGAGAACCGGCAAGCTGCCCAAAGAAGCCAAACCAAGATGACATCCATTGCGCGAGAGATTGAGGCTGATCGAGAGACTTGGCTTGAGAGGGTCAATATTCATCTGGAAAAGCTATTGGAAAAGGCCAACAAGGAAAATAAAATTTTAAGGCACATGAAGAATCATTATTGGGCGAGGAATCATGTTTGCAAGGCACGAATCAAGATCTTGAAGGCAAGGTTAAAGAGGGAATTAAAGCGTCGCAAAAGGCATGATAGACTCCAAATTTTGGCCGAATATTCCTTGGCTCAGCATAGCGCATGATGGTGGACATTCAACCCAAATTTCAAGAAATTTGGGACACATTTTGTCAATTTTGAATTTTTTGGCCTTAACACAGATTTTCCTGCCCGACACGTCACGCCACTTGGCGCGCGCTTATGATTGGCATCTCCTCTTGGGGAAAACTTTGTATTTATGGATTTTTCATCAAAATTTATGCATTCCTACCCATTACCTATAGATTTTGGCAAGTTTTGGGTTGCCGGAAGGGTCAAAAACACCCTAAAATGACCTTTCTACCACTTTTTGGACACACAGGAAGCAGTGTTGGGAAAACTCTTTTTTGGAGGGGAAAATGGAAACCAAATTCAGAAATTATACTTGGGTTGGAAATTAGACAGGTATATATTTCCAACGAGCTATCCTACACTCAATTTGGACACTAGGAAGGCCTTCAACATCTACTCCAAAGTGGCGCGACGCATTGGGAATTTTGGCTTAGTTTTCACTCAGTAACTCAATTTTTCGCCTATTTTTGGCCAGTTTTAATTTTTTATCTCCAAATGTAAAGCTATTGATGTAACTTGATGTAATTCCATAGTTTTTTATGTAATTTTGACAAATTTTCATTCATGTAAGTATATTCATTCCCCAAAAAGTGAATTGTAACTGAATGAATCAGTTTCCTATCTTATAGAGGCAAGTTGTTCCATTGCCTATTTTCCAGTTCTTAGTTTAGATCTTGTTGAAACAGCTCCTAAACTAGTTATCTCGACCCCTAGAGGCATGGGGATGAGTTATTCTTGTTTATATCTTGTATTTTCTCAGTCATTTTCAGGGTTGGACACTTGGGATTGCTTGGAGCTTCATTGTACATTTCATCTCTGCATTTTGGCAAAGGAATAGACCAGGGTTTGCAGCACTCTTTGGGATTCATGTGGCTCTATGTTTTGATGGTGTGTTTATCTCTGTTATTGTAAGTTTACTGAAGTTTCATGTGTATCATTTTCCTTCTCCTTTCTTCTTAAATTAAACAAACAAGTAATAAAGGTGGAATTCATTAGATTTGTAGTGCTCTACCTTGAGTTTTGTTTAATTTTCCATGTTCTCAACTATCTGAAGAGGATTCTTGAAAGCCTTTTTCCCTCTTCAACTCCTCACTGGTCTGAGCTATCCATTTCATTCAATTCTAAGCATCAAAACAATTTCCTTCCTTGCCCCATTCAACTCTCTGCAAAACTAATCATCTCCCGGACCCAAAATCTGCCTTTCCCTTTGATTCCAACAAAACCCCAAAAATCAAATCAAACCATTTTACATGTATACCTAGCCTAAAATCAGCATTTATTTCAAGTCATCTCAAACCTCACTGATTATTTTTTGTTGATATTGACCCAGAGAGAGCCCTCTCTCAATCTGGTAGGGCTAGATACCAGATTAAGCGTGGTTTGATGTTACCCTAGACTCTGCCTTCCTTCAGCCCGAGGTAGATTTAGGCAATAACACGGTGAATCAATCTCACAAGTCTAAAACCACTAGTAAAAGTCCATTTTTAAAGCTTGATGTTAAATTTGAGTTTCCTATGTTTAATGGTGAGGTCAATGCAGAGAAACTTGACAATTGGATAAGCCAGTTTGAAGCTTATTTAAGGATAAAAAACCTTCATGAAGACTACACCAAGATTCAGTTAGCCTCTTTGAGAATGGAAGGAGTGGCATTGGTATGGTGGGAAGCCAAGACCAAGGATGAAATAAAAAAAACATGGTAAGATCACTTTATCATGGGCTGAATTTATTTCTGCAATTAAGTAGCAATTTTATCCATTAGCTCATTTACAAAAGGCTATCATGAATTGGCAAAGTTTTAGACAACTTAAGGGACAAAGTGTTCAAGATTATACTCAAGAGTTTAGACAAAAGGCTTTATTACTTGGAATTGATTTTCATAGCCAAGAGACTTTGCTGAAATATATAGGTGGTTTACATAGCTATCTTATACATACTATCCTTATGTTCATCCTACTAGTCTAGACGAAGTTTATGTCCAAGCTACGAATTTAGAGGCTAGAGGTAAACAATATTTTGATGGGAATGAGGGTAGTGAATTTAAAGGCAAAGGAAGAAAAATAAATGCAAACTCTAGGAAACAAAAAGGAAATTTATTTTGTAAAAACTGTTCCAAAACAAGCCATGATGAAGACCATTGCTGGAAACTTCATCCGGAGCTAAAACCATAAAAATTTAAAAACAAAGATAAGGCCAAAGAAAAGGGAAAAACAATTGCAACTGCTCAACAAGACTTAGGGTCTAAATCAGGTGATGAAAGTAAAAGCATAGCCATGGTACTAAAGAACATAAAGGGGAAAGAGGTTGTAAAGGAAACAAATCCCAGTTCTAGCACTTTAAATTGTCACATAGAAGCTCCAAATGAAGAGAGGAGGATAGAGTTGTTTCATGTGAGGATAATAGTCAAACACACAAATATAGACACACTATTTGATAGTGGGTCACAAGCGAATCTCATCTCAAAATAATTATTCAAGAAGCTAAAACTTGAGACCATTCCACATCCAAATCCATATCCACTTGGTTGGATTTGCAAGGATGCTAATTTACAAGTCTCAAGAAAGTGCATGTTGCACTTCACCATAACAGCTCATTATGTTGATTTGGTTGAACTAGATGTAGTACCGCTTGACATTACAGGTGTGGTGTTGGGTATTCCATATTTATATGACAGAAAGGAAATCTTTTATCGCCATGAGAATAAGTATCATTTGTTCAAGGATTGTAAGGAGTTTATTGTGAGAGCACATCGGAAGAAGCTAGAATCTTCTTTAGTCAACACAGGGCAATTGAAAAGGCTTTTCAATGCAAGTCAAAAATTGACTTTGTTGATGGTTAAGCAAAAATATTTTGTACATAATCCTTTTCATGTTATTGCTGATGTAAATGATGATATGTTTCAGTCTGGAAGCAGGTCGTCTTTGAAACAAGATGAAAAGATGTTGCAGAAAGTGCCTTTGGTGTCGATTGGTGCAAAGAATAAAGTGTCGATGCAAGGTGGTGCAAAAATCCAAGAGAGGGTAAAGCATGCAAGCAAAGATGGAAAAAATTTCAGCATGGGTCATTGCTAGTTTCAGAATGGCAGATTGGTATGGCGACAAAACTTGGTCAGAATTTGACACAAGTACATGGCACATTCGGCAAAAATTCGCCATGAGGACAGTTGGCAAAGTGAATCTCAATTTCAGTTTCCTTTGAAGGTATACCATTTTAGGAACAGTATAATTTCTACAAATTATAGTTGTTCTTCTGCAAATTTCAAAAATTTGCATCAAGACTCAGTCAAGGTTAGCAACAGTCGGTCAGCAGATTCAAGGAAGAATTTATCTTTTTATGAGAAGCTCAATTTGATGAATTCAGGGAGATTTCAGTGGTTCAGGGTTAGAAGAGTGGAGAATCAGTCTCCTCATCTTTAGTTTCTATAAATCAGAGAGATTTTTGGGTCCAAAAGCTTCCCATTTGGGAGGTGTGATCAGGTGATCATGTCCAAAGTTGAAAAAATGATCAAAAATGGAATTGCTCATAATTGGTTGCAACCTGAATGACCGGATAGGCCTCGTCATTACGATTTTGGCGCTATGAACAAGACTCAAATTCGACGTCGTATGTGAAATTTATGCAGGTTTGAATTTTTCAGTATCCTTCGAAAAATGAGTTGACCAAAGTTGACTTTTGACTTTGAAAAGAAATTAAAAAAAAAATTCCAAGGAAAATTCCAAGAATATTCCCCAGAATATTCCATAGGGACGAATTTTTGGAGGACAAATGGCAAGTTCTCATTTGATGATTGGGTTGACTGTGCAAATTTGGGCCAATCATAAGCTGCCATGTGGTAGGCCCAGAGGCTACCACGTGGCCCCAAGCTGAGGAGGAGGCATGCCATATTAAAAAAATTTGAATTTACAAGGTTTGAACCCAAGACCTTTGGGTTATAATGGAAATGTCTTACCGTTACGTCACAAAGGCGTTACTTAACAAATCTTGGTGGTGCATTATATTTAAAGTTAAAAACAGAATTGGTTGGCGGTAAAGGGGGCCAGCTCCCACTTCATAATGCTCCATATGACCAGGCCAGGCGACCAAGCACTAATGG
This sequence comes from Pinus albicaulis, assembly GCA_034641835.2. Classification (NCBI taxonomy): domain Eukaryota; kingdom Viridiplantae; phylum Streptophyta; class Pinopsida; order Pinales; family Pinaceae; genus Pinus; species Pinus albicaulis. Next base: position 438,483,201 of record CM076571.1, on the reverse strand, counting down.
CAATGACAGAGTTAGTTAAATGCCAATTAACTAGCATTTAAATGTGGCTTAGCCACTAATCCAAATCATTAGCGCAAATTATGTTTTGTTTTTTAAAACAAGTTTAAACCGCCCTAATATTTATTTGAATTAATCTAAACCAGAATTAAGACTTGGTGGCAGTTATGGTGGGTCCGTTAATTTCGGCCATTCTACCAAATTTAGTGCTCCTATCTGCAATTTCTCCATTTTTGGTGGAGTTAGTTAAATGCCAATTAACTAGCATTTAAATGTGGCTTAGCCACTAATCCAAATCATTAGCGCAAAATTGGTTTTGTCCATATCTCCCTCAATATTGAACCAATTTGGATGAAATTTTAGTCAATTTTGGGTATTATGAGAGTTCTAGAGAGTTTGGGACAGGTTTCAGAGTGAAAAAAGGTGTGCTTTGGCCACTTTTGCTTCAGGGAAGCTTGGAGAGCTACTAGGGCCATCAGGGAAATGAAGCTGTATTAGGCTGTACTTCACTGCTTGAGGTGAAACAAAAGCCATTTTTAGCTTATTTCTATCTTCTAAATTCAATTCACAACTTTTTTTCATTTTTTATGCATATTTCTCATGTATAACCAATTTGAGAAACTTAATAGAGCAAGGACATGCCCATTGGGAGCCTTGGACCCGACAGATGTAGCCTAGGAGGGGTGAATTTCCTCATCATGTTTTGTGTTATGTTATGGTAAAGTTTATCTACTGTGTATTTCTGATTTAAGATGTTAAACAGTAATTTTAATTAACATTCCCTCACACAAAAACTCAGAAACAGTTACCAAAAACACTTTGTTTAAATTGTAAGACATGGAAAATACTTTGCACACTTAATTTAATGGAAATGGATACTTTGCACAACATTAAAAATAGTTCCATTTTCATATCACTTTTATAGGATGAAAGTCTTTTCAAACCCTAAACCATCTCAATGATTTAGCTCCATTCACATTAGTAACCTCCAACTAAAACTACGGTGTTCCTCTAGGAGATTCGTTGTATCTAGACAGTGTTGTTGATTTGGTCCTGGTTGACTTGGTCAAGTGCTCCAGTCTCTTTCACACCTAAGTGTGCTTATGTAAATAGCCCATATTTAGTTATGTTCACATGTGGCATTGATTTATTTTGCTGCTTAGGGGTTTTATTGATCCTCCTTTACAATTTTATTCATGAAATAGAAAATTGAAACAAAATTGTATATTCCCATTAGCTTGGGCTAATTGGGAATATTACAGTCCTCCCCTCCAAAATGTTGCTTGTCCTCAAGCAACTAATAGGGTGAGTGTTGCAACAATTCTCCTCCTTCATTGGTAACACCATCAAAGATCAAGCTCTCCTCACAAGCTAGGTGTTCACCAATCCAAGCCTCCATGAATTGTTCCTCCAAAGTCATCATGAGATGTACAAGATCCATCCCACAAGGAGTCAAGAACTCAATAGAAACAAACATGGTTGGTCCAATACTCTCTCTAAAGCATGTAGCATAAGGTAAATAGAGATTTTCCATCCCATTTGGTACATACAAACTGCCCATCCTCCCTCCATACAATCCCATAAAAAGTACAACTATATCATCCAAGTATGGAAGCATAATTACATATACACAAACAGAAATTTGAGCATGAGGAGGTGGGTCATAGTGCCACATATGGTACCATCACAGTGCATCTCCTACCTACATCAGATCAAGATATGGTAAGTGGTTTCCCCACCACTTACTTGTTGCACAAGTTATCTCACCATGGCTGAAAATGTGAGATATGTTTGGTACCTTTGGGAAGCACCCATCATGATAGAGAATCTCCCTTTGCACAACAAGGGAGTGGCCAAATTCAGAAATTTTAGTGGCCCAATGTTTGCCATGAGATTTACATGATACAACACTCCTCTTGGGAGTCATGGCCTACAAAAACATGGTGAAATAATAGTTCATATCTGAAAATGAAACTTGCATTACATGATTAGATTTTTCACCAACAATGTCTCTCCTATACATGGAATTGTGCATAGATTTTTCTCCCCTTTCAAGAGAAGGAAGAAATGGCTGAAATGACTCTTGTATAGAGTCCTTTGGTTGCCCCAACTCCACATAGTTCTTGCATTCTAGAAAATTTTGATGTAGCTCTCCTCCAAAGCCTTCCCATTCAAAGCATCTCATGATAGTGTTGTAGATCTTCATGGAATAGGTAGGGCTGAAACATAACTCTTTGAAGGCCCTTTGTGGCATCCTCTCCTTGAGATTATAGGATCTAGGTAATAATACCCTATCATGATTATATATGACTCCCTCATGGACTAGATAGCCCTCTTCATGTAGCTGGTCATCAAGCATCATACAAGTGTGAAGATCTTTGGAATAATCCACCAACAGCTGGGATTTCCAATATAGATCTACACTCTTCAACAATGACAACACTGATGATGCATCAATAGGAATGCCTACCATGTTTTTGATCTCTTCTTTGACATTTCTTATGCCAAAGGTACAAGTAGGAAGGAAATACCTTCCCTTATTCTCCTCCAACAGCGCAGAATCAGAAATGAAGGTGGGTGATGATGATGAGATAAGAAAATCTCCCTCCTTCTTGTGCTTGCCCAAGCCTTCCAGCACTATAGCTGTGTCTTCTAATATTCCCATCCCTCCTGGATCTGATTTTGGAGCATCAAGTAGTGAGAGATATCTCACCAAAATTGAATCAGGTAGCCTCCTAGGTGGTTTTCCACTAGATAAGAGTGTCCCTTGCAGAAATCTCATGAACATGATAGAAGGGACAGTGAAATCCTTGCTTCCACTGCGCAAATCCATCTCTGTTTTTGTGTGGAAGTGTTGTGTGATGGGTAAGTATGCATGCCTTTGATTATTTTAAGTGCACCACTCTTCTTGTCCACCCATTCCATTTGCAAAGCCTCCCAATCAGTGGTGACTTTCCCCAATGTAATCAACCATTGAACACCCAAAATAACATTGGTGTCTGGTATGTCAACTACAAAGAAGTGATCCACAAAAGTGTAGGATCCCATGGTGACTGAAAGTGATGGAACATAATGCATGCATTTCATTGTTCTATCTCCTAGGACCAAAACAGAGAATCCCTCAAAAGTATCAGTGGGTATTGCCATCCTTTGCACAAGATGGGCATCAATGAAATTGTGGGTAGCTCCATTGTCAATCAATACAGAAACCCTCTGATTCATGATTGACCCTTGAAATATTAAGGTTAGGTACTTAGTTACTCCCCTCAATGACGCAAGAGTTCCTCCAATAGAAGAAAATGCTCCATTCTCATCTCCTGATGGTGTTGGATCCCCTCCAACATTGTCAGTGTTGTGAGCCCTCCTTGGCTCATCATCTTCATCTTCTTCAAGATCTGAGAAGATCTCTATATAATGTGCTTTACTAGTAGCACATCTATGTCTGGGTACCCATGGTTCTTGGCAAGTGAAGCATAGCTTCCTCTTCCTTAGTTCTCTCCAAACTTCATCATCAAGAGGCTTCTTGTATGAGCTCTCCTTTGAAGGAGCAGCTTTCTCTTCCTTTCCTTTAGAAGGAAAAGAGGGCTTATTTTGAAGTTTTTCCTTTGCTTTTGGCAAGGCATCTTGAAGGTCTCTAGCCCTCTCAATGGCATCATGCAAGGTAATGGGGTTGGTAGATTTAACCAACCCATGCAGAGGTTCATCCAAGCCATCGGTGAACATGTACACCCTCCTTTCTGTAGATAGATCAAGAACCATAACAGATGATCTCATAAATTTAGAGATATAAGACTCTGTACTTCAACTTTGAAAGGCTCATGAAAGGTGCTTCTGGATCCTTTCTGTCAAACCTCTCCACCAGTCTTCTAGTGAACTCAAAATAGGCAGTCACATTGGCATGTCCCAATGTAGACAACCCATGGAACCACCAGTTGTGTGCTTCACCTTCAAAGTGCAGCACTGCAATATTGATAGCTTCCATCTCAGGGAATTTGTTGAACTCAAAGTATATATCTAGTTTTTCTACCCATGCTTTTGCAGAACTAGTGGATGACCCATCAAACTTGGGTAAAAATAATTTTCCCATAGAGTGATGCAGATCATGATTCTGTGTGAATCCACCATCTCTATACTGATGCCTTGGTCTTCTCTTATCCTTGAGACTCAAGTGGTCCTTGAATCTCTAATTTTGAGACTCATATTCTTCAAATTATTCTTCAAGGGATGCTTGCTCATGAGGCCCTTCATTATCCACAGCCAAAAAAGTAGGCATAGTAGAGCGTTGTGGAGCTTATGGTTGGTTCACTGGTTGATCATTCTAGTGGTGAGACATGCCAGAGCTTTCTCCAGGATGAAACCTCCTAGGATATTCCTTGATCCTATCCAGTCTCATCTCTTTGATCTCTCTAGCAAGATCTTGCATGGCTTTTAGAAGGGTTTTTGCAAACTCCTTCCCATCTTCATCACTTCCATATTCAGGGGCTTTTCCCTTGTCTTTATCATCATTGGTGTAATCAAACTTCTTTTGTCTTCTTCTCAAGTACCTCTTCTCTTTTTCAGTGAGAGGCTCATCTTCTTATGAAGACATATTGGCTCTTCAATAAATCAAATCACATGTTGTGCCAAGATGATTGCTCTAATACCACTGTAATATCCCCAAAAGGGAAGATTCAACAATACATGCTAGAATAACGCACTTTTCATAATTATGTGCACTGAAATGAGTTTGCAGCCCTTGGATCCCTTAGATATGGATATCTAGCATCTAAATCCAAAAGGGGAGAAAAAAAAAATCAAACTAGGTGAGGTAAACAGACCTCCCACACCTAGTATGGCTGAAAAACACCCAAGAATGGGGCTGCAGCAATATGCAACAATACAGTAACGCAGTTTTTGAGAGAAACAATAGGAGACCAATAATATGGCTCAACATTCATATATACAACAATAAATTAGATCCATAATGAGGCCCATACAATGTATATCAGAATGTAGAAGACAAGAATGGAAGAAATTCCTCAAATAGAGAGGCTGCAACACATGTATTGACTGCAAAATAGCTTGACAGTGTTATTTATAAGAGCTGCAGCAGCCGTATATTACACTCCAGATATAGAGAATATTTTTGTACAAAATATCAGATCTATTTTAGATCTATACACTAGAAAAACTCCTTTACAAATTCCCCTTGGGGTTTTGATCAAAACATGAAACATAGAGAGTAGATCCGAGATCTAAAGTAGCAGATCTGCAGTAGTATTAAGAAATTTTTGAAGATGAATAAAATAGAAGCATATCAGATATATACAGAACATGGATCAGAAATCTAATCCATGAATCACCATAGTGAAGGGCAGAACCCCAACACCAAAGATCTCTCCTCCAAATGTGTGTCAAAACACCCTGCAACTTCCTTGTTGCAAATAACGCAGTCCTGGAAGGAAAAATGCATTGTAGGATATAGCACTGGATTGGCCTGATGCCAAGATCTGAAATATCAGCTCCAAAGGTTCAGAACTCTCTTTCCAATGGGATAGAAGACTTTCCCAGTGAAAATAAGCCCTAAAATGGCCTAGATCTGAGCAGATCTAGCCTCCACTTGCTGCAGCATACAAGGACAACCAAACCCTCAACAGGATCTACATTGTAGTTGGAAGACGAGCTTGGCCAAATGCCTGATAGTGGATGAGATTAGCAAGACTCTTCCAAGAGATACTCAATGGAAGAGGTGGGATTCCCGAACAAGAACACCCTAGTGCTAAACAGCACTATCCTCAGCTAAACAGTAAAGAATGATATATGTCTAAATAGACAATATATTCAAAAATATACTCAATCAACAACCTTCTTATGTTTTGTTCCTCTTCCTTTTATAGGATGAAAGTCTTGTCAAACCCTAAACCATCTCAATGATTTAGCTCCATTCACATTAGTAGCCTCCAACTAAAACTGTGTTGTTTCTCTAGGAGATTCATTGTATCTAGATAGCGCTGTTGATTTGGTCCTGATTGACTTGGTCAAGTGCTCCAGTCTCTTTCACACCTAAGTGTGCTTATGTAAATAGCCCAGATTTAGCTATGTTCACATGTCGCATTGATTTATTTTTCTTCTTAGGGGTTTTATTGATCCTCCTTTACAATTTTATTCATGAAATAGAAAATTGAAACAAAATTTTATATTCCCATTAGCTTGGGCTAATTGGGAATATTAAATTGATGGTGATCCCTGTAGTGAAATAGGCTTGGCCCCCTCCTCTTTTTGAGGAGAAAACAAAAGCAGAATTCCTCTCTGATAGGTGAGAGTAACCTCAGGCCTAGGCCTCTTTGAAACCTCAGCAATTTTTCTTGATGATCCCACCTCCATAGGTTATGCTGACATGGAAAGTGATATGTTTTGTTTCTGATTTGGTGTAGCTAATTGTGTGCATCTACAAAGTTGTCTCAATGAACGTATCCCATGTCATGTTCTTCTCTGCCAACATATGGAGAACTATGACTTTCACCAAGATGTGGTGAAAGAGGCTAGGCTAATTATCTGTGTTCATGACTTGCACCTTTTCTGCCATCTTGTTCACACTCTTATACAAGGAATTGCATAAGTTTATGGACTTCACTGTTGTGAAGTGCATGAGAAATATAATATGATATTAGTACAATCTGGAGAACCTTCCCTCACATGTAAATAATTTCATCACAACCTTCATCAATGGTGCATACCTCTCTAGCAAGTATCTGAATGGAAGAATGTGGGTATGAGTCTCTTTGTACTATGATTTTATGAAGGATTTGTACTGCTCAAGGTCAAGACTCATTCCTTTGAACCAATATTCCCCATGACTAGGTATCCCTGTGGCAAGAGAGATGGCATCAACTAAAAATATGAAATCAATCCCTGCAATGGTGGCTTTTTCTCCCTTCAAGTTGGTGGCAAACAAATCTGTAAGCCCCTGATGGTAACCTACCTCCTCCACTCTTTGACAAAACCCTAGGCAGTTGACATCTTCAAAGCATTTTCTGATGAAGGGTGAGGAAATTATTTGATTGCATTTTGAGGGCTCATACCTCACTATATTTCCCCCTTTGTTTTGTCTTCTCTTCTCTGATGGTGAGGAATCTCCTTCCATGATTTGAAAACCCTAGATGATGGGAGAGGAAAAATAGGGAAAAGTGAGTGAAGGGAATGAAATGAGGGAGTTAGGGAAGGGAGATAGGGGTAGAAAAATTTAGGGAGAATGGAATGGATCTTATGAATGTTTAGGGAATGAAATGAAGGTAAATGATTGAGGGGGGTGAGCTAGGAAATTCAAACATAGTCCTAGCTAGGAAAATGGCCCAATTTGGTAGAATAGGGCTAGGGTTTGTAGGGAGATGATGCAAAAATTATGGGAAATAGTTTGTGAGGTATGGAAATGATGTATAACTAGAAAACAGAGGTGGAGGGATAGTGGTACTAGGGTTTCATAGCATCAATTGATCATTTGACAGCCAAAAGCATGAAATTCTTATAAAACCCTAGTGAACTTGGCTTGTTATTATTTCTTGGTTTTCCATGGAAGAGAGGGCATAAAGATGAATGTACTTACTTGTTAAGATGCTTTGAAGATGAAAAACCATATATGGAAGCTGAGAAATCAATTTGGGTGATTTTTGAGAAAGATTGGGCAACTCTACCCCATGCGCAGTGCAGTTCAAATATGCATAACACATATGCGCAGTGCAGTTCACGGATGTGTAGTGCCTCCTCCATATGCACAACATGGTTCACAGATGTACAACACCTCCAATTTTTCTCCACTTTCAGCTAAAAAACGTTTTTTTTTGTCACCAACTGAAGGAGGAGCTCGATAATAAGGGGCAAGAGGAGTGCAAATGAAATTTTTTTATGATTTTTTGGCCCTTTATAAGCATGGAATAGCTTTCTTTAAGTGATAATGGGCCCCACATGACTTTCTTTCTTCTTTTTGACTTCACAAACTTGGAAATTTGTAATCTGAACTTTTTGAATCTTCCTTGGAACATTGAATTATAGCTTTAGAACTTTGAAGTACTTATTACATATAGAAACATAAAATTCCATTTAAAAATCAAAATTTATTGAAGAAACTTGCTTTATTACCACTCTTCCAATTTGCCAGGTTTTATGTATGAAATGGCAGTTTTGGTGACCTTGAAACCCTAATGACCTAAGGGAGACTCTGAACTGAATGAGATCATGGTGGAGATGACTGAAATGATGATAAAAATCTCTGAATAATGATATACTCAGCTTATTTGATGACATGGACCAGAAATTTAAAATTTTTTAAAGAGTGAAAAATAATCCTAAACCTAATGCCAGTGACTAAATTTTTGCTTGAAGACCTAGTGAAATGACAAAAATTTGACTATGGGACCCTAACAAGACATGATAAGATTCCATTTGATCATTGGTGATAAGATTCAAATACTGACACTAACACACAATAAGCTACGTGGCAGTCTGCCACTGGCCCAAAATTTTCCTAGTCAGTTGTCCTTTTCGCAAAATTTGCTTATTTGGGAAAATGAACAAAACTCATTTCCGGGAGCATACAGAGTTGGTTTTCTACGAAACAAGTTGCGTTGGATTCAGAACGATGAGATATATGCAAGCACATGGGTTTCAAACCATTCCAAAAACTATCATTTTTTAGCATATTTTTGAGCACCTGATCACTTCTCTCCACTAGAAGCTTTTTGAGGGTACAGGTCCCTCACCTTTCCAATTAATCGATCGATTTGGCTTTCCTTGGATTTTTTCCTTTGAGCCCCACACAAAGGTACTCCACATTCCCTCGTTTTGAACTCCTTATTCTTTTGTCAAGAATGGTGTCTTGTTGTAGTTCTTACAGGTATTCAGGAGAGAAATCCTCAATATAATGAATATGAACATTTGTTCCTTGATCTTCAATCAAAGAAGGCTCATACAACCTTAAGTTTGCAACATTAAACATGTTATAAATCTGCATAATTCTAAAGTTCTTAATGGACCATATCGAATTGTTTTCAATTTTTTAACTTCTCCTTGAAGCCTTTCTTTGCTAATGTGAAGCTAAAATTCATCACCGACTTGGAAATTGTGATCTACATGATGGTTATCATGCCTTATTTTTTACTTGAATTGGATATTTTCTAGTAGTTCTTGAACTTCTTGGTGTACCAATTGGATTTTTTCAATGAACCTTTTAGCTTTGTCTATGTCACTATGACCATCAATAGCAACATCCTTTCCAAAAACGAAATCCAAAGGAGACTTGGGAAAGTGTCCCAAACATGCCTCAAATGGCGATGTTCGAGTTGAAGAGTGCTTGGCCCGGCTGTAAGCATGTTGAACATAGTGAAAATTTTCATCCCACAACTTAGGATGCTTGCTTCAATAACTGCAAAGATGTATCATCGTCTTGTTTACCACCTCTATTTGACCATCTGTTTGCGGATGAAATTTTGTACTCTTTTTCAATTTGGTGTCCATGAATTCCCACAATCTTGACCAAAAGTTTCCAAGAAAGCGAGAATCTCGATCACTAACAATGGATGTGGGAAATCCAAAATGCACACATACATTCTAAAATAATAATTGAGCAGTTTGTTTAGCTGTAATTTTCTTTTTACATGGCATCAAAATACACATTTTACTGACCCTATCCACAATGACATAAATATAATCATGATTCCTTGTTGACATAGGAAGACCTCCAACAAAATTCATAGATACACTCTCCCATGGATGAGAAGTTACTCGAAGAAGTTTGTACAATCCTAACTTTCTATTGCTAAGCTTACTAACAGCGCATAATGAACATCTTTTAATAAAACATGACACGCTTTCAAGCATACGAGGCCATTAAAAATACCTTTGTAGATGTGCCACCATCTTACTTACACAGAAATGACCAGTAATAAGAGAAGTATGTGCCTCTCTTATAATGTTAACCCTTTCTCCCTGTGAATTACAAATCTTACCAAGATGGTACAACAAGTTATCATGCATGTGATAATCCAATTCCTCTACTTGGTTCCCTTGACTCAAATTTGCATATACATCTTGAAAATCACTATCTAAAGCATATTGTTCAACATAGCTGTCATTAAAAATATAATTATGCCTAAGAATAGTAGCAGCACTAAAAATAGTCCTATAAATCATTTCAGCAACTTTACTATAGATACCTTTCTTATACCTTATCACCAAGTGGAATTGTTGCAGAAAACCCATCCATATAAAGTGCCTTGATTGCTGCAAATTTATTTGTGATTGCAAGTATTGAAATGGTTGATGATCAGTGTGAATGATTGTTTCCTTACCCATCAAGTAGTGTTTCCACTTTTTCACACTTTTCACAAATGCATACAATCCCTTGTCATATGTAGGATAATTAATCACTAAACCATTAAAATTTTATGAATGAAAATAGATGGGCTTACCATGTTGCATGAGGACTGCACCCACAGCATAATCACTAGCATCAATCTGAATCTCAAATGATTGTCTCAATTCTGGAAGTGTAAGTACTGGAGCTTAATTGATCTTTTCCTTTAATGCATCAAATTCCTTTTGTTGTTTACCTCCCCACTAGAAGACCTACGTCAAACTTGTCAATGCATGCAATGGAGCTATGATAGAAGAGAATTTAGCAATAAAATTCCTCCAATATTGGGTTGCCCCCAAAAATCTTCTTACCTCCATAACTGTTTTGGGCTTTGGCCAATTCAACATGACATCAACTTTGGAGATATATGTTTTCAATTCACCTCCTCCAACAATATGACCTAAAAAAAACTAAAGAAGTGTTTCCAAACTCACACTTTGACATCTTTAAAAAAAATTTTACTTTCTTCAATACATCAAGTACCTCTTTGTGATGCATGAAATGTTCTTCACGATATTTATTGAAAATCAAGATGTCATCTAAGTACACTATCACAAAATCATCTAGAAATGGCCTCAATACATCATTCATCACATGCATGAAGGTAGCAGGAGCATTACAAATACCAAAAGGAATAACTAGCCATTCAAACAAACCTTGTTTTGTTTTGAATGTTGTCTTCCATATGTCAACTTTAGCAATTCTAATTTGATGATATCCACTCCTTAAGTCCAACTTAGCAAACCATTTTGCATCTTTCAATTGATCAAGTAAATCATCTATTCTAGGAAGTGGGTAACGGTTATTTACCGTAATTTTGTTCAATGCAAGGAATTCCACACACATGTGCCATGTTCCATTCTTCTTTGGCACCAAAAAAAAGGTGACCTTCATGACGAAGTACTTGGTCTGATGATCCCTTTATACAACAACTCTTTAATTTTCTTTTTAATTTCTGCACTTTCCATCATTGACATCCTATACATGTCAATGTTAGGAAGAGGACAATCTTGTTGCAATTGTATTTCATGTTGGATTCCCCTCTTTTGATATGAATCTAAATGTTAGTTTTGTTGTGTTAATTTCATATTCAAAATTATAAACAATTCTTGATCATTTGCTTCATGTGCATAGGTTTTGTAATATTCCTAAATTAGCATGCAGCTAATAGGAATATTGCTTTTTTCTTTTGACACCCAGGAGATGAATAAATGGGTAAGGAGCCCCATACATTTCTAGAATAGGAATAAAATCCCTCATGATGTGAAAAGGGATCATAATAATAGCTGGATCTTACACCCTCATGTGTGAACAGGGGCAATTACATTTGACCAAGTCAACAGTGTTGGAATGTATGGTGGAGATCATCTATGGAGACAGCACAGTGATAGTGGGAGGAAGATTCCTTGGTGGAGGAAACCATAATGAGTAGGACCCAAGGTGAGAAGGCTCACACTTTTTTATAAGGAGGGTAAAGCATACATAATGAGGCATGTTATGGATTATTGATTTTGTGGTCTGTATGACTATTGTGTATTCTTCAGTTGTTTAGTTGAGATTGTTGTGTTGCTTATCACAAGGTATTCATGTTTAGGAATTCCATATCCTTCCTTGAGAGGCCTCTTGGGGGAGCTTTGAACTTCATTTCCCCACATTTAGGCTTGAGGCCAAGCTACCTCCTTCAGCTACAATGTAGTTTCTATTTATGGCTGGGTTGTGTTGTAGGGTGTTGCAGTGGAGGGTTGAGAACACCACTTCCGGAGCTAGTTTTTTAGAGGAGGAAGCTTTCTTTCCTTTGGGAAATCAGTGAGGAATATTCTGGAGCTTATTTCACATCTTGGCACTTGGAAAACATATTTCCCATCACCTACAACGCAGTACCTCTCCTTGAATGCATTATTTCAGTGAGTATTTGTAGTGAGGGGTTCCAATGTTTGATTGCAGGGTGAGATCTTTAGTGATTGGATCAGCCTTTCACCTGAAGGATCTATTGGATGAGATTCATTCATCACAAGTATCATCTTCAGCTATCTCCATCCATATATTGTGTTGTAGCTATCATTCAACCCTAGGTCTGCATTCCGACATTTTGTACTTTTTTCATATTTCAGGAAATCCTTTTCGGATTGTCTTGGAATTGTGTTTAGGTGTCTAGATCATTACTCCCAACATTGTCTGAACCATATACTTGCAAATTTATATTATTTCACATTTCTAGTATCAATGTACCATCTATGACTACGTTGTTCTTGTTCATGAGCATTCTGCAATATAGCAACATTCCATATTTGGCATATGTATTCATGGGAGGCTTGTTTTCCTTGATTATTTGAGTTGTGCCCACTTCTATTGTACTTATTTGTTGCTAATTTACATAATAAAATGGCCCCATGGTTTTCATACATTTTGGTGCAAATTTATTCATTGCTATTTCTAGTTTTATGTTCAAATATTGCTGCTTCCCCATTTGGGAATATTACAGTGGTATCGAAGCATAATCTTGGCTCAGCCTGTGGATCTCAGCCATTATGCTATCAGGAGGAAAAGAAGAAGAAAATATGTACAGAAAAGACAAAAAGAAGACTCCATGATTTGGAGGAAGGAAGGAAGAGAGGCTCTCAAAGCTTCTTTCTCAAACTATGTAGAACATTAAGGGAGATCTCAAGAAGATGAGAGGGGAGATGTGTAGAGAATCTCCAAGAGAGATTGAATCTGAAGCAAACTCTAGATTTTCATATGATGAGTGTGAGCATGCAACCACAAATTATGATTCCCAGTGCAATCATATGCCCAGATCTGCTATGTGGGAGATGAAAGAAGAAGAAATTCCTAGGATGGAAACTCTTAGTGATTTTCTACAAGAATATGAATCTCAAACTAAGAAGTTCAGAGATCATATCACCTTCCAAGAGTTTTGAAAGATCAAGGTGGAGAGAAGCAAGTAGCATAACATGGGTAGATTTTTTCTATCTACTTTTGATGGTTCACCTAAATGTTTAGCTAGAGCTTCGATGGAGGAGCTAGACACCTATTTGCAGCAACACCAAGTTTTTGAAGATGAATCCATCAAAGTTGCAGCGCTGCATTTTGGAGGTAAGACCTATGCTTGGTGGATATTTGAGTCCTTTTCATTAAAAAATGCAAATACTTCTTCTTATGCAAATTTCACTAGGAGATTAGTGGAAAGGTTTGATGGAAAAAATTTTGAAACATCTTTTGTGGAGCCAAACAAACCAAAACAAACAAAACTTTTGCATGGGTTGGAAGAACCTATAAACTCAAATCCACTTCAGAAAACTATTGAAGAGGCTCACATCTTGCATAATGCTTTGCTAGAGGCAAGACCTCTATCTCATATTCTTGGACAAAAGGGCATGGAGATCCATTTTTCAAAACAAGATCCATTTATTGAAAGGTTTCCCATTCATATTAAAGAGGAAGAGAAGGTTGAGGGCAACAGTGCTATCATGTCTAGAGCATATCTAGCACCTCATGTAAAGGTAAATGGAGCACTTACTCCAACAAGAGGGATTCTTGTATCATTGCAAGGAATTCCCCAAGATTTCATATGTGGAGATCAAGTCACAACCCATGATCAGCATGTGTCATTGTTGACAGATTGTAAAACCATGTAGATAAAAGGAGGAGGTAGGGAGGATGACCAACATCATATGATGAGAAGCACACACACCTATGTATTTCAGAGGGTTGATGCATAGAAGAGGGAGACTGAATTTCACAGTGAGGGTAGGGACAATTCTATCCATTCATATATGCAATCTACTCCTAATATTGATGTCTCATTGCATGGAGGAATTTCATCGGGGAGACCACCAGATCAGCAGATGATGAGGGATGCTTCACATTTGGATGCACCACTCATTGATTTCAAAGGGGTGAGGACCTTGGGAAAACTTGGTACAGCGCTGAGAGTCTTGGGTAGACTCAAGAAGAGGAGAGGCATTCTCCCAACATCATCATTACCCACTCTCATTCCAGGTTCTTTTTTGTGGCAAGAGCAGCATGGGAAGGATAGCAGCCTTCCAACTTGCATTTTTGATAGGGGAAATGCCAAAGAGGAGGACAGCCATATGACAGATGTTCTTTGTGATAGATCATCAACGCTGTCACTATGGAGGATATATCCATATTGGAAATTGCAGCTATTGGTGGATTATTCCAAGGATATTTCTACTTGTATGATATTGGATGACCAGTTACATGAGGAGGGATATTCAGTCAGAGATGAGGTCATCTACTATCATGGTAGGATCTTCTTATCTAGAGCTTCCAAGATCAAGGAGAATTTACTACAAGCAGCTCATGAAGATTTCCTTTTCAGCCACACTTATTCTATGAGAGCATACCACACCATCATTGAGGGGTACACTTGGGAAGGCTTTGAGGAGGAGATATATCAGCATTTGAGAATATGCCTGGATCATGTGGAGATGGAGGAGATACATAACTCTTTGGGGGAGTTAACACAACCACCTCTTTTCTCTTTGAGAATGAGAGGAGATTTATCTATGAGCCACTCCATTTGCATGAGCAAATCATATGGTAAGGATATTGTTTGGTTGCATAATGATTTATATAATGAATATGTGAATTCCTTAACCATATATGTGCAGGGAATTGCTCAAAGAAGGAGCGTTCTTTCTTCTAGACTACTGGTCTACTTGAGGCCATAAGTAGTATTGATGATGGCCGCTCCCTAAGAGGTCTTGGGGAGATGATATCTTATGCAGGACATGCTCACTTTGCACCATACATCATACACTCTCTCCAAAATTGTGAGGAGATTGGGGCAGCAAGCAAGTGGTTGAGAAGCCACACACCATGTCATTTTCTGGTGTATTTGAGAGTAAAACTACGCTCGTTGCATTTGAGGGACCATTTTCCTTCTCCCTTGTTACATATGGCACCTAGTATGATTCTCATTATGGTTCCCTATGTTTATTTTGTTCTTATATTTGTGGGGAGCATGTTGGGAGGAGAGACATATTGGTTAGATGTGTCCATGGGGAATGAAAATTCTCACACCTTTTATGTTCCATGCTTCAATAGAAGTATGGGAGATGGCTTGCCATGTTATGTTTGGCAACAACAGTTAGAAAAATTGCATTGTGACCACTTGGGAAATTGTTGGTACCTTCCAGCACCACATAAAACCTTCAGTATTCTTCTCATTTGGATGCCATATGGTGGTGATTTCCTATTCATCATATATGGGATATTTTGGGCCAGCATGATTCATAACGTTGGAGAGGAGGTCTTTGGAGATCCAGTATTCTTCTTGCCACTTGAAGGAAACATTATTGCAGCCCAAGATCAGCAGCTACTCTACACTTATCCTAAGTGGAGAGAGGGACAGGGTGAGGTAGGCTATTTTTATACCATGTTCAATTGTTCAGCCCACCTACATTGTAGGAGCCAAAGGTGGAGGAGGATTTGCATGAGTTACCATTTTGGAGGGTGGCTCATTTTGTATGGATGATAGCTTGGGGATGGAGGATCTACATGGGAATGATGGTTCCCAATGCATTTCAGATCCCATACCTCAAAGGGACCTCTAGACAACACCTTGTTGCCTCCTTGAGTATTTTACTTTTTCATGATGATAGCTATTTAGCTAGCTTGCATGCTTGGGAGGGGCAATATGTAGATTTATTGATGAGACAGCGTCTTATTCCTTGGAGGAGTTTATCATATGTGGATGCTATAGGAGGAGTAGGGGAGACTTCTTAGTCCTATCCTTGCAGTTGCTTGAGGACAAGAAACATTTGGGAAGGGAGGACTGTAATATTCCTAAATTACCATGCAGATAATAGGAATATTGATTTTTGCTTTTGACACCTAGGAGATGAATAAATGGGTAAGGAGGCCCATACATTTCTAAAATAGGAATAAAATCCCTCATGATGTGAAAAGGGATCATAATAATAGTTGGATATTACACCCTCATGTGTGAACAGGGGAAATTACATGTGGACAAGGTCAAGTTTGACCAAGTCAACAGCGTTGGAATGTATGGTGGAGATCACCTATGGAGACAACATAGTGATAGTCGGAGGAATATTCCATGGTGGAGGAAACCCTAATGAGTGGGAACCAAGGTGAGAAGGCTCACACTTGTTTATAAGGAGGGCAAGGCAGCCATAGTGAGGCATGTTATGTGTTAGGTCCCTATATCACTAGTATAGCCCCTTATTATTGTTAGTTTAAACCCCTTATTGTTATTATTGTACCCTTGTAACCCCCATTTTGTTATTATTGTGCCCTTAAATTATTATTGTTAGGTCGGCTAGGATTACATTATGGCCCCATGGACTCCTATATATAGAAAGGAGGTTTTGTGAATTGTATCATCCAAGAATTGTGCATTTATGTAATGTATTGGAGGTTGCCCCCTCGAAGTGGCTTATTTCTAAGGCGTTTATATCTCTTTTCTTCTACTTTTGAAGCTGGTTACACAACATTTGGTATCAGAGCAAGTTCGTGTTTTGGAACCTGATTCATTGGAGAAAATTATTCGAGTTAATAAGAAAAGTTGAATGTAAAATTATGGCAACAAGGAAGTCGACTACTCAAGTCTATAAAGAAGGAAGTGTGGCTACATCTAGATTTCCACAACCTACAAGGTTGACACCACAACAATTGGAAGAAAAAAGAGCAAAAGGGCTTTGCTACAGTTGTGATAGCAAATACACTAAAGGTCATAAGTGTGCTGAGAAGAAATTATTTTACATAGATTGTGAAGAAGAAGAAGAAAATGAACAAGAAGAGGATATACACGAGGAACCACCCCTAGAAGAGGAAGAAATGAATCCGACCATATCGTGTAATGCACTGGCAGGAATTACCACTCCTCAAACTCTCAAGATAGAAGGACATATCAAGAAGAAAAAGATAATAGTGTTGATTGATTCAGGTAGCACCCATAATTTTATTCATTGTAAGGTAGCCAAGGAATTAAATTGTTTCCTATACCCAGCACCAGAATGTCAAGTGATGGTTGCAAATGGAGGAACTATAGATTGCTCTGGAAAATGCCATAATATCAAGCTAACCATGGGGGAATATGTATTGACTAGTCCAATGCTTTCCATTCCTATGGGAGGTGCTGATGTTGTACTAGGAGTACAATGGTTACAATCTTTGGGGACGGTAGCTTTTAATTTTTCAAGAACTTTTCTTGAAATTTTTTTCAGAAGGAAAGGAAGTCGAATTACGGGGTATTGAAGGGAAGCCGGGAAGGATAATAAGCTCTAATGTCATGACAAAGCTTCTAAAGAAAGAACAATGAGGTGTAATTGCACAATTATGCTCACTAGAAGTTCCGACATCAAAATCATCTATTTCTGCAGATCTTCAACAAGTCTTGGACAATCATTCCAAGGTGTTTGAAACTCCCAAAGGACTCCCACCTATTCGTGATCATGATCATGCTATTCATTTGATTCCAGGAAGTGTTCCTCCAAACATCCGGCCTTATAGATATCCTTACTTCCAAAAGAGCGAAATTGAACGTATGATTGCGAAAATGTTAGAGGCGGGTATAATTCAACCTAGTCAAAGTTCTTTCTCTGCTCCTATAGTATTGGTACACAAGAAGGATGGATCATGGAGAATGTGTCCGGATTATAGGGAGCTCAATAAGCTCACCATTAAGGATAAATTTCCCATTCCTGTGATTGATGAATTATTGGATGAATTACATGGAGCAATTTATTTTACCAAGTTGGATCTTCGTTTAGGATATCATCAAATTAGAATGAAGACTGAAGATATTCCAAAAGCAACATTTCGAACTCATGAGGGTCATTATGAATTTTTGGTCATGCCTTTTGGCCTTACCAATGCACCTTCTACATTTCAAGGGTTGATGAATTCCATTTCAAACCCTTCCTTAGAAAATTTGTGCTAGTATTTTTTGATGATATACTAATCTACAGCAGGTCTTGGAAGGATCATGTTGAACATGTTGACAGGGGCTCAAACTATTGCAGGAGAAACAATTATATGCAAAAAAGTCCAAATGTTTCTTTGGAGTACAAGAGGTGGAATATCTGGGTCATATTGTATCTCACGAGGGGGTTAAAGTGGACCCTAACAAAATTCAAGCCATTAAGGAATGGAAAGTTCCCACAACCATAAAGCAGTTGCGAGGATTTCTCGGGTTAACAGGGTATTATCGCAAGTTTGTTAAGAATTATGGGAGAATAGCAGCACCTCTAACAACATTATTGAAGAAAGATGCATTTTCATGGACTCCTGAAGCAACTAAGACCTTTGAACGTCTTAAAGAGGCAATGTGCCTAGCACCGGTCTTAGCTACACCAGACTTCACAAAAACCTTTATTGTGGAATGTGATGCCTCGAGAAATGGAATTGGTGCAGTTTTAATGCAGGAAGGAAGACCCATTGCTTTTGAAAGTCGTCCAATCAAAGGAAAGTATTTACAGAAACCTATTTATGAGAAGGAAATGTTAGCAATACTACATGCACTAAAAGAAATGGTGAACTTACCTAATGGGAAGACACTTCAAGGTAAAAACTGATCATGATAGTCTTAAACACTTTTTGGAACAAAGACTATCTTCAGAAGAGCAGCAAAAATGGGTCACAAAGATGTTCGGTTATGACTTTGAAATAATCTACAAAAAAGGAAAGCTTAATGTTGTTGCAGATGCACTCTCAAGAAAGAATGAAGAGGTGGAAGCATTGCTTTGTGCCATTTCTGTTATCCAACCAGATTGGATAACCGAAGCAAGAGATGAATGGAAGAAGGAAAAAGATGTATGGACACTCATTCAAAAGTTGCAGCAAGATCCTAGTACATCTGATACATTTAGTTGGAAAAATGATTCCTTGTGGTACAAAGATCGCTTATATCTTTGTAAGAATTCCCAACTAAAACAAAAAATTCTTCTGGAATTGCACACTTCTCCTTTAGGAGGACACTCAGGATTTTTAAAAACTTACCACAGGGTGAAGAAAGAATTTTTTTGGGATGGCCTTAAATCTGATATTCGAAAGTTTGTGGCGGAATGTTTGGTTTGCCAACAGAATAAAGTGGAAAAAATTAAGACCCCAAGACTTCTACAACCTTTATCCATTCCAGGTCAACGTTGGGAGGAGATTTCAATGGATTTTATCACAGGTTTACCTAAGTCCGAAGGAAAGAGTGTCATCATGGTGGTAGTTGATAGACTTACCAAGTATGCACACTTTTGTGCATTATCTCATCCATTTAAAGCAAGTACGATTGCTACTACATTTATGGACAGAATTCAAAAGCTACATGGAAGCCCAAGGGTTATTGTGAGCGACAGAGATCCCATTTTTACTGGAAATTTTTGGACGGAGTTATTTTCTTGTTTGGGTACTCAATTAGCTCATAGCTCATCTTATCATCCTCAATCTGATGGTCAAACTGAGATCGTAAATAAATGTTTGGAAGGATGTCTTCGTTGTTTTGTATCTGATAAACAAACACAATGGGTCAAGTGGTTACCTCTTGCTGAATGGTGGTATAACACTTCCTTCCATACTGCAGCAAAAATGACCTCATTTATGGCACTTTATGGATATCATCCACCATCCATCACATCATCTTTGAGGGAAAATTCGAAGGTTCAAGCAGTGGAAGATCACATCGAGCATCAGCAAGAAGTTCTCCAACTCTTAAAGGATAACCTGAATTTGGCACAAAATCGAATGAAACAACAGGCAGATCAACATCGTAGCGAGAGAAGTTTTGATGTTGGAGATTGGGTATTTTTACGGCTACAACCATACAAACAAATGTCCCTCAAGCAAGCAAAGAAGGATAATAAATTATCGCCAAAGTACTATGGTCCTTACAAGGTGTTGCAAGAGATTGGTACTATGGCATACAAATTGGAGCTTCCTGCTTCTTCGCGAGTACATCCAGTGTTCCATGTTTCATGCTTAAAGAAGGTTATAGGTGAAAATCTTCCAGTTCAAACAGTATTGCCAGAACTTGATGGGGAAGGGAAGATCATATTGGAACCTGAAGCAGTCATAGAAAAAAGAACTCGAGAACTACGGAATCGATCAATTTCAGAGTATCTCATCAAGTGGAAGAACTTACCCACTGAAGATTCTACATGGGAGGATGAGAATTTTATACAGAAGCACCAGGAGCTACTCAAGTGTTGAGGACAACACTTTTTTGAAGGAGAGGGGCATGTTAGGTCCCTATATCACTAGTATAGTCCCTTATTATTGTTAGTGTAACCCCCTTATTGTTATTATTGTACCCTTGTAACCCCATTTTGTTATTATTGTGCCCTTAAATTATTATTGTTAGGTCGGCTAGGATTACATTGTGGCCCACTAGGATTACATTATGGCCCCATGGACTCCTATATATAGAAAGGAGGTTTTGTGAATTGTATCATCCAAGAATTGTGCATTTATGTAATGTATTGGAGGTTGCCCCCTCGAAGTGGCTTATTTATAAGGCGTTTATATCTCTTTTCTTCTACTTTTGAAGCTGGTTACACAACATTATGGATTACTGATTTTGTAGTCTATATGAATATTGTGTGTTCTTCAGCTGTTTAGTTGAGATTGCTACACTTCTTAGCACAAGGTATTCATGTTTACGAATTCCATATCCTTCCTTGAGAGGACTCTTGGGGGAGCTTTGCACTTAATTTTTCCACATTCAGGCTTGAGGCCAAGCTACGAGTCCTTCCTTGAGAGGACTCTTGGGGGAGCTTTGCACTTAATTTTTCCACATTCAAACTTGAGGCCAAGCTACCTCCTTTAGCTATAGCGCAGTTTCTGTTTAGAGCTGGGTTGTGTTGCAGGGTGTTGCAGTGGAGGGTTGAGAACACCACTTTCAGAGCTAGTTTTTTAGAGGAGGAAGCTTTATTTCCTTTGGGAAATTAGTGAGGAATATTTTGGAGCTTATTTCACATCTTGGCACTTTTCCAACATATTTTCCATCACCTACAGTGCAGTACCTCTCCTTGACTTCGTTATTTCAGTGAGTATTTGCAGTGAGGGGTTGCAGTGTTTGATTGGAGGGTGAGATATTTAGTGATTGGATCAGCCTTTCACCTAAAGGATCTATTGGATGAGATTCATTCATCAAATGTATCATCTTTAGCCATCTCCATCCAGATATTGAGTTGCAGCTGCCATTCAGCCCTATGGCTGTATTCCGGCATTTTGCATTTTTTGCATATTTCAAGAAATCATTTCTGGATTGTCTCGGAATTGTGTTCGAGAGTCTAGATCTTTACTCCAAACATTGTATGAGCCATATACTTGTAGATTTATATTATTTCACATTTTTAGTAGCAGTGTACCATCTATGACTGCGATGTTTTTTTTCATGAGCATTATGCAATATAGAAGCATTCCATCTTTGGCATATGTATTCATGGGAGGCTTGTTTGCCTTGATTATTTGAGTTGTGCCCGCTTCTATTGTACTTATTTGCTATTGATTTACATAATAAAATGGCTCCATGGTTTTCATAAATTTTGGTTTAATGTTATTCACTGCTATTAATAAGCTCCAGAATCTTCCTCACTGATTTCCCAAAGGAAATAAAGCTTCCTCCTTTGAAAAAATAGCTCCGGAAGTGGTGTTCTCAACCCTCCACTGCAACACCCTGCAACACAACCCAGCTCTAAATAGAAACTGTGCTGTAGCTGAAGGAGGTAGCTTGGCCTCAAGCCTGAATGTGGAGAAATGAAGTGCAAAGCTCCCCCAAGAGGCCTCTCAAGGAAGGATATGGAATTCCTAAAAATGAATACCTTGTACTAAGTAGCACAACAATATCAACTAAACAACTTAAGAATGCACAATATTCATACAGACCACAAAATCAATAATCCATAACGTGCCTCACTATGGCTGCCTTGCCCTCCTTATAAAAAAGTGTGAGCCTTCTCACCTTGGGTCCCACTCATTAGATTTTCCTCCACCAAGGAATCTTCCTCCCAATATCATTGCGCTATCTCCATAGATGATCTCCACCATACATTCTAGCGCTGTTGACTTGGTCAAACTTGACCTTGTCCACATGTAATTTCCCCTGTTCACACATGAGGGTGTAAGATCCAACTATTATTATGATCCCTTTCCACATCATGAGGGATTTTATTCCTGTTTTAGAAATGTATGGGCCTCCTTACCCATTTATTCATCTCCTAGGTGTCAAAAGTAAAAATCAATATTCCTATTACTTGCATGCTAATTTAGGAATATTACAGTCCTCCCCTCCCAAATGTTGTTTGTCCTCAAGCAACTGCAAGGATAGGATTGAGAAGTCTCCCATCCTTCTCCTGTAGCATTCACATATGATAAAATACTCCAAGAAATAATACGTTGTCTCATCAATAAATCTCCATATTGCCCTTCCCAAGCATGCAAGCTAGCTAAATAGCTATCATCATGAAAAAGTAAAATACTCAAGGAGGCAACAAGGTGTTGTATAGAGGTCCCTTTGAGGTATGGGATCTGAAATGCATTGGGAACCATGATTCCCATGTGGATCCTCCATCCCCAAGCCATCATCCATAAAAAATAAGCCACCCTCCAAAATGGTAACTCATGCAAATCCTCCTCCACCTTTGGCTCCTGCAATGTATGTGGGCTGAATAACTAAACATGGTAGACAAAATAGCCTACCCCACACTATCCCTCTCTCTACTTATGATAAGTGTAGAGTAGCTGCTAATCTTGGGCTGCAATAATGTTGCCTTCAAGTGGGAAGAATAAGAGTGGATCTCCAAAGATCTTCTCTCCAATGTTATGAATCATGCTGGCCCAAAGTATCCCATATATGATGAATAGGAAATCACCACCATATGGCATAAAAATGAGAGGAAAACTGAAGGTTTCATGTGGTGCTGGAAAGTACCAACAGTTTCCCAAGTGGTCACAGTGTAATTTTTCTAACTGATGTTGCCAAACATAATATGTCAAGCCATCTCCCATACTCCTATTGAAGCATGGAACATAAAAGGTGTGGGAATTTTCATTCCCCATGGACACATCTAACCAATGTATCTCTCCTCCCAACATGCTCCCCACAAATATAAGAACAACATCAACATAGGGAACCATAATGAGAATCATACTAGGTGCCATATGTAACAAGGGAGAAGGACAATGGTCCCTCAAATTCAACCAGCGCAGTTTTACTCTCAACTGCACCAGAAAATGACATGGTGTGTGGATTCTCAACCACTTGCTTGCTGCCCCAATCTCCTCACAAGTTTGGAGAGAGTGTATGATGTATGGTGCAAAGTGAGCATGTCCTGCATAAGATATCATCTCCCTAAGACCTCCTAGGGAGTGGCAATCATCAATACTACTTATGGCCTCAAGTAGACCATGTAGTCTAGAAGAAATAATGCTCCTTCTTTGAGAAATGCCCCGCACATATATGGTTAAGGAATGCACAGATTCATTATATAAACAATTATGCAACCAAACAATATCCTTACCATATGCTTTGCTCATGCAAATGGAGTGGCTCATAGATAAATCTCCTCTCATTCTCAAAGAGAAAAGAGGTGGTTGTGTTAACTCCCCCAAAGAGTTATGTATCTCCTCCATCTCCACATGATTCATGCATATCCTCAAATGTTGATATATCTCCTCCTCAAAGCCTTCCCAAGTGTACCCCTCCATGATGGTGTGGTATGCTCTCATAGAATAAGTGTGGCTGAAAAGGAAATCTTCATGAGATGCTTGTAGTAACTTCTCCTTGAGCTTGGAAGCTCTGGATAAGAAGATCCTACCATGATAGTAGATGACGTCATCTCTGACTGAATATCCCTCGTCATGCAACTAGTCATCCAATATCATAAAAGTAGAAAGATCCTTGGAAAAATCCACCAACAACTGGGATTTCCAATATGGATCTATCCTCCATAGTGACAATGCTGATGATCTATCACAAAGACAATCTCTCATATGGCTGTCCTCCTCTTTGACATCTCCCATGTCAAAGATGCAAGTTGGAAGACTGCTATCCTTCCCATGCTGCTCATGCCACAACGCAGAACCTAGAATGAGAGTGGCTAATGATGATGTTGGGAGAATGCCTCTCCTCTTCTTGAGTCTACCCAAGACTCTCAGCACTGTACCAAGTTATCCCAAGTTCCTCACCCCTCTTAAATCAATGAATGGTGTGTCCAAATGTGAAGCATCCCTCATCATCTGCTGATCTGGTGGTCTCCCCGGTGAAATTCCTCCATGCAATGAGACATCAATATCAAGAGTAAACTGCATATATGAATGGACAGACTTGTCCCTACCCTCACTGTGCAATTCAGTCTCCCTCTTATATGCATCAACCCTTTGAAATAGATAGGGGTGTGTGCTCCTCATCAGATGATGTTGGTCATCCTCCCTACCTCCTCCTTTTATCTGCATGGTTTCACAATCTATCAACAATGGCACATGATGATCATGGGTTGTGCCTTGATCTCCACATATGAAATCCTGGGGAATTCCTTGCACTGATACAAGAATCCCTCTTGTTGGAGTAAGTGCTCCATATACCTTTACATGAGGTGCTAGATATGATCTAGACATGACAATGCTGTTGCCATCAACCTTCTCTTCCTCTTTAATATGAATGGGAAACCATTCAATAAATGGATCCTCTTTTGAAAAAGGGATCTCCATGACCTCTTGTCCAAGAATATGAGACAAAGGTATTGCCTCTAGCAAAGTATTATGACAAATTTGAGCCTCTTCAACAATTTTCTAAAGTGGATTTGAGTTTATAGGTTCTTCCAACCC
Source organism: Pinus albicaulis (assembly GCA_034641835.2). Lineage (NCBI taxonomy): Eukaryota > Viridiplantae > Streptophyta > Pinopsida > Pinales > Pinaceae > Pinus > Pinus albicaulis. The sequence goes on along the minus strand of CM076571.1, from coordinate 438,458,012 downwards.
ATGAACAAGTTTTGTTTGTTTTGGTTTGTTTGGATCCACCAAATATGTTTTAGAATGTTTTCCATCAAACCTTTCCACTAATCTCCTAGTGAAATTTGCATAAGAAGAATTATTTGCATTTTTTAATGAAAATGACTCAAATATCCACCAAGCATAGGCCTTACCTCCAAAATTCAGCTCTGCAACTTTGATGGCTTCATCTTCAGAAACTTGGTGCTACTACAAACAGGTGTCTAGTTCCTCCACCCAAGCTCTAGCTAAACATTTAGGTGAACCATAAAAAGTAGATAGATAAATTCTGCCCATGTTATGCTACTTTCTCCTCTCCACCTTGATATTTCAAAATGGAAGGTGATATGAACTCTGAAATTCTTAGTTTGAGATTCATATTCTTGCATAAAATCACTAAGAGTTTCCCTCCTAGGAATTTCTTCTTCTTTCATCTCCCACATAGTAGATCTGGGCATATAAATGCGCTGGGAATCATAATGTGTGGTTGCATGCTCACACTCATCATATGAAAATCTAGAGTTTGCTTTAGATTCAAACTCTTTTGGAGATTCTCTACACATCTCCCTTCTCATCTTCTTGATATCTCCCTTAATGCTCTGCATAGTTTGAGAAAGAAGCTCTAAGAGCCTCTCTTCCTTCCTTCCCCCAAATAATGGAGTCTTCTTTTTGTCTTTTCTGTACATCTTTTCTTCTTCTTGTCCTCCTGATAGCATAATGGCTGAGATCCAGAGGCTGAGCCAATATTATGCTTCGATACCACTATAATATTCCTAAATGGGGAAGCAGCAATATTTGAACATAAAACTGGACATCTTGGCACTTGGCCAACATATTTTCCATCACCTACAGCGTAGTACCTCTCCTTGACTGCGTTATTTCAGTGAGTATTTGTAGTGAGGGGTTGCAATGTTTGATTGAAGGGTGAGATCTTCAGTGATTGGATCAGCCTACGAGATTCATTCATCACATGTATCATCTTCATCCATCTCCATCCAGATATTGAGTTGTAGCTACCATTCAGCCCTAGGGCTGCATTCCGGCATTTTTCACTTTTTGCATATTTCAGGAAATCCTTTTCGGATTGTCTTGGACTTGTGTTTGAGAGTCTAGATCTTTACTCCCAACATTGTATGAGCCATATACTTGTAGATTTATATTATTGCACATTTTTAGTAGCAGTGTACCATCTACGACTACGTTTTTCTTGTTCATGAGAATTCTACAATATAGCAGCATTCCATCTTTGGCATACGTATTCATGGGAGGCTTGTTTGCCTTGATTATTTGAGTTGTGTGTGCTTCTATTGTACTTATTTTCTGCTAATTTACATAATAAAATGGCTCCATGGTTTTCATACATTTTGGTGTAATGTTATTCACTGCTATTTCCAGTTTTATGTTCAAATATTTGTTGGGTATGTGTTATATTATTTCCACGACTAGACCCACGCGCTGTACGTTGCGCCGAGTGCAGCAGGGGGGTGGCAGCCCCCCCTTTCGGGGTCCGGGGCAGCGCCTCGACGAAATTTTTTTTGGTATACGGTCCCACTCATATGCGGACCCACCCATGTTTTGTGCATGAGTTTGCACATGGTTTTGGGGTACGATGGTTTTCGGCCCCTGCTATTTTGTAGATCTGGTCAAGGGAACTATGGTTATGTTCTAATCCAGGGTTAATGGATTGGGGTTTATGTATGCTTCGGCATGTATATATATGTGTTGTAACACTAAAAGGATCATAATTAAAAATCAAGCTGGTCGTCCCAATTTGGGATCCAGGGGAAAATCTCTGTGTTTATTTGTTTTATGTTTTATGCTCTCGCTATTTTTTATTTTTTGTTATAAGATTCGTGTGTAGATAATTTCTATTCAGGGTTAAAACCTACATTTGGTATCGTAACTGTTTTGGCTTCAAGGAAACGCCTTTGTTGTTGAGGGTTTTTTGCTCGGGCCTGCGGTAGACCCTGTTCAGTGGGAGATCTGCGGGATCGATTCTTGCGGTAAAAGAAGATGGCGAGCGGCAGAAAGATGGAGATCGAGAAAGTTAATGGTCAGAGTTTTGAGTTGTGGAAGCTCAAGATGGAGGATCTGTTGGTGGATAAAGATCAGTGGATCGCGGTAGATCCAGGTACTAAACCAACGGCAATGTCGAGATAGTAGGAAAAGCGGATCGGAAAGGCTAAGAGCTGTCGGTTGTGTGTCTCGATTCGATGTTGTTGAATGTATCTGGGGAAGCTATGACGAATAATTTGTGGGAAAAACTTGGGACTTTGTGCCAATCTAAGTCTCTGGTGAATAAGTTGTTCCTGCGGAAAAAGCTGTATAACCTGAGGATGAAGGATGGAGACTCGGTGACAGAGCATCTGAACGCCTTCAATACTGTGGTAAGTCAGCTGTCATCTGTTGATATTAAAATCTCAGATGAAGATAAGTGCATCAGTTTATTGTGCTCTCTACCAGACTCGTGGGACAGTCTGGTTATTGCAATAGGTAGCAATACAACTACCTTGAATTTTGATGACATTGTCTCAGCCTTGCTGTCGGAGGAAATGAGACGGAGAAATATGGAGGATCATAATGGAGATGCCTTATCTGTACGAGGAAGGTCCCAGAACAGAAACAAGAATAAGGTTTCGAGTGGGAGATCTAAATCTAGAGGGAGATCTAAATCTTCTGGAAAGTTTGTAAAGGTGTGCTGGAAATGCGGAAAGGAAGGACACTACAAAAAGGAATGCAGATCTAAAGCTCCTGAGAAAGGAAAGGGATCTGATGAAGGTCCTTCTGCAGAGGCAAAAACCACCTCGGATGAAGGTGGGGATGTGTATTTGGCTTCTTTTTCAAATACACATGTAGATCATGAGTCATGGTTGATTGACTCAGGTGCATCCTTTCACTTCACTCCCCATAGGGAGTGGTTCTGCGAGTATGAGAAATATGATGGTGATGTCTTCCTAGGGGATGATAGGAAGGCCAAAATCATCGGACGTGGAAAGGTCAAGCTGAAGCTGCAAGGTGGAAGGATTAGAACACTTTCTGGTGTTCTGCATATTCCTGCATTGGCCAGAAATCTGATTTCTGTAAGCAAGATGGATGATGCAGGTGTAAAAACAGTGTTCGAGAAAGATGCCTGCAAGATGGTTCGGGGAGCACTGGTATTAATGCCGGGAGTTCGGACTGGAACTCTGTACAAGCTACAAGGTAGCACTGTTATTGATGGGTGTAACAGTTCTGTGGTTCCTAAAAGTGGGACGGAAAGTCTAGCTGTCTCTGGAGAAAAGACCATGCTATGGCATCAAAGGCTTGGACATATTGGAGAGAAGGGCCTTCGGATACTGCATAGAGATGGTATGGTAGAAGGTATGTCTAATTGTTCTCTGGATTTCGATTTCTGTGAACATTTTGTATATGGGAAGCAGAATCGGGTGAGTTTTCCTTCTGGTGCTAAGAGGGCGAACAAAATATTAGAACTTGTGCACAGTGATGTGTTTGGACCTGTGTCAGTTCCATCACTGGGAAAGTCTGTGTACTATGTTTCATTCATAGATGAATTCTCAAGGAATACATGGATGTATTTCTTGAGGAAGAAATGAAGTCTTTGACAAATTTAAAGAATTTAAGGCTACATTGAAACGGACGGAAGAGAAAGAAGATAAAGGTGCTGAGGATAGATAATGGTGGGGAGTTCTGCAAGAAGGAAATTGAAGATTTCTGTAAGAAGTGTGGTATAGCACGGAAAAATACTACTATATACACACCTCATCAAAATAGAGTTGTAGAAAGAATGAACAGAAAGTTGATGGAAAAGGCAAGAAGCATGCAAAGTGGTACCGGATTAGGACAATAATTATGGGCAGAGGCAATGGAGACTGCATGTTACTTGGTTAACAGATCACCTTCATCAATGCTATAGGATAAGGCTCCACATGAGGTATGGGCTGGTAAGAAACCCTCTTTTTCACATCTAAGGGTATTTGGATGTGATGCATATGTAGATTTTCCAAAGGAGAAAAGGAGCAAGTTGGATAATAAATCTGAAAGGTGCATCTTTATTGGGTATAAGGATGGTTTAAAGGGTTACAAGCTTTGGAACCCGGAAACAAGGAAGGTTGTGTACAACCAAGATGTGGTGTTTAAGAAGGAGAAATGAAAGAATGTTGTTAAACATGAAGTCCTATGAGGAACCTGAAGATATATGGTTTCAGTAAGGGATGAATCGAGACTCTACAGCAGGAAAGACTTAGACGGTGAAAATACAACTCCCATTTGAGAAAGATGGGTTAGAAGGCAACCAGAAAGGTATAGTCCATCTGCTTTCTGTTCAGGTTTTGCCTTAACTATAACTGATGATGAACCCAGAACTGTCAGGGAGGCAGTAGATTCAGAGGATGGAAAACTCTGGAAGGAGGCCATGGTTGATGAAATAGCATCCTTGCACAAAAACGATGCATGGGATCTGGTGGAGTTGCCGGCTGGAAGGAAGCCCATTGGGAGAAAATGGGTGTTTAAGAAGAAGATGAATGTAGAAGGCAAAGTGGAGAAATACAAAGCTCGGTTGGTAGCGAAAGGTTATTCCCAGGTGCCGGGAATTGATTTTGGTGATATTTTTTCTCCTGTTGCCAAGGTTACTTCTATTAGATTACTTTTATCTGTTGTTGTTGCATTTGATTTTGAGATAGAACAGATGGATGTGAAGACAACATTTCTTCACAGGGATCTAGAAGAGGAGATCTACATGAAGCAACCTGAAGGCTTTATGGTGAAGGGTAAGAAAGAACTAGTATGCAAGTTGAAGAAGTCTCTCTATGGGTTAAAACAGTCACCAAGGATGTGGTATCAGAAATTTGATACCTATATACGGGGACTTGGCTTCACCAGAAGCAAGGAGGATCACTGTGTTTATTTTAAATTAATTGGTGACTGTGTTATTTATTTAGTCTTGTATGTGGATGATATGTTGTTGATTGGAAATGACAAAGAAATTATCCAAGATTTGAAGACCCAACTGTTCTCCAAATTCGACATGAAGGATCTTGGTGCTGCAAACTATATTTTTGGCATGGAAATTAAGAGAGATCGGGCAAAGAGGAAGCTCTGGTTAAACCAGAGGAAGTATGTCGAGACTATATTGCAAAGGTTCAATATGCAGGATAGTAAACCGGTGAATGTTCCTATTCCTATTGGTGTAAAGCTGTCTGCTGAACAGTGTCCCAAGACACAAGAAGAAGAGGAGTATATGTCCCGTGTTCCATATGCAAGTGCAGTGGGTAGCCTGATGTATGCAATGGTCTGTACTAGACCAGACATTGCACATGGAGTGGGAGTATTGAGCAGGTTTATGTCAAACCCAGGGAAGGAGCATTGGACAACAGTGAAGCGGGTTTTCAGATATTTACGTGGCACTAGTGATTATGGCTTGTGCTACCGGGGAAGACCAGGATTGGAAAGAATGTTGGACATTCGTGGTTTTGTTGATGCAGACTGGGCTGGAGATCTGGACCAAAGAAGATCTACAAGTGGGTGTGTGTTTAGCCTATTTGGAGGCGCAGTCAGTTGGATGAGTAAAAGACAGTCTGTAGTGGCTCTTTCAACTACAGAGGCAGAATACATAGCAGCCACTCATGCAAGCAAGGAAGCATTTTGGTTGCAGAGATTGTGTTCAAGTATGGGGTTGGTACAGCAAGCTATAAGGATAGACTGTGATAGCCAAAGTGCAATTTTCTTGGCTAAGAACCCTGCTTATCATTCAAAGACAAAGCACATTGATGTACAATATCACTTTGTTAGAGATATGGTTGAGGCTAAAAGGGTGTTGCTGGTAAAGGTGGACACTTTGAAGAATGTTGCAGATGCATTGACGAAGTCTGTGAGCACTGAGAAGTTCTCTTGGTGTAGAGAAACAATGGGTGTTGAAGAATTGGGCCAATGACTAAGCTCTCCTATGGCCCCCTGTGGAAAGAAAACAACAAGTGGGAGAATGTTGGGTATGTGTTATATTCTTTCCACGACAAGACCCATGACATCGTTGCGATGGGGCGCGCGGGGGGTCACGGGGGGGGCGCGGCCCCACGTGTCGAAATAAAAAAAAAGGTGTCCGGCGAAAAAAAAAATTGGTATGCGGTCCCACTCATATGCGGACCCACCCATGTTTTGTGCATGATTTTGCACATGGTTTTGGGGTACGATGGTTTTCGACCGCTAGTATTTTGTAGATCCGGTCAAGGGAAATACGGTTATGTTCTAATCCAGGGTTAATGGATTGGGGTTTATGTATGCTTCGGCATGTATATATATGTGTTGTAACACTAAAAGGATCATAATGAAAAATCAAGCTGGTCGTCCCAATTTGGGATCCAGGGGAAAATCTCTGTGTTTATCTGTTTTATGTTTTATGCTCTCGCTGTTGTTTATTTTCTGTTATAAGATTCGTGTGTAGATCATTTCTGTTCAGGGTTAAAACCTGCAATATTGTTGCTTCCCCATTTGGGAATATTACAGGTTTCCTTGTGGTGTTTGTGAGTGTTAAACAGGTAATGCGTCAATTTTTATGTTAAATTCATGATCATTTTAACATTAAAACAAATTACTAAATAGCAGCAATAAAATGTAAAACAAACCATAAAATGATCCATTAACACATTGTTTTGGTGAAGGAGTTCACTCCTCCTAGCCTACATCTCCTTGGTCTGGCTTCCATGGCTTGGGCCTCTGTATTAGCTCAAAATGGGGGAAAATTGTTGTTTAGAATCCTCTACTGCTCCTAAAACATGCTCCAACTAGCTCAGAATGTCCAAATTTGCTAGGATAGACTCTTTCTGAACCAAAAATGGTCAAATTTTCCAAAAATTATGGCTCAATCAATTTGGCCTAGGAAAACTCCTCCAAAACTAGAGAGAACTCCAGTTAACGCTGACATATTTGGAGTTCCGCCAAAAGTGGCAGACTCCACAAACTCTACCGCCAAGATAAGACTAGTTTAATTATCAGATAAGTGCATTTTAATTAGAGATACGCAGTATTTTAGCGCACTAAATATGTGTTTAGTTGGAGCCTCTACCACGGTCATAGCACAATGGTATTATTGTGAGGGGAATGGCCCGCAGGGCTGGCCCCCTCCCCCGTCTTTCAGTGAAATTGTATTAATATAAATATAATCAAAGTCCTAATTATGGTAAGGACTTGTGTGTGTGTGTAGTGGTAAGACATTGTGTTTGTGCAGGGGAGGTCGTGAGGTTGAGCCCGGCCTTCGCCTGGCATCCATAATAAAATTTTGCCACTATATAATATATTCGACCTTTGACATATTTTATATTTCGGCCTTTGGAGGGGGCACGTGGCAGCCCCTGGTTGCACCACATGTCCTCTTCCCATTGGCTCACCCCAACAACCAATAAAAATACAACTAGTCACCCAACTCAACAACAAACCACAAAGTGACACTTGTCATAGTGTCATTAGACAAATTGAAGGAATATTTTGGGAATATTATTTTTTTTCTGACTAGGCTACCCAGTCATAATTCTGTCAATTCTGCACAAATTTTAGTTGTTTTTGAAAATGAACAGCAAGCTCTAACTTTCACATACAAAGTTGGTTTTTGATAAAATGAAGTGTACTGGATTCCTGGCGACAAGCACTTTGTGGTCATTCATGTTCTGAACAATTCTGAGCACTTCCATTTTGGAGCTTAACACTGAGCACCTGATCATTCCTCCCCACTAGAAGCATTTTGGACCCCAATAGATACTATCAATTTTTCAGCAGGTGAGGGTACAGTTCCCTTAACTTCTCAATCTCCATCCATTTGGCCTTAGAAGGATTTTGTTCCTTGATTCCCACTCGAAGGAATTTGACATCCCCTCTCCTTGAAGTTCTGGTTCTTCTTTTAAGTATGAGATCTTGCTAAAGTTCATCAAGATATTCTGCCGAGAAATCATCTATTGTTGACAACTTAACATGCTCTCATTGATCATCAATCAACGGAGACTCAAACAATCTCAAATTCTCAACATTAGCAACAGAGTATATTTGCATATAAGGAGGAAAATCTAGCTTAAATGCATTCTTACCAATATTTTCCAGAATTTTAAAAGGACCATAACAGATTAGCTTAAGATTTTTACCTTCCCCATGAAGTCTCTCTTTGCTAATATATAACCAAACTTCGTCACCAACTTGGAATTTATGATCGACATGGTGTTTATCATGCATTGCCTTGTAGCTTCTTTGATTGTTTTCAAGTTATTCTTGCATTGTGTGATGTATCAACTGAATTTTCTCAATGATCTTCTTTGCTTTATCTATGTCTATATGGCTATCAATAGCAACATATTTCCCAAAGATGAATTCCAATAGTGATCTTGGCAAGTATCCAAGACATGCCTTAAATAGCGATGTCTTTGTGGAAGAATGCTTTGCCCTGTTTTATGCATGTTGAATGTAATGCAATTGTTCATCCCACAACTTGGGATGTTTGTTGCAATATCCTCGAATAAGATGAATGACTGTCCTGTTAACCACCTCTATTTGACCATCTATTTGTGGATGAAATTTTTTACTCTTCTTCAACTTAGTTTCCATCATGTCCCACAATTTTGACAAAAAATTCCCAACAAATCGAAAATCTTGGTCACTTACAATAGAAGTAGGAAGACCAAAATGAACCCAAACATTTTGAAAGAAAAAATGAGTTGTTTGTTCAATTGTAGTTTGATTTTTACATGGCATAAAAATACACATCTTACTAAACCTATCTACAACTACATACAAGTAATCATGACCTTTCCTTGACAATGGAAGACCTCCTACAAAATCCATTGAGATACTCTTGCATGGACATGAAGGTACCAGAAGTGGATTGTACAATCCTAGTTTCCTATTGCTAGGCTTGCTTATTGCACACAAAGAACATCCCTAATGAAATTAGATACACTATCAAACATGTGTGGCCAATAACAATACCTTTGGAGATTCGCTATCGTCTTTCCTACACTAAAATGTCGAGCAATCAATGAAGTGTGTGCCTCCCTTATGTTGAGAATGCAGCAAGATGATGGAGCTTAGTGAAATGAAGTCGCCTTCACTAAGTGGGCCCGCAGGCAAATTCTGGCGCAAAGTCTATTTTTAGACTATGTCTATTTTTAGACATATGGAGCATAATTTGGGAATTCTACTTGGAGATTCTTGGAGTATGCGACATGTCGGTAAAAATAGATGAGTTAATCACTGATCAGTGTTCTTGTTTCAGGTTATAGATAGGCAGCCCGAGCATTTTCATAGCTTTTTGACTAATGACATGAAACTAACATTGTTCTGCTGCTAATTTTCTTTTCATAGCTTTTGTTTAATTTCAGTATTTCTTATCTGCTTCAGTAATTAAATCTAGATATATTAAGCTGCTCATAGCATCTTCAGTTGCCTCTGAAAGCCACAGCTAGACTGATGGTGAGGGATTGTATTATGAAATGTGTAGTTTAGTATTAGTTTCTTTTCTGCAAATCTAGATATATTAAGCTGCTCATAGCATCTTCAGTTGCCTCTGAAAGCCACAGCTGGACTGATGGTGAGGGATTGTATTATGAAATGTGTAGTTTAGTATTAGTTTCTTTTCTGCAAATTTAGATATATTAAGCTGCTCATAGCATCTTCAGTTGCCTCCGAAAGCCATAGCTGGACTGATGGTGAGGGATTGTATCATGAAATGTGTAGTTTAGTATTAGTTTCTTTTCTGCAAATTTAGATATATTAAATCGTACATGACATCTTTAGTTGCCTCCGAAAGCCACAGCTGGACTGATGGTGAGGGATTGAATCATGAATGTATGGTTTGATATTAGTTTACTTTCTGCAATTTAGATATCAGTTACTCAAGTTGTTTATGATTACTTCCGAAAATCATAGCTGGACTAATGATGAAGGATCAGAAGATAAATTGATGTAACCTGATTTAGATTTATTTTGTTGCAATTTTGAATTTCCTTAAGCATAGTTTTCTTTTGTGTTTAGTCAGCAGCAAGAATAGTTTGGTTTTCATGCTCACTAGTTCATTGTTTTGATTTATTAGATTAGCAGCACCTTTTCATTTCAGCAGTACATTTTCATTTTCTTTCAAGTCTTGTCATTGTAAATTTCAAATTTCTTTTTAAAGTTTCAAGTTGGTAAATCATTATAGGGAGATCATTTCCTTGAACAAACATAACCAAACTTGTTTTCATCTTAGAATTTCCATTTCACCTTAGAAAACCAAAAACGACAAAAAGTTAAGAAATAGGTTATCTTGCACATATAGTGCGCCGCACTTCATCAGTTTACGATTCCCGGATTGACAAATTAAATGCAGCAATTTAGGATACACTAAATTGACCAAACATTTTGGCGCCGTTGCCGGGGAAGTGTAACTAGGTAGCCAATTTCTTTAAAAAAAAAAACACAAAATCATAAAAGAAGGGAAAACTTGATAACTTCTTGAAGTATGCTCTCCTCTTGCACCTAGTGTGATATGGAGGATCAGAAAAGAGAGTTATTGGTTCAGTAATTTCTTAAGTATGCTCTCTTCTTGCACCTAGTGTGACCTGGAAGATCAGAAAGAGAATTATTAGCCCAACTTTTTTTTAAATAAAAAAAAATGACATGCATAGAGCAAGAGATTCTAGGGGAAGGTTTATAACTAAAGCCAAGAGTTCGATTTTCACAACTCCATCTTCTTCAAGGCATAGACCTGATTCACCACCATCTACCCCTAGCCTTAAGATTTTTGGAAGTCAAGGAACAGCTGAATTAGAGGATTCTCCTATATCACCTACTAAAACCCATTTAGAAAACAAAGAGACTCTCTCTCATCCTCCCTTGGTAGAAGAACTAGAGGACTTTAAGAACTCTAAAGAAACTATCATGCCAGCGGAAGTAATAGATGGAGGTAGAGGTAGAAGAGGAGGAAACAATGGAGACAACAATGGTGAAGGAAATAATGGTAGAAATAGGGAAGGAGACAATTTGTTTGGTTTCCCTATAGTTGATGAGGAAACTCATGCAACAATGAAAAATATCTCACCATCTGTTCTCCCTAACTTTTATGGATTGCGAAGTGACGATCCTCAAACATTTCTGTTTGAGTTTGAAGTTGTGTGCCGAACTTATGACTATATGGAAGACTCTCAAAAACTCAAACTGTTTCCTTCAACATTGAAGGGATCTGCTTTGAAATGGTTCATGGGATTAGCCACTCAATCTATTAGGACTTGGAATGATATGAAACAAAAATTTTTGGATAGATACTTGGACTATTGCATGCCCACCAATCACAAGGATGAGGTATTCAAAATGATGCAAAAAGAAGATGAAAATTTGGAAGACTTACTTGAAAGATTTCAATACAACTTGAAAATAGCAAAGATGAGCAACTTAGATGATGAAACCTTGAAAGCCCTCATATTAAAAGCCATTAGAGATGAATGGATAGATATTTTAAACATGATGGGGAAAGGAGACATTTCTCAACTTCCACTTCGTGACATAACAGAATTATGTGTCCATCTCTCGAGGGGAAAATCTAAAACAGGAAAAGGGCCTAGGGATCCTTCTCTTATTAGGGCTAACAAATCTGCAACTGGATCAGTAAGTAGGGCAGAGATTGGTAATATGCTTGATGAGTTCAAAACTGATATCTTAGGGAGCCTTGGTGAACAACTAGACACCCTTAAAATCCAAAACAAGAAGAAAGCAGAAACAAACGCTTTAGCCATCTTTTGTCCAAAATGTAGGAAGAAACATGCTTTGAGGGAATGTCCCTTGGATGAAAAAGTTGTAGAAACATGTATGATTTGCTCAGAGAATCATGAGATCAAGGATTGTCCTTCAATTCCTGGACTCAAAGCTGTTTTTCAAGAAGACCCAAATTCAGTAGAATCTCTCTGTTTTGTCGCAAGGAGACCTTAGCAGGGACAACAAACTCAAGGGTTTAACAACCCTATGAATTATCAAACCCAACCAAATTGGAATCCTTGGCAACAACCTTGGCCCCAACATCAAAATTCATATCAGCCATGGGTACAAGGGATGCAAAATCCTTATGGGAGATTTGCTCAATTTTATCAATATCCTCCATCTTTTCAAAATCAACAAGTTCCACAACTTCCAAACCCAAATCCACAACTTTCATTGCCATTTCCACAACAAAAACCGTCTCAACAAAATCCAAATCCTCAACTCATGCTTCCATACCAACAAAAGACAAATCAACTTCCAGCTCAGCCATTGCCAAATCCTAACAATAAGAATCCTCAGACTACTTACATGGTAGAAGGACAACAATTTCCTACCTATATGATTGTTCCTCTCAACGATGTACAACTCAGATCTGGTAGAGTTTTAGAAAAACATTCTATAGATATTCAAGAGCAAGATACCTCTGAGGAGGACTCTCTTCAAGTCAATAAGGGTTCTGAGGAAGAATCTCTTCAAAATCCAAGCATGCAAAAAGAAAAAGAAAAGTTAACACCCAAAACTCCTATAGTTGAGCAACCAACATCTTCATCTACACCTCCTTTTCCTGAAAGACTACAAATTGACAAGGGGGTGGAAAAACAAATCTTGTTGCCTAACTATGAATTTCTAGATGAATTGAAGAATGTTTGTATCAAGATTCCCTTGTTACAAGCCATTCGAGAGATTCCTATTCTAGCAAAAACAATAAAGGAGTTGAGTTTCAAAAGACCAGGAAGGAAACTAAAAGACACAAGAAGAATCCACCTGGTAGGAAAAATTGGAGATATTATGATGGGAAAAATTACCATGCAGAAGTATGTAGATCCAGGAAGTCCAATTGTCAAGACACATATAAATGGGATAGAAATTCCAAACACATTGATTGACTTAGAGGCTGCTATCAACATTATGAGTAGACAGACTATGGACCAGCTAAAACTTCCTAACCTTCTTTTTACACCTACTTTACTGCAACTTGCAGATCGATCAATTATTAAACCAGATGGTGTATTAGAAGATATTTCGGTCTCCTTAGATTCTTGGGAATATCCAGTAGATTTTATGATTTTGACTCCCAAGAGTAATCTAGGAGGACACCCACTTATCTTAGGAAGACCTTGGCTAGCCACAGCTGATGCTTTTATTAGTTGTAGATCTGGGGACATGTACATTTCTAATGGTAATTCGACAAAGAAATTCAATTTGTATCCTCCAGCAAAAGCAATCACAGAAATAGGAGACAATGAATGGGTTGATGATGAGGACATTATACAACCTGTCTTTACCATTTCTAAAATCAGTGAGGATAGTCAAATTCTGAACACATTAGAAAATTTTGAGACATCTTCAGAATATGACCCCACACAATTTCAGTTGGAATCTGACATAGAATATTTATCATCGAGACAAATGTCTCTTTATTCTATGGAAGAGTTTGGTAGTTCTACCATTGAGATTTTTCCAGGAAAAACATTGAATATCAACAAACATTTGGAAAAGTCACAACAAGAAGAACTAACCAAAATCTTGCAAAAACATTCTACTGCATTTGCATGGGAGTATATTGACATGAAGGGTATTGATCCTAAGACTTGCATCCATCATATCTATATTGAGGAAAACAGTAGACCAATCAGACAACCTCAAAGAAGGATGAATCCAAATCTTAGGGAGATAGTGAAAGAAGAGCTTCAAAAACTTCTCAATGTAAACTTCATTTATCCAATTTCAGATAGCCGATGGGTTTCTCCTTTGGTTATAGTACCTAAAAAGAATGGTAAATGGAGGGTATGCATTGATTACAGGGAATTGAGCAAAGCAACTTTGAAGGATCACTTTCCTTTGCCTTTATTGATCAGGTATTAGATACATTAGCAGGTAAAAAGTACTTTTCATTTTTGGATGGTTTTAGTGGCTATAATCAAATTCAGGTAGCACCTGAAGATCAAGATAAGACCACATTTACTTGTCCATGGGGAACTTTTGCCTACCGAGTGCTTCCTTTTGAGTTATGTAATGCACCAACAACATTCCAAAGAGCAGTACTAGGAATTTTTTCTGATCTAATCCATGATTGTGTAGAGGTTTATATGGATGATTTTACAGTTTATGGTAATTCATTTGAAGAGGCATTAGAAAATTTGGAAAAAGTTCTTATAAGATGTAAAGAAAAAACCTTTCATTAAGCCATGAAAAATGCTTTATGATGTTTTCTGAAGGGATTGTTTTAGGACATCATATTTCAGGAGATGGGATTAAGGTTGATAGATCAAAAGTTGAAGTCATCTCCAAGTTGCCTATTCCAAATTGTCGAAGAGATGTTAGAATTTTTCTAGGATTTACTGGTTACTATAGAATATTTATAGAAAACTTCACTAAAATAGCATCTCCACTCTTCAAATTGCTTACAAAAGACTGTGAATTTAAATGGGATCCTGATTGTCAATTAGCTTTTGAAACTTTGAAAACAAGAATATTTGAAGCACCTATCTTGAGAGGACCAAATTGGAAACTCCCTTTTCATATTTCTACAGATGCTTCAGATACAGCTCTAGGAGCTGTGTTGGGTCAAAAAGATTTAATACCTTATGCCATTTATTACACCAGTAAAAATTTGACTCCCACAGAGTTGAACTATACTGTGACTGAAAAAGAGTTTTTAGCTGTTGTTCATGCAATTAATAAGTTTACACATTACATAACAGGCTATGAAACTTTTATTCATACTGACCATTCTGCAATTAGATATTTAATGAACAAACCTGTTACTAATGGCAGAGTGACAAGATGGATTTTACTTTTGCAAGAATTAAATATTACTGTGTTGGATAGACCAGGAAAACAAAATACAGTAGCTGATTTCTTGTCTAGGATTCAGAATACTAAAGAAGATTCTCCTGTAGAGGATAAGTTTCCTGATGAATACTTGTTTGCAGTAACTATTAAAACTCCTTGGTATGCAGATATTGCTAACTATTTGGTTATAGGGAAACTGCCTACACATTTATTTCCAAATGAAAAACGAAAAATTATTCAGGAGAGTTCAAAATATTCATGGATTTCTAACGAATTGTTTAAAACAGGGCCAGATCTTGTGATCGGAAGATGTGTCAGGGAAGATGAAATGCCTGATATTCTTAAGGCATGTCATGATGAACCATGCGGCGGACACTTTGCGGACAAAAGGACGGCCTATAAAATCATTTCCTTGGGATATTATTGGCCTTCTCTCTTCAAAGATGCAAAACAATATGTCAAAAGGTGTGATAGCTGCCAAAGAGTAGGGAAACCTACCCTTTCAAATGAAATGCCACTGCAAACACAGGTACTCATTGAACCCTTTGAAAAGTGGGCTTTAGATTTCATTGGACCTATTAATCCACCATCCAAGCAAAAGAAGTATGTATTGGTTTGTACTGATTATGTTACTAAATGGGTAGAAGCCAAAGCATTAGTATCTGCTACTGAAAATTCAGTTGTTCATTTTCTTTATGAGGATATTTTTACTCGCTTTGGTATTCCAAGAGAAATTGTGACAGATCAGGGGAGCCAATTCACATCCAATTTGGTGGAGAAGTTGATGGAAGAATACAAAATCAAGCACAGAAGATCTACTCCTTACCATCCACAAGCAAATGGTCGAGTGGAGTCCACAAACAAAGTTCTTGAAAGTATCATCACCAAAACTGTTCATCTACATAGAAGAGATTGGGCAGAAAGGCTTCCAGAAGCCTTGTGGGCCTACAGAACTACATGGAGGAATACAACGGGACATTCTCCCTATGAACTTGTTTATGGGAAAGAAGTCTTGCTCCCCATTGAGTTCCAAGTCAAGACCTTCAAGATAGCAGTTCAATTGGGGATGGACTTATCAGAAGCCCAAAAGCATAGAATGGAGCAGTTGAATGAGCTAGATGAGATCAGACAAGAAGCAATTCTAAGAACTGATCTAGTTCAATATCAAAGAGCTAAATGGCATGACAATTATATCAAAGAGAAGAAGTTTCAAGAAGGAGATTGGGCATTGTTATTTGATTCCAAGTTTAAAGATTTTCAAGGAAAATTTCAGACTCATTGGCTTGGGCCATATGAGATTGACAATATCTTTAGCAATGGAGCTGTAAGAATCAAGACCATTGATGAATTTCAAACTCCTCTTATTGTGAATGGCCACAGATTGAAAGTTTATCATAAGCCACTCTCAAAAGAGGATTTTGTCAAAATGTTTCAAGAAAGTTCTGCAATCAGGCTGGTACAGAAGAATTCTTCTTCTCCACCAACCTAGCTTTTGTTCTTTTCAGTTAAAAAAAAAAAAAAAAAAAAAATATGGTATAAGCCTGAAAACCAATCATTGATTGGCAGTCTTATGCAGAAAATATAGGGTGAAAATCAGGAACACCTGACACTCTATATTTTCCAAAAAAAAAAATCTCTCTTTCATTTCACAAGCTTTGTCACCACCCACTCCATTTCATTCCACTTCATTCCATTTCATTTCATTTCCATTTCACTTCATTCCACTTCATTTTATCCATTTCATTCCATTCCATCAATAAAAATCTTTTCATGACCATTTCCATCTGGTCATTTGTCATTTGTTCATTTCCATTCATCCAAGTAATAGTTGTGTCAGTTTCCGCAGCTGACTCCAGTTTCCGCAGCCAGAAGCAGATTCCGCAGCTACTACTCTGTTTTCAAAGAGAATGTACAGTCAGATGTTATTTCCATAATTATGAAATAAAATGCAGGTGAGAGGATAAAAAAATGAAGACATGGAGCATTCAAGACACCAATGGAGATCAATTAGTTGAAGACCAAGGGAAAAGGCAAAGATTCCAAAGGTATGAATAAAATTTATTTCAAATAGCATTGAAAAACACATTTTTATATAGTTCTGAACCATGAGCTCTATCCATTACGTGCAATGATTATATTGACAGTTTCGTAACCTTTCACGATCTCCATATTATCCTCTTGCATTCATTCACAAATGGTTTCATCATTAAAATTCCGATTTTCACTCATGTTCCAATATCCCACCGGAGACAATGAGACGTATTTGATTTGACCAAGGACTCTTACAGCCGCATAAATCCATGACCGTTGTTAAAACGTGCTCATATTTATTGCGCAACCACCAAAATTCAAAACGCTGCTGAATGTCGTGTCTCTGCCGTGTTTATGAAACCCCACTCTATTCTGTCTCACTCCATTTCGTTCCTTGTGCTCATTCTCACTCTCGGATATCTACCCACAGTCTCACTCCATTCTGTTTATCGTGCTCATTCCCATTTTATGATACATTCCCACAGTCATTGTGCTCGATCCTATGCATTCAATCGTTCTATTTCCAATTGAACCCTCACGCAGGCAAAGTTGTGAAGAGCAGAAAAGAGAAATGGGTAAATTGCTGAGAGCAGAGCCAGAAGGACCTAAGTTTATAGAGGGATATCCACAAGTAAAGGAGATATTGAAGAAAGCAAATTGGCTGCGTTTTATCCAGAAATTCAGAGGTTATCACAAAGAAGTTACGAAAGCATTTGCAAGGTCATTTAATGGCTTGGAAGCAGAGATTGGAGACCTTAAGTTTGCGGTCAATGAAGCATCTATAGCAACAGCCACGGAACTTCTTCAAGAGGGTGAGCGTTGGTTTAAAAATAAAAGCATCAGTGATGAAGCATGGAGAACAATCTTACGAAACCAAGGTATGGACATAACTGTTTTTAAAAGAGGAATTCCTGTGCATGCATTGAAAGAGGAATGGGCTACTTTACTGCTAGTTGTTCAGAAATCAATTACATGTGAAGGCCGTTTTGGGTCCATTTATATGTACCATACCAGGCTATTGATGAATTTTCTAGAAAATCAAACTCTCAATCTCCCATATTTTCTATTCAATAGCTTGAAGAAAATGGCTGTGACTGTTCAGAAACACTTAGGAGATGTAGAGCCCCATCTATATCACCACATCCTTGTAAAAATTCTGATTGAAAAGGAGTTAAAGGAAAAGAAAGATACATGGGAACAATTTCTGGTTAGAAATTTCTTTGAGGAACCTCAGGAAATTCCTGAAGGTAGTTCAACAAGAAGGAGTAGAAGACAAAGAATAAATGTTGAAACCCAAATTACTCCTACTCAGGAAATTCCTGCAGCTAGCACAGCAAGAAGAAGTAGGAGGAAAAGAACAATTGATGAAATCAAAAATACTCCTACTACTACTATGGAAAGAACTGATAGGGAAGAGAGACTGGTAAAAAGGAAGAAGAAGGAAATCAAGGGTAAGAAGCCAATAACACCAAAAGAGAAAGAAACTATTGAGGCTGTACATAAAACTCCTTCTTCTTCTGAAGAAGATCATCAAGTGCTATCTGAAAGATTAGTTTATCTTCAAAAACAGTCATCTATACCCAAGAAGGCAGAGAAAGGAAAACAAAAACAAAAGGATAGTGTACCACAGCGTGTGAGGAGAAGCAGCAGACTTAAGGGAAAATTGAGGAAAACACAAATTAAGGGTTCTCATTTCATTGATTTGGGTGAGGAGACATCTGAACAGTCCCCAACTGACCATAGTCCATCTCAGTCAGTTAGTGAACCTGGTTCATTTCATTCCCAATCAGACATTGAACATACTCCATCCTATTCTCAGCAAGATATTGATGTAAGCCCTCCTCAGCCAGATTTTGAAAATAACTCTCCTTCACGGCATTTTGAGGACAGCCCAATAAAAATGACACCTGAAATAGACCCCAAGCAGCAGGAAGTATATGACTATATAGAATCTTTGGAAAAGGCAGCTACAGGTCCAAGTACTTCTTCCATTCAGCCTCATACATTGCAGGATGATTTGGTCCAATCACTAAAACAAGAAATTTTTGAGTTAGAGCTTTTAAATAAGCACATCAAAAATGAAAATGAGACATTGAAAGAATAAGGCAAACTGGACAAAATCATCCATGATAATACCATGCTACATTTGGGAATATGGAAGAAGAAGAATAAGAAATTGAAAAGGAAATGCCAGAAATTGAGTAGAGCACTCATTAATATCAAATTTAGGTGCTTAATGAAGAAACCCAGAATGTTGGCAGTACCAAGGAAAAAGAGGAGAGGATTGGATGTGCTGGCTGAAGTATCAAGGCACATGAACTGAAGAAAAATTATCAAAATTTTGGTTGCATGAGGACATGCAACACCTTCACAGTGGGGGTATGTTGAGTCTCAAATCTGCATCTTTTCCATACACTTTTCTATACCTTTTTCACTCACCTGAACCTCCCAAGTTGTCAATATCATGTGCAAAAGAGCATCTAACATGGTTTTTAATTATATTTTTATGTTTGCTATTTGATTTAGATTTTGTTCATTCAGCTGCGGAATCTTGCCACTTTCCGCAGCTGTTGCAACTTTCCGCAGCTATTTTGTGAAACTCTATGCTACAGGTGTCTACAAGGAAAACGAGCCACATGGGCAGGTCAGGAATGACGTGGACATGGTTCGTGTCCTATTGGTTCAAGTAAACTCATCCAAAGAAG
This sequence comes from Pinus albicaulis, assembly GCA_034641835.2. Classification (NCBI taxonomy): domain Eukaryota; kingdom Viridiplantae; phylum Streptophyta; class Pinopsida; order Pinales; family Pinaceae; genus Pinus; species Pinus albicaulis. The sequence goes on along the minus strand of CM076571.1, from coordinate 438,438,489 downwards.
CCGCGGTCAAAGGCGTCCACATGGAAGTCAACCATGGAGTCTCATGTCGGCAGGACTCTGTTTCGTGTCACATGAAGATTCATACGGCCGTTTCTAAGCCTGCGGAGGATAAATCGACATCTGTACAGGGCTCCTTAGTCGAATTCAAGCATCCACCTCTCGTAGATTTACTTTCCAACACGGCCATGATCCTAGATCTGTGGACGTAGTGGTCTACGTGCTCTCCACCAGCATGAACTTTAGGAGACAGTTATATTTCTTTTGTTATATATAATGCATTTGCATACGCATATAGAGTTAGTCGATGTTAGTTTCTGTTATCTTTTATAAGTCTGCTCTGTAGTGTGATTACGCTGCACTTGTGCCGTAACATCACCGTTCTGTAATGACTGCTTTTTAATATAAGAAGACTCTGTTTTCCAACTTAATTCGTATTTGAGGACCGTTTCCAAGGCTGGTGTAGAGGGCCCCTGCTCACAATTGGCAAGAGCGTATTTCTGTACAATGCTCTGTGATTCAAGTGGTTTAAGAAGTCAGCATTTTGATGAATCTTTTAGAATGCGTTAATGCTTTACCATACTTTCAGGAGTTGTTTTGCACTTTTGGCAAGTCAATGAATGCATGTCACCTCCAACAACATGCAGATTCCCTTCTCACTGTTTTCACATATCCTGTCCATATAACCTTTGTGTGAGGCTTTTCCTTTTCATAATTGAGATATCTTTATTTCTCTATTTTTTATTAAAATAAGTTTTTAAATATTATTATGTTTATATCGAAATATATTTTTTTATGAAATGGAATAGTGAGTAAGAAAAAACGTATTTTTAACTAGGCTAAAAATAACCTGTAACACCAACTTAACCCACATACCACTTTGATGCAAGAGCTTAACCCACTTTGATTGCGGATTCGGATTGGACAAATAGGAATAAAGTTTGAAAATAAAAAACCCTCCGTATAGTTAGGGTTAATGAACTCTTTCCTTTAATTGAATATCAATTTTGAAGAATTGACATTATGTTCTGCCTAAGCACTGGATCGTTCGTCTACACAGCTTAACAAAACTTTCCACAGTATTAGACACGCATTTTAACCGTCAAATTTCAACCCGGGACCAACCCTTGTCTCGCGAGGACTCAGCACCGGTAGACTGTGTGAGTTTTGATCACAATTTTACCATTCTTTGTGGGTTAACATGTGACGTGAAGCAATGAAAGACCCGTGTCAATGACTATAATACTATATCTACTTATAAATGAATATTAAAAAAAAACGCGCTGCAAACATTGAAAAATAAGGAAACCCAACAATATTGTGTTTGTAGTGTGTTTCCAACAAGTATTTTTCTTCCGGACAGTCTGTACAGTTTCCAGCAAAGAAGTTGCTTCCCGACAGCTTAAGGTAAATTAGTAGTTTGAATTATTATGCATTTTACAGTGTTTTTTCTTATTTAAATTTATTTGAAATTGGATATTGGATAGGGATTAGTTAGAATTATAACTTTGAGTTGTAAAATTTGCATAATTTAAATATTTTAAGGGTTTTTCAAGGTGTTAAATTTATTTACGAATTCAAAGGATCAACTTTTGGTTGTTTAAAGGATTAGTGCATGGATGTATTTTCTAAAATATAGCTTTATCATTTCTCATCTTCTTGGGAACATGAGAAAATCATAATTGGAAATTAATTGATAAAAACATATCTTTTATGAAAATGTGAAGTAAATTGATTCACCTTATGTGAGATCACCACCTTTTACCTCCCATATTGGGTTTCTTAAACATATCTTGAATTTCCCTCAAAAGATAAGCAAGGCATACTTCCATAACTTCGCTAAATATAACTCATAGAGAGAGATATTACACTTACAAAACTAAACAATAAGAAGGTGTGATATTCTTTACTATGTGAAGTGTAGAATTGTAGAGATAAGTAATATGGGAGAAGGTTAGATCTAAGGGATTATCTCTACACACGTCTTGAAAATTTGATTAAGTATAAAACACTTATAATTAGGTTAAGAAGAAGTGAAGTAGGAACCTTTTTTTACACGGATTAATGTGAAACTGAGGGGAAGGAAATGAGGTTCTTTGCCAAAGGAAAAGAAAAACTAGATAATATGGGTGGGGCGTGAAAATGAATTGACAATAAGATAAAAATATATTTGAGAAGTATGACATAATTCCATCTTGTCTTTTGTATGCAATGCCCCCTTTCCCTGTCTTTAACATCCTTTAATATGGACTTTAGAGGATTCTACAGTGCTTTGATCTTCATGAGGCATTCCTCCTTTCATTGCAACTTAGATGTTAGTTTGAATTAAACAAAATCCACTATAACAAGTTCTTGAAGGGATCATTCATAGGCTCTTATTGAATTGAGTATAGATCTAGGACATGAACCACTCAGAATATCACTGCCCGGGAATACAAGTAATGGCATAACAAACATATTGAAACATAAATACATCATCTAACCATTAACAACCCAGATATTTGATGGTGACAATTTTTTAGTATAACATGTACAAGGGTGCAGAGAAATCAAGACTCCATTGTACTAAGATGATGATCATCCACCACCACACCCCCACTATAGTGCATGAAGGCAACATCATAATTCCATCCAATAACATGACACATAAATAATTTGCGTGTCAATTAAAATAAAAAACTTCATCACCACTCTTTGCTAATATATAACCAAACTTCGTCACCGGCTTGGAATTTATGATCGACATGGTGTTTGTCATGCCTTTCCTTGTAGCTGCTTTGACTCTTTTCAAGTTGTTCTTGCACTGTGTGATGTCTCAACTGAATTTTCTCAATGAAATTCTTTGCTTTATCTATGTCGCTATGGCCATCGATAGCAACATATTTCCCAAAGATGAATTCCATTGGCGATCTTAGCAAGTACCCAAGACATGCCTCAAATGGCGATCTGTTTGTGGAAGAATTCTTTGCCCTATTGTATGCATGTTGAATGTAATGCAATTGTTCATCCCACAAATTGGGATGTTTGGTGCAATTTCCTGAAGAATATGAATGATTGTCCTGTTGACCACCTCGATTTGACCATCTGTTTGTGGATGAAAGGTTGTACTCCTCTTGAATAAACTTAGTTTCCATCATGTCCCACAATTTTGATAAAAAATTCCCAATAGATCACTTACAATAGAAGTAGGAAGACCAAAATGAACCCAAACATTTTGAAAGAAAAGATGAGTTGTTTGTTCAACTGTAATTTTCTTTTTACATGGCATCAAAAAACACATTTTTTTGAACCTATCTATAGCTACATACAAGTAATCTTGACCTTTCCTTGACAATGGAAGACCTCCTACAAAATCCATTGAGATACTCTCCCACGGACATGAAAGTACCGAAAGTGGAGTGTACAATCCAAGTTTCCTATTGCTAGGCTTGCTTATTGCAGAAAAGAACATCCTATAATGAAACGATATACACTATCAAACATGCGTGGCCAATAACAATACCTTTGGAGATTCGCTACCGTCTTGTCTACACCGAAATGTCTAGAAATCAATGAAGTGTGCACCTCCCTTATGATATTTTTTCTTTCTCCCCGTGGAATACATAACTTGTCCAAGTGATAAACAAACTGTTATGTACATGGTAATCTAACCCTTCATTTTGGTTTCCTTGACTCAAGTTGGCATTCACATCTTCAAAGTCATTATCATATGCATATTGCTTAATTTAACTTTCATGCAAAACATAATTGTTCTTGAGTATAATAGATGAATTTACAATATGCCTAGAAAGCATATCAACTACCTTATTGTAGATTTCCTTTTGATACCCGATAACCAAATGAAATGGTTGTAGAAATCCCATCCATCTGACATGTTTTGATTTATGAAACTTTGATTGTGACTATAAGTACTGCAATGGTTGATTGTCCGTATGGATAATGGTCTCTTTCCCCATCAAGTAGTGTTTCCATTTCTTTACACTTTGTACCAATGCATATAACTCTTTGTCATAAGTGGGATAGTTAGTCACAACACCATTAAAAATTTCAGAATGAAGTGAAATGGGCTTACCATGCTGCATCAAAACTGCTCCCATGACGTAATCCTTGGCATCTATTTGAATCTCAAATGGTTGTCTAAGATCCGGAAGAGCCAATACCGGTGTTGAACTAATATTTTGTTTTAAAGCATAAAATGATTTTTGCTGCATATCTCCCCACTGGAAGACTTTCTTGACACTAGTTAATGCATGTAACAGAGCTTCAATGGAAGAAAAATTAGCAATGAAATTCCTGCAATATTATGTTGCCCCAAGAAAGCTTCTTACCTCCATAACTGTATTGGGCTTGGTCCAATTCACAATGACCTCAACCTTAGAGGGGTCTATCTATAGCTCACTTCCTCCAACAATGTGTCCCAAATACACTAAAGAAGTATTTCCAAATTCACACTTCTACATATTTAAAAACAATTTTACTTTTCTCAAGACATCAAGTACTTTGTTCACATGCATGACATGTTCCTCTCTTGATTTTCTGAATATAAAAATATCATATAAGTAAACAATGACAAAATCATCTAGAAATGGCCTCAATACATCATTAATAACTCTCATGAAATTAATTGGAGCATCGGTAAGACCGAAAGGCATAACAAGCCACTCAAACAATCATTGTTTAGTTTTAAATGTGGTTTTCCAAATGTCCTCTTCAACTATTCTAACTTGATGATAACCACTTCGTAAATTTAACTTAGTGAAATACTTTGCATACCTTAATTGATCAAGAAAATCATCAATTCTTGGGAGTGGATAACAATTCTTTACCGTGATTTTATCCAGTGCATGGAAATCCACACACATGTGCCAAGTCTCGTCCTTCTTTGTCACCAAGACAATCGGTGAAGCACATGGCGAAGTAGATGGGCATACGATACCTTTGTACATCAATTCTTGTTTTTTCTTCTTGATTTCCATGCTCTCCATTATCGACATGCGATACATGCCAATGTTTGGAAGAGGAACATCTTGTTGCAGCTGTATCACATGCTGAATTACCCTCTTGGGAGGTAACCCATTTGGTTCCTAAAACATCTCGCCATGTTTACTTACAACATCAAACAAATCATATTTTAATTTTTCATCACAACCTTCAAAATATTCATAATCCATATCATTATTTTCCTTGATCATGAGAGGCACACAATTTTTACTTTCATTTACTAGTCTCTTCATCTGGCTTGCATTAACTAAAGAAATGTTCAGCTTTTTGCGATGAGTTCTCACAATATACTCCACCCCATCCTTGAGAAAATGATATTTGTTCTCATGGCGATAAAACACTACTTTCATGTCATACAAATATGGGCTTCCAAAGATAATTCGTGAAATTTCAAGTGGAACCACGTCTAACTCGACTTCATCAATAAAATTGTAGTAATACCAAACCTGAATATACATTTCCTTGTAACTTGTAAATCATTCTTGACTATCCAACCCAAAGGATATGGCTTATGATGAGGTAAAATTTCAAGGTTAATATTTTTGACCAAGTTTTCTGATATTAAGTTCGCTTGTAACCCACTATCAAATAACGCATCAATATTTGTATGGTTTGAGATCACCCTTACATGGAAAAACTCTATCCTTGTTTCTTCATTTGGAGTGTTGTTGTGACAATTTGAGGAACTAGTACTTGCTATGGATTCTTTGCCCTTTGTGACCATGGCTGTAATCTTGGTCTCGTCACCAGAATCAAATCCAAGATCATGTTGTGTAGTAGAGGTCATCTTTTGTTTCCCCTTATTGTTTGGTTTCTTAGGCCTTAGTTCAGGATGTCGTTTCCAACAGTGGGCTTCATCATGCCCCTCTTTGGAATAATTTTTGCATGTATTTTTCTCCCCTTCTTTCTTAACACTTGTATTTTTCTTTCCCTTCCACTTTTCCTCCCCTCTCTTTCTCCTTACCCCTAAATGGCTTCTTGTTACTACCCTCTTCCTGAATGTTCTTTCCCCTTGCTTCAAGGTGCGTGGCTTGCACACATACCTTTTATAAGTTGTTTGGATTGAACATAACGATAGTGTGTTTTAAATAGGAATGTAAACACCCAATGTATTTCAATAGAGTATCTTGGGAATTCAAGTTTACACCTAACAACAAATCCCTTTTCCTAAACTGATTAGAGGCTCAGTATTTTAGCTCAAAAATGAAAATGCTCAGAATTGAATGAAACTAGAACAACAGCGATTGGCCTATCGTAAGGAATCCAACGCAACTCGTTTCATCGAAAAGCGAGTTCAGATGAAGGAGTTATGGTCTGCTGATCGTTGTTCAGAACGGACAAATTTTTATTAAAAAATTACAGAACAGGGGTAGTAGGCAAGACCGAGAAGGATCAAATTGAGAAAAGCGTGCAAAGGTGTTTGAAAAGGTCGTGGAATTGGTTCAATCTTAGGATTTTATTTCAACAAGAGTAGGAATGACAAATCCACTTTAGTAGCCATGGAGTAGTATGGCTTGCGCTTGCAAACTAGTAAATGAAAGTACTGTAGAAGAGAAATTATGACATTCTAAATTAGTTAGTTGTTAGATGTTGAATTAGCCATTGAAATCAAGTTAAAGCTGGTTAATCTGGAGCTCGTTCGATTCGAGATCCATAACCTTATTGGATTATATTGGGTAAATTCTATGTGGAATCAATGTTTAGAAATATGTTTAGAAAGTTGTATACAGGATGTATAGAAGAGAAATGTTTACCATCAAACATAGACAGTGCTATAGCAAGTGGCAAATAATATGGATCTCTTGTGGACAGGAGGAAAACAAGTATATTTTTCCAAAGTCAACAACCACGATTTCTTCCAAAAATTCCAGAGATTTATGAACAAGAGTGATGGACAATTGAGATTGTATCACATAAATGAAGCAGAAGATGAACGGTCAAGATCGAATTGTAGGATTATTGTGGAAGATGGATGGTTGTGAATCATATCACATTTAGTCATGAAAGTTTCATCTCATATCGCACTCGATCATAAAGATTTCATCGCATATCTCATTCAGTGAAAGGAGCCTTGGGAATGTGACGAGGAGTCATGTCTTGACTTGTTCTGTGATTTTCGATGAGAGAGATTTGCGATGAGCCGAGATTTGCGATGTCATATTTGTGAAGGAGTATTGAGAAGAGAATCTGTGATCTGTGAAAGTGAATGTGATGCGATCTGCGGAGATTTAAATGCATTAAGCCGTGTATTAATACAATACTTTGTGGTTATGTGACGTTAATCCGAAATCAATGGTAAGTGTGGGTTAGCACCAAACATGCCTTAACCCACTTAACTACATGATTATAGATAATTAATCACATAATTATCTTGGCGGAAGAGATGGCGAACCCACCAAATGTGGAGCAGCTCCACATTTAGTGGAGTTAACTCATGGACTTCTAGATTTAATGGATGAAAACTAGGGAAAATTGGTTTTCCCGTAACTGAGACAATATTCGACCAAATTGGGTGTAAGGATAGTCATTGTTGATAGATTTTTATGTTTTGGAGCCATTGGAATAGGTTGGAGAGACAGAAGAATTACTTACTTCTTGAATGGAAATATATTCATATTATTTTTTAAATACTATGTGATAAGTCTTCTATGCCTTGGAAAATATACTAAGCCTAAGGCTTCTGAGATAGGCCATGGGAGAGTAAGTCCTCGTGGGGGAAATTTTTTTTTGGCACCCCCAACCCACATAGATAGAAGCCTTTTTGAACTCTTCCCTCTTGCAAATAGCATGCACCATTGAAAAATTAGCTAAATATAAGTTAAATTGGGGTAATTAATGCTTGGCATGAAAAGTGTTGGAAAGATATCTCCCCACCCATAAGGTGGATATTAAAATATTATAGTGATTTGGAAGTATCAATGAAAAATTAGCTAAACATAAGTCAATTTCAGGTAAGTAATGCTCATGAAAATTGTTGGAAAGATATCTCCCCACTCATATAGTTGTGAAGAAGCACTCAAAACAAATATTAAAATGATGAGTAGTCTAACTAATAGAAGAAATGACCTTTTTCCAAGTATTTTTTCTCATCAATTTTGCTCAAAACTTGGTAGAGCTTTTTAAGAATCATAAGTTTGAGTTTTTCAATTTACAAAGTTTGAGTGCCTCATGGATTTCTCATGGTTTTAAATCCATATAGGCATTCAAAAGTGCATTTTAAACAACAAGAAATCACAATTTTACTAGAAATTGTATTGTTGAATTCCCACAAAAAAATAGTCATTTCATCTATTAGTTAGACTATGCCTTAAAATAATATTTGTTTTGGAAAAGTGGTCCAAATATTTTGACTTGGATGTAAATACTAAATAATAAAGTTTACAATAAATGAAGCCAAGAAGTGGGTAATAAAATAATATTTATCCTCTTTGGAATTTGGCGGAATTATTTAAAGTGGAAATGATGTAATAAATGAATTAAAATTTTGGGAAGAAAGGTAAAATGTCTTCTAATTAAATAAATAAAAATAAATTAATTCATGATTAAGCTAAGGAATGGCATGCCACTTTCCTTAGTGTAGGGGTGTGCCTGCTTTGAAAACCTAATACAACTAGATCATTTGTTGGTGAGTGCTCTTAATATATGTGTTTGTGGCCTAATCGATTGTGGATTATTCAATACAATATGAGTTGAGCTTTGTTAGTCTCATCTTCTTGTGATTTCTAATGTGTCCAACAATGGTGGAAAGTATAGCCGAAGGCGGTCCACATTGAACATTGGGTGGAGGCCAAGGAAGGGGGGATACTTAGCTCAAAAGTGTTGTCACCCACAACCTTGGTGATGGTGTAAGGTCCATAGTGGAGTGGTCGAAGCTTCTGATGGGACCTTGCAAGACATTCCTTCTGCAATTGCAACCAAATCTTATCTCCAACTTAAAACTTGTGTGGTACCTAGCATTGATCATGGCATTGTTTGTACTTACTATTGGATTTTTGCAAGATATCATGGCCTCTTGGTGAAGGTGTTGAATTCATTCAATAAACTTGATAGATTTGTCAACTTCATATTGAACATGTGTATATTTTTCATGTATAGTTACAAGGGGCAGTGTGACATTAATGGGACCCAATGGTTGAAATCCCAAGACCACCTGAGAAGGGTTGTGGTCGATTGAGTTATGGCGATATTTATTGTAGTTTTGTTGCGCATAGGGGCGACTCTCGTCCCATGTTCATAGATTATTGGAATTGTACATGCAAAATTTGCATGATCTTCCTATTGATGACCTTTATTTGGCCATCATTTTGGCGGTGAAAGGCAGTTGATTTGGTGATATTGGTGTTGAATAATGACTAGATGCTCGACCAAAATGTGCTTAGGAACCTTTTATCATGATATGATATGATATCTAGAACCACCATTCCAATCTTATTTGATAGAACCGCCATGAGAAGGTTTATATTACAACTAATATCTGCGACCTACTCTTCGAGCCTTGCTGAACCTCTCCTTTGCCAAATCTTGAGGGTTATTAATAGATTTGTTGACCATGGCTAGGGCTTCATGGATTTTAGCTTAATCGATCTAGATTTTTGGTAACTCCCTACAATATACCCAAAGAAACTTGCTCTTATACCAATATGATCCATAAATTGTCATGGATATTCCATTGGATACTTCATCACAACAAATTAGATAAAATATATTGAAAATTCAAAATCTATACTATGAGGGCCTAATATTCCTTAGAACCTTGAATTTATTAAATTATTTCTTGTGCTTATGCATGCAATATATGAAATATAGAAAATACAAAAGAGTGAAATATAAACATCCACAAACCACAATGACACGAGATATTTTTTTGGAAACCCTTACGGGAGAAAAACCGAGTTGGAAGGTGGCACTACTCTTCTCTCTATTTCTCTAAATAGAAATGGATGTAAGTACAAAGAAGTTAGACATATGACCCATATGCTGGTATAGAACACAAACCCTCTTTGTTTGCTCTCTCTATCCACCCTCAACTACTCTTCTCATCTATGGAACAAAATGCACTTGAATATAATGGAACGTCGTTTCTTCCTATGATCCAGTTATAACACAACTCAATAACCTACTAGTGGTTAAGTTTGAGTTCTTCAAATTTCAACTAGAGATACAATATTGATTTATCTAGAGTTTTATTCATCATGTTCACTTGGTTAGCCCCTTTTCCATAAGTAATGGAGCTCAAGTGACATCCATGGTGGTCAAAACTAGAAAGTCAACTTTTGGTAGCACACACTGATTCTGTTTGAGCTATTTCTTTCACCATTCGAAATGCATTGTTTGAGGTCTTTCTTGCATCATTGGGAAGGCACGAGTGTAGACCCCAAAAAAATCTCAAGAAATGCCTCAAACTATATCTGGAGGTTTAAACATTGAAATTGCCATACTGGACTATCAGTGAAAATGAATTTGTGAGTTAATTCCTCCCATTTTTACACTCTAAAAGCATCAAGATAGATGAAAAATAATGTAATTATCCAATTTAAATCACAAATGATAAAATAAATGAAAAAGTAAGACACCATTAATATTGTATGATAAATTCAACAACCTATTATCATAAATGTGATAAATAAATTGGTAGACTTGAAATTTGACATTCATTAGAACATTCTTTTGGTTTTAGACACATTTAACTAATATAAATAATTTTGAAATTTAAAAAATATTTCTGATTAAAATGTATAAAGAATAAATATTTTAGAAAAACCAAATTTTATTTAAATAATATATATATAATTTTCCATCAGAGTTATAAATAAAACTGGTTCGTGGTTTTTTATACTCTTCACTCTCTTCCAGTGATAGTATAAACATAAACAAACACACAACCAGTATTGAAATGTAGTCCCAGCATCTTACTCAATACCAAAAACTACCGTGCATCATCTGTTCAGTAAAACTGTACCTTGCCTCCAGCCGATGTGCCTTCAACATTAAATAACTAGTAGTGCATCTGTCCATATGTGCCCTGTAATCTTTTCTTTGACGGCCTATAATCACCATTATACACCATTATAATCATCATTATTTTTGGGTAAATATGATAAAAGGTAATGTGCTTGAAAGTATTCCAGAGCTCATATATTTTTTCCATCCATTGTGACAGCTGACGTGGAGGAAAAGCAGTATTATGCATCATATAATCAATAATCACATTAAAGTCTCCATAAACAAGACAAGGTTTCAATGTATAACTGTTTTGGGAGGGAACCACACCAATCCCCACATAGCCAACAACTCCGCCGCCGGGTGTTTGAGCCCTGCCATTATAGTATTTTATAATGGCATTTTGGATCCATCTTCAACTAAACACCACATCCACAAGAGTTGTTTTACACCGCACCATAAAAAAACCAGCGAATTATGTAATAGGATATGGTCTCATGGGGTGTGAAAGATCCCTAGACGGTGGGCTAAGAGCCAGCAGACCGCCCAGTATTGTAGAATCTGTGTTGCCAGTAATGCATTTACATATAACAAAACAAAAATGACATTTACGGTTCAAAGAATTTAACAGCCATTCAAATTTTATTTGACTAAAGTGAAATCCGAAGACTGCTCCCGTGTCACGTCAGCGGGCCCGACCTCCCCGTACCATCACTGGCAGCTGGCCAGTCGACAAAGGAGCCTCGTCACCGGTAAGCAAGAATGGAATTTAACGGGCTAAAAAATTATTCCCGACTATCAATGTTTTGTCTGTTAAAATGATTAATATGAATATTAGATTAGAGAGGGGAACTTACAAATTTAATTGGTGATTGATTCTTTTTTGAGTTTTGAAGAACATGTAACACAACTAAATGCATTGAAACTTCCGTATTGATTACAAATTGTTATTGAAACATGTAACACAACACAATGTCAAGTATTGACCTACTAACGCCCTCACATGGGCTATTCCTCAAGTCTCATCATAACAGCGTTAACATATTTATTTTTAGAAAATCAAACTCTAGTGAAGAGTGAGCAATGTTTTTATAGTTATAGCCTTATTAATACATAAGGCAGTATATGCCAATTCTTAGATTTTGGCAAATACAAAATCTTAAACTATTTTATGCATTAATGGAGTTATAGCTACAAAAATATTGGTAAAGAGAGATTTAATTATTAACATTCATTAAAGTTCCATCTTAATATAATATCGTTTATTTGACCAAACTAATTACATATTTAATATCACTTATTTGACCAAACTAATTACACATTCTCAAACACTCATTACACAACATAAGGCCATATTCTAATCACCATGTAAAATTGAGTTGAAAATTTATGAAAATTTGAGCAAAATTTTGATAAAATCCGGTAGAGATTTTTGTACATGCAATTTACAACTGTCAAACTTTAAAATTTTGGATGTATAAGAAATAAAGATTTTTAATAATACTGAATTTCATTCCATTATAAAAAAATGATATAAACACTACTACTATTTTTTTTTTTAATTCTTTTTAATCTAATTCCAACCACTTTTAAGGATCCTGACAACTCCACGGTCCCGAGTCCCGAGGCGTTTCAAATCCGCTGGCCCTATACCACCTGCGGGGGCACTCAATGAGTAATAGCGTGGATCTAATGAGTATGGGTCTTTGATTTAACATTCAGCAACAACATATCTCTATAAAATACTCATCATTTGGCAACAATTGGCAAGAGCGTATTTCTATACAATGCTGTGTGATTCAAGTGGCTTAAAAGGTCAGCGTTTTGATGAATCTTTTAGAATGGGTTAATGCTTTACCATACTTTCAGGAGTTGTTTTTCACTTTTCGCAAGTCAATGAATACATGTCACCTCCAACAACATGCAGATTTCCTGCTCACTGTTTTCACATATCCTGTCCAAATAACATTTGCGTGAGGTTTTTCCTTTTCATAATTGAGATATGTGTATTTCTATACTTTTTTATTAAAATAGGTTTTTAAATCTTATTAAGTTTATATCGAAATAGGAATACAGTTTGAAAATAAAAACCCCACGGTATAGTTAGGGTTCATGAATTCTTTCCTCTAATTGAATATCAATTTTGAAGAATTGAGATCATGTTTTTCCTATGCATTAGACCATTCGGCTACACGGCTTAACAAAACTTTCCACAGTATTAGACGCCTATTTTCACCGTTAAATTTCAAACCGGGACCAACCCTCGTCTCCGGCACAAGAAAATTGTGCATATTGTGTGAGTTTTGATCACAATTTTACCTTCTTTGTGTGTTAACATGTGACGTGAAGCAATGAAGTGTCAACAACTATTATACTAAATCTACTCATAAATGAATGATCTCTACACAAGTCTTGATCTCTACATAATTCCATCTTGTGTTTTGTATGCAATGCCCCCTTTTCCTTTCTTTAAAGCATTTAATGTGGACTTTAAAGGATTCCATAGTGTTTTGATCTCCATGAGGCATTCTTCTTTTCATTACAATTTAGATGTTAGTTTGACTCAAACAAAATCCACTATCACAAGTGCTTTAAGGGATCATTCATAGATTCTTATGGAATTGAGTATAGATCTAGGAACATGAACCACTAGGAAAATATCACTGCTCAGGATTTGATGACGGGGTAAACTCACAGTCCTGTTTTTCTCTAACTTTTTTCAATCTCTAGCTGTGCATAATGCCTTCACATTTCATGGCTCAAACATTTCCCCACTCTGGGCAATCTCACAACATTCCTTTGTTCTACGTTGGCAAATTAAACACTTAAATCTGAGAGTGTTAATATCTCAAATCTCTGAGATTTGAGATATTAAATTCAAGTCCCTTATGTCATGGGAGTTCAACTTGACATTTGAACTTATAATAAACCCATTATATAATGATCATCACATATCAATCCTCATATATACTCTCTGACCCGAATGTTTATTCGACCCAATTGACACTTAGTTGCCTCTTCACTTTAATCTTTTAACCCAAACAAATAATGAAAGCCTTCAATGCTTCCTTGAGCTCACGCGCTGGTTGAAATTTTCGAGTTTCACAAGGTCATACTGTAGACCTTGGTTAATTAATCACCAAGGCATTGCACCCATTCCACTTATATTAAAACCTCCAACCAAACTAAATACATAAACCATATGGATACTCCAACCAAGGTTGGAATTATAATGAAACACAACCTTTTTCCCCATAGTAATTGAGTCCCATTGTCATTACCATACCACGGCTTGCGTGACTTACAACTATGGTTTATAAATACCTCTCGGTCCACAAGGGTTTGACCCGAACCCATTAAGATTTATGCCAACGATTAAAACAATACATGTGGGCCCGTCGACCAGTTAACTTTCCTTGCCCATCAACAACTGATGGAATATCGTACTGGCCTTGACGATCCAACGATCCAAACTGGATATTGCGCAAGTTAATTGCATGATCGTTAATTCGCGATGAGAGTGGTTTTTGGAACCCATGTTTAGCTACGTGTCGATCAAAGGCACATATCGCGTTATTTTGTCAATTACAACTTACCACCACCGGAATCCTATCTTAAAACCATCTTTACTGTGCGGTCTTCAAGGTTTCTCTTTAAAGTTCAAGCCCATTAACTCCGCTACCTTCCACAGTTGATAAGACCCGACAATCTTGCTTCGTCAACAATGAATCGACCTTAATTTCATCACAGGTAGAGTTCAATGCTCCTGGAGCGTACAAAATCTGACTTCTGGTTGTTCTCGGACGGAGCCTCTGTTCTCCCACTCCAAACCAGAACAACGCATTCCACTTATTCACCGAGGATAAGCATTCGAGGACAGACAGAGATTTATGGACATTCACCCAGGACAACTACAGTCAATCTATTCACAGAAGATGTGTATCTAAGGACAGGCATGGAGGAAACAAGAGGTTTCCTCGCAGAGTTGGTTCTAATTCAACCACACGCAAGAAATGGCCAGGGTTAACTCAATTGCGCCCTCATCAGGGATCAAAACACAATTGAATTCACAATTCCCTTTCGTGGAGTCAAATCGAACTTCCGCAGCATTATATGGACAAACTTTACACCTCTTCTCCTAATTAAATCTTAATTCAGGGGTTTAGTACGCACTGTTCTCACCATAAAATTGCCACACAATCACTCCTTGACACACAGTCTATTGTCATGGCTCTTAACACGGTTTCTACCACTCAGATTTCCATACCCTTGCTTATTGGACTCGAGCTCAATTACACAGAAATACATTATCCTTCATCAAGAAAACATATATACATTCACACATGATTTAACTCGACAAATGCACAATAATACTAAATCAAATTCCTCATTTATACAGTGAGATTACTTACAACCTTTTAGCGGCCAGATCTTCAATCTGATGGCCTTCAACTCTACAGCACGATGCAGTCTATGCAGTTCTCTCTCTATAGTTCTCCCGGACTCTGCCACAGAGACTTATTTTTATACAACTATCACCAATGAATTGATTCAGATTCTTTGATGATTCAACAACTCCTCAAATTCCTATAGTTCTAAATTTTAGCCTAACTATCTGACAGACAGAGACGTACTGTCTCTTCCTTTGCCCACTAATCATTCAGGCAGTTACACTTTCTCTACAATTAGCTAAAAATAATTCAGATATGTATAATTTCATAGGGAACCAAAAACATGAGGCCCCTTTATGTTTATTTATGTACAAAATGTTGTCCTGAGCCTAATTCTCCCGCATCAGACTCCCCAGGTTAAAATGGTTCATGAGCTCCTGATCATGTGCTTTCATCTTGGTTTGTCTGGATCCCACACCTTGTTCTGCAACCGATCATCTGTTGCAGTGTTCTTCTTTCACATTCCTCCTGGCTTCCATATCTTGGTCTGCATCTTTTCACTTGCTATGCCCTCACAGTCTGTGATTGTCTTCTTCTTGCTGCTATTGTTTCTCAGCTTTCTTGTTGTTGTCCCTTTTGGAGGCATCTCTTGTATCAGCTTTCTTATAAATTCAATTTCTCGGTCTAATCTTTCCTCTGATTGCTGGACATTTACTTTTGTTTGCTGCATTCTCATTTCTTCAATTCTTACCGCTGCCCTATTCGCCACCCAATCATCCATACTCTCTCTGCAACAGTAAAACTTTTTCTCCTCTGTTGACAACACTTCAGCTTGTTGCTTCAACCTTCTCTCCAGCAACACTCCAAGCTACTATTCTGGCAATTCACTCTCTCCTCTGGATGTTTTCTGCAAACATTATCACCCTCTCCTTTGGCCAAACAAATCTTCACTATGCTGCAACTCAGTTTCAGCATCCTCTTCTTCGGTTGTGGAAATCTTCAGAAATTGCCTCCCTTCTTCTTGATTTACCTCAAGCTCTCCCAGCTTTTCAATTTCATCTTTTGTTAGAGCAAAACTCTGATTCTCCACTGTAGTAGCAGCCCCAACACCCTACCTTACAGCCTTCTCTCAAATCTTCTCTTGGCTATTTGAACAAGCCAATTCTTCCCTGCTATCAACAACAACAAATTTCTGCATATGAGACATGGCTGCCTCCTCTTCTTTCAACTACTCATCTCCATTCTGCAACAACTCTTCTTCTTCTAAGACAACTCCAAGTGATGGATTGTCTTATGTCATTCCTGTAAACATAGCCAATTCATCAGTTCTAAAACCCCAAGACCCAATGGTCCCAACTGATGATTCAATCATCAATTCTTTTCTATCTTCATCCCATTGTGTCTTCACATTCTGCAATCCCCAATTCTAAAATTGAGGTTTTCTCTCTTATAATGAATCCTGCTGATTCAACATACTCTCTAGCAACTCAATTTCTCCATTCCACGGTTTAAAATCTTCCACAGAATTCTCCTTCTCTTTCAATTGACTGCCCCATGCTGTCAACTTATCTCCATCATTAACATGATCTGCATTCATCAAACAATTGTTAGAATCAAACTCACAAGGCCTCAGAGCCTTTCTCTACTCTGCCAGCATCTTAGTATGTTGTCCCAACTTTCTTTTCTTCTCAATCAGCACATTAGAATGTTGATTCCAATTCTTCAAACATATCTTATCAGCTAGTTTCTCTTCTGCACCATCCGCTGCAAGGATGTCTTTTGCTCTAGTTCATAAAAAAGAACTCTCTCATCTTCAATCATCTCTGTCCTCACCATCTGAACACCTTCCCTCTGTGGTTCTGTCCTCTGCTCCAGAACACTTAATTCATGCCAGAATCTGGGCATCTCCTCTTCACTATCTTCTACTATCACTATCTCCTCAGCCTTCATCAGAATGGAATTCTGACTTTCCATCTCTGCAAAAACTTCAGCTACCTGTCCATCACCCATTACTTGGCCATTTAATAAAATCAGTCTGTCATTATCAGCACTAATGACAAATTTATCTCCACCAGCTTCATTGAAACAATCTCCTCTATAAAATAAGGAATTAATGAATTCCTTCTGCTGCACTAACACAATCTGATCTTCATCTGAAAGATACTCACCATATCTTGCTTGGCAACAGTCAGCTTCATTCATCATAGTTCATCATATGAACTACCTTCATTAACACCTGCATTCACACACAACTTGTTAGATGCAAAAACATAAGACCTCATGGTCTCATTTGATGATTTGATCACCAAATCTTCCTGCCATTCCAATTCTTCCATGCTCTTCAGAGATTCTTCAATGGTCTCCCTTTCAATTTCTTCAAGCTGTCCAACTTCCAGCTTCTGGCCAATATCATAAACTAAATCTCCTCTGCTTCCAATATGTGGGAAAGCAGAATCTTTCTCCAACTGTGCATGGACATCTTCAAAACATGTAGCTGCTCCATTTTCTTCCTCAGTGACAACATCAACAGTTTGTTTTCTCTCACCTGTTGTTCCTGCAAACATACAAAATATGTCAGATGTAAGGCTCTTGGGCCCCTTGGTCCCACTTGAAGCTTTAGTCTTCAAGTCCTTCTCCAGGTACTCAATCACTCTAAGTATTTCCTTCTTCTTCTGAGCATTTATCATTTTCTCTTTCTTCCTTTGTGGCCTCTGCCACTTTATCTTCTTCTTCATGAGCCAACCAACTCTCTGGTTTTCCTCTATCATCCTCTCCAATTCAATAAGCTACTTACTGATCTCAACCATCTCTTTCCAATATTCTTCATCAGTGAGTCTCTTTCTTATGCCATTAGCTTTGGCATCTTCCCTCACTCTTCTGCTATGGCTTCTCTCAGAACCTCTACAATCTCTGCAATCTCTACTATGGCTCTCAGTAGCCATTCTCTTCTCTAGGAGTTCTTCACTCATAGGCTGCACTAAGCCTCTGCAACAACAAGCTCTCTTGTTGCAACTCACCTCACCAATCCCTTCCTCTGGATCTGGCTTTTGGCAAGTACTAGTCCCCTCTCTGCTGGAACCTTTTGAGCACTCTTTTATGCTCTCTAGGCTTCACTCTGCAACTTCTCTCAAGAACACCTTTATTCTTCTTTCATCCAACCTCAGTTGGGAATCTTTCAAGTTATGCCACACTCTTTCTGCACTTGGAATCCCTTGCTAGACTCTTCTTATCACTGCTTTCAAGCTTGTGACCCGATTCTGCTAAGATCCCTCCTCAATTGCTTGCACCCTAAAATTTGCAAACAATACCTTCCAACCAGAGTTCAAATAAGGCTCATCATCTTACCTCTCAAGATCCTTGACTGATCTTGCTTTTCCCTTCACCTGCACTGCATTATATCTGTTGTAATCTTCAAGACTCCTTTTCTTCAACTCCAGATTTTGCACATCTGGGCTATCAACCTTCACTGCATACTTAATCAAATCTGTAACTCTGTTAAACATATTTAAACATTAAATTTCTCACTGTTCAATATATGTGCATTTCAAAATAAACTTTTCAAAGAGCTAATTAAATTCTAGCTCTGATACCACTTGATGACGGGGTAAACCCACAATCCCATTTTTCTCTGACTTTTTTCAATCTCTAGCTGTGCATAATGCCTTCACATTTCATGGCTCAAACATTTCCCAAATCTGGGCAATCTCACAACATTCCTTTGTTCTACGCTAGCAAATTAAACACTTAAATCTGAGAGCATTAATATCTCAAATCTCTGAGATTTGAGATATTAAATTCAAGTCCCTTATGTCATGGGAGTTCAACCTGACATTTGAACTTATAATAAACCCATTATATAATGATCAGCACATATCAATCATCATATATACTCTCCGACCCGAATGTTTATTCGACCCAATTGACACTTAGTTGCCTCTTCAATTTAATTTTTTAAC
Organism: Pinus albicaulis; assembly: GCA_034641835.2. Classification (NCBI taxonomy): domain Eukaryota; kingdom Viridiplantae; phylum Streptophyta; class Pinopsida; order Pinales; family Pinaceae; genus Pinus; species Pinus albicaulis. The sequence goes on along the minus strand of CM076571.1, from coordinate 438,419,204 downwards.
CCAAAAAAATAATGAAAGCCTTCAACGCTTCCTTGAGCTCACGCGCTGGTTGAAATTTCTGAGTTTCACAAGATCATACTGTAGACCTTGGTTAATTAATCACCAAGGAATTGCGCCCATTCCACTTATATTAAAACCTCCAACCAAACCAAATACATAAACCATATGGATACTCCAACCAAGGTTGGAATTATAATGAAACACAACCTTTTTCCCCATAGTAATTGAGTCCCATTGTCATTACCATACCATGGCTTGCGTGACTTACAACTATGGTTTATAAATACCTCTCGGTCCACAAGGGTTTGACCTCGAACCCATTAAGATTTACGCCAGCGATTAACACAATACATGTGGGCCCGTTGACCAGTTAACTTTCCTTGCCCATCAACGGCTGATGGAATGTCATACTAGCCTTGACGATCCAACGATCCAAAATGGATATCGCGTGAGTTAATTGCACGATCGTTAATTCGTGATGAGAGTGGTTTTTGGAACCCACGTTTAGCCACGCGTCGATCAAAGGCACATATAGCATTATTTTGTCAATTACAGCTTACCACCTTTGTGGTCGCGCGATACACCGGAATCCTATCTTAAAACCATCTTTAATGTGCGGTCTTCAGGGTTCTGCTTTAAAGTTTAAGCCCATTAACTCCGCTACCTTCCACAGTTGATAAGACCCGACAATCTTGCTTCGTCAACAATGAATCCACCTTATTTTCATCACAGGTAGAGTTCAATGCTCCTTGAGCGTACAAAATCTAACTTTCAGTTGTTCTCGGGCGGAGCCTCTGTTCGCCCACTCTAAAATAGAACAACGCGTTCCACTTATTCACCGAGGATAAGCATTCGAGGATAGACAGAGATTTATGGAAATTCACCCAGGACAACTATAGTCAATCTATTCACAGAAGATGTGTATCTAAAGACAGGCATGGAGGAAACAAGAGGTTTCCTCGCAGAGTTGGTTCTAATTCAACCACACGCAAGAAATGGCCAGGGTTAACTCAATTGCGCCCTCATCAGGGATCAAAACACAATTGAATTCATAATTCCCTTTCGCGGAGTCAAATCGAACTTCCACAACATTATATGGACAAAATTTACACCCCTTCTCCTAATTAACTCTTAATTCAGGGGTTTAGTACGCACTGTTCTCACCACAGAATTGCCACACAATCACTCCTTGACACACAGTCTATTGTCATGGCTCTTAACACGGTTTCTACCACTCAAATTTCCATACCCTTGCTTATTGGACTCGAGCTCAATTACATAGAAATCCATTATCCTTCATCAAGAAAACATATATACATTCACACATGATTTAACTCGACAAATGCACAATAATGCTAAATCAAATTCCTCATTTATACAGTGAGCTTACTTACAACCTTTTAGCGGCCAGATCTTTAATCTGATGGCCTTCAACTCTACAGAACCATGCAGTCTATGCAGTTCTCTCTCTACAGGTCTCTCAGACTCTGCCACAGAGACTTATTTTTATACAGCTATCACCAATGAATCGATTCAGATTCTTTGATGATTCAACAACTCTCCAAATTCCTATAGTTCTAAATTTCAGCCTAACTATCTGACAGACAGAGACGGACTGTCTCTTCCTTTTCCCACTAATCATTCGGGTAGTTACACTTTCTCTACAATTAGCTAAAAATAATTCATATGTGCATAATTTCATAGGGATTAAAAAACATGAGGCCCCTTTATGTTTATTTATGTACAAAATGTTGTCCTAAGCCTAATGCTCCTGCATGAGGATTACAAGTAATAACATAACAAAAATACTGGAGCATAAATACATCATCTAACCATTAACAACCAAAATATTTAATGGTGACAATTTTTTAATATATAACATGTACAAAGGTGCAGAGAAATCAAGACTCCACTGTACTAAGATGATGATCATCCACCACCACACCCCCACTCTAGTGCATGAAGGCAACATCATAATTCCACCCAATAACTTGACATATAGATAATTTTCATGTCAATTAAGATAAATAAATAAAAAACTTTACCTTAATCAAATCACAAGCTAAGTAGAGAGTAGCAAGACTAAAACTACTATAACACAAATTAATAAACCGATAATGTTACTATGTGTCCATGATAACTGGGGTTAAAATGTAGCCTCAATAATAAAAGATAATCAAAATAAGGACTAGGATCACTAATAATCGAGAGGCCTCTTTATCTAGAGGGTTAACCTAGTCACCTACTCTATGTGGCTTTGTCAAACCTATTATTGTTGCAAACCCTTAGCATGAGGAGAACCCTTATCATGAGGAGATTCTTTGTTCAACCATTTTAGTTGGAGAACCTTGCCAAAATGTATGGGAGTCAAACTACAACAGGGGATTCTAGGAAAATAGACCTTAGACAAATGTTTATTTTATCATTAGCAATTTCGTAATATGAAGCAACAAAGTAGGAGCGAACATTGAGTGGACCTAAGTAGGGCCAAATAACAAGTGAAGCTAAAAAATGGTGAGAAAAATGCACAAAGAAGGGTAGAGCCTGAGTAGGGCCAAATAACAAGTGAAGCTAAAAAATGGTGAGCAAAATGCATAAAGAAGGGTAGAGCTGTAATTATAAAGACAAGTGAAGCTAAAAAAAATGGTGAGCAAAATGCATAAAGAAGGGTAGAGTTGTAATTATAAAGATTGAGTGGACCTAAGTAGGGCCAAATAACAAGTGAAGCTAAAAAATGGTGAGCAAAATGCGTAAAGAAGGGTAGAGCTGTAATTGTAAAGAAGGAGAGCTGAGAAATGGCATCTTGAGCAACTCCAATTACATATAGAAAGAATGAATTAGAAAGTCAAACTCCGTGAATGTTGAATAAAGTCTCAACATGATCTTAGAAAACCATAATTTTATGGATAGCATGCCATAAAATAAGTGAGTATGACCCTACATTACTTTAAGGTTCCACATGATATCCTAGTAACCTAAAAAGCTACTCACTTCTTAGCCTAACATGAAATTAAAGTCGTCTTTATCTCACCAAAAAATCTCTAAATTTAATAAAAATTATGTGGAAAACAAAAATTATACTTGATATAAAAAAAAAAACTCTAAATTTAATAGAAATTTAAAAGTCATATGGAAAACAAAAATTATACTTTAATATTAAAAAAAACTCACTTCAATATAAAAAAAAAAACTCTCTAAATTTAATAGAAATCATGTGGAAAACAAAAATTATACTTTAAGATTAAAAAAAAAAAACTCTCAAAATTTAATAGATATCATGTGGAAAACAAAAATTATACTTCAATATTAAAAAAAAACCTACCTTCGGAAATCTTTTCAAAAAAAATATCATTCGTTTTAAAACAACTCGGATTGTCAAAGTTTTTCCGGAAAACGGACTGAAGAAACTTTGAAAAAAGTATCATTCGTTTTAAAACAACTCGGATTGTCAAAGTTTTGGGGAAAACGGACTGAAGAAACTTTGACTTTGATTTTGAATATGGTTTTTTTTTTTTTAAATTTTGAATATGGTTTATACAATGTGGGTAGATGTATTTATTTAAGTTTTGTTTATCATTTTTGTTGAAGGTTTTTTATTTTAATTTAAGGTGGATGAAGATTTATTGATTTTTTTTAATTGATAGTGTAGATTGGTTCTCAAGAGAATATACTTAGCATATTGTTTATCAATGGCTGTGATGTGTTACATAGTTTGTTAAGTTGCATTAATTTTTAATGAATTTAAAAGATTATATTAGTGTCGTGTGGCTCCCTCACCAATTTCATAGGTATTTGACATTATTCTAATTCTAATAAGTTCCTTCATGATAAGTTTCTCATTATTATTTATAACATTCATTTATATAAGCAAATATTATTTAGCAAAATGGTCCATTACTTTTAATAAATTTAAAAAATTAGATTAGCTCCCAGGAGCCCACCAATTTCCTAGAGATTTGAGATTATTCCAATTCTAGTAAGTTCATTTTTATTTATAACATTCATTTATATGTAAGCACATTTTATTTAACAAAATGTTCCATTTCATAATAAGATGTGTAATTCTTTTTCTTTTTCAAGCTAAAGTTGAGGCATACATGTTTAATCAAGTAAATGTGTGCATTGGTAAGACATTCTGGTTGTTGCAATAGTTTTTTTGTTACAATATTTTTTTTGTTATATTTATGAAGCCTTCCATTATATCAACCACATTAATATTTTTATTGTGGTTGTACTAGTTATAGCTTAGAATTAAAAGCTTGATGATGAAAGCTATTATTTATCAAATAAAACTACAAATTTCAATAAATTAAAAAAACAATAATTACTAATTACATTTATTCAATCTTAATTTATCTTCCATATAATTATATTATAAAATATAAAATTTATACATAAGCAAATTTTATTTAGCAAAATGGTTCATTTTACAATAAGATTTGTAACTTCTTTTCTTTCTCAAGTTAAAATTGGCACATAACCTTTTTATATGTGGTTAATTAGGTAAATATGTGCATTGGTGAGACATTCTTCTTGTGGCAATACTTTTTTGGTTATATTTATGAACCCTTTTGCTATATCAACCACATTAATATTTTTATTGTGGTTGTACTAGTTACATTTATGAAGCCTTTTGCTATATCAACCACATTAATATTTTTATTGTGAGTGTACTAGTTAAGTTGTTCTTTGTGGAACATGTTTTGTGGAAAAGTTACAATTTTGTTAAAAAAATTATGGAAATTCTAATAAAATTTCTAGAAAATTTGGTAAATTTTTTTGGAAATTTAATTATAACTGTTAAATATCAAGACTTTGAGTATCCAAATTTCTTTAATGATGTTAAATCTATTTTCACCATCATAAAAACTATTAAAATCTCAAAATATTAAATTTATTTATTAAATTAAATTTCAATATTAAAATAATAATTATGAGTGTTTGAGTTAACATTCAGCTACCGTGTATTTCTATAAACTACTTATTACTTGGCAACTGTATATTTCTGTACAGTGCTCCATGATTCAAGAGGGGTTTAAAAAGTCAGCATTATGATGAATGCGATAGAATGAGCTAATGCTTTGCCTTACTTTCCTTCAGGAGTTGTTTATATAATTTCGGATGAGGCTTTTAGGGAGGTCATAAATTAAAAGGTGTTATTTTATTCACAAAATTTTCAATAAATTTAATTATGAGAATGTTGTGGAAATAGAGTCAGTATTATATTTCTTTTTCTTTTTTTTTTTAATTTTCAAAATTTTATAAAATTTCCATTTTAACATAAATATTTTCACGAAAAATTGAACTTTAAACTCTGTTTGGCACTCGGCAAATTGCGTTTAGTTTTGGTCACTTTTTACTGTGTTGGTGGGTGAACAAGTGAAAAGAAAGAAAACAGGACTCGAGTGAACCACTATCATGGTAAAGTCTATACACACAATCACAAAAGAGTATTACACAAAAACAGAAAGTGTGTGGATTACCGGGTGGTTCTACGTGGGTGCTCGGTATGCCACTCAATCGAAGCATCGCAAAAAAATGGGCCCATCGGCACTGCGTTTGCAGTTGTTGTCATTCACAGTTTACCATCTCTCCTTTTTCTCGACTGTTGTCTCACGCTACTGTATTTCAAAAACTGTGGATGGTTTCTTCCTCCCCAGCTGTTGGGTTTCTAAGTGACAAATAAGATAAAATCCGGTAATACTTTATGCTCACATGTATACAAAGAAAAAAAACAGGAAGTATTTAATACATCATTAAAATGTCAAAACCACATAAAGTCATCACATGAAAGTTTGAAGATGCACATGATCTGCCTAAAGAAATTGTTGATTAAAACGGTTTTGGATTTAGATTTGCAAATGTATATCCAACCTATTCGTCCTTAGACTAACTTGCAGTCCATCTCTAAATAGTTGATCAACTGAGTCTGATTTTTTTTTTTTTTATATATGTATATATGTGGATATTTTTGACATTATGAATAGAAGTTGAGTAAATTTAGAATTTCTGAACGACAAGTTCTAAATTTATGTATTTTCATATTTTTTGCTAGCTTCATCTGGTCTATAGTAAATAAGAAGTCTCTTATAATTTGAATCTTTTGTATAAATCATGAAGTTCATCCTCATAATTTTATCTAGTGGTCATTAAAAATATATATAAAATAGTGTTTTTTTAGGATAATCAACATATGCAATTCTATCAAAATAAGCTCAAACCTCTTCCTCATCTATAACTTCAAGATGTATCATTCTTGTAGAGTTTAAATTTCCTTCCCGCTTAAAATGCTCAAAGATATTCAGTCTTTAACATTCCCTGAAAACACAAAGGAGAATTTTTTTTTTCAATTGAAAAGGTTGTCATTTTTTACTAGCTAAACACCTAAAATGGTTAAAAATGGAAGACCCTTATAACTAGAGAAAAATGGGTTAAGAATCCAATCCAATTTTTTTAGGAATTCTCCACACAGTTTCCCTCCGGACATTATTAATACCTCTCAAGATAGAAATTACATATTCATAGTGAAGAAATATGTGTTGCATCCCTGTTATGATATTAACACCCAACCACATGAAAGTTAGTGATCTCAATGAACAATTGAATTTCCAAATACTCTTGAACTACCATATATTTCAAATTAAGGCTCCTCCTCTCTTAATGCCATGTAACCTAGTTTTGGAGTATATCTACCACCTATGGCATTCCTTCAAAAGAGTGTCATCCTCATCATTGATTGTAACATGATTGTGAATTACAGTAGTATAGTAATTATTCTAAACCTACTAATGTTCTCCCTCAATATAAAAACTAGATCCAACCATGTTACTCTAATTTTCCTTTTCCAATCATGTTACTCTACTTTTATGTTTCCACGTGGCTTCTTTTGTGCCAAGTAATTCCTCCCTTTTTCTTTTAATTCAAAAATTTTCACTTTAGTATCCTTACTAATGAAACTAGCTTCATCCCCAAATAAAGAGTTCCCAATAAAATTTTAATCTCTTGTATTTCTTTTTCTTTCTTCAATCTCTTCTAGAGGACCATTTTGTTGAAGTTTGTTTTAATTTTTCAAAATTTTCCACCATTTTGAAAAAAGTGCATTCCCTATTGTATACATCGAAAGGATTCAAAACAATTTTGATGAGAGTTTCATATTATTGATCCTATAACCATAGAAAAAGGAGCTTAACAAGACCAAAGGAATATTTTACCTTCCCTTCAACCTTAGGAAAAAATAAGAAATGATTAATTTATTCTACACTGACAACCCATCGTTTAATTCTCAATTGTTCATTTGAAAACCCTTTAGACACTAGAAATATGTCTAATATCTCAGTAATACTTGATCCCACTCTCTTATTTCTCTGTATAGACATTAATTGAACATACATAACATCATATAAACATTTTGGTTGAAGAATACTAATGAAGAAACGTGTGAGTGGATCTATTTGGAGAGATTCACCTACTATCTTAGAATTTAAAATATTGAAGTTGAAATCCTCCCTGGTGATTAACAAATCATTATCCAATTTATTATATATATTAAAAAAAATCCCAAAATGTGGATTTATTTACATCTAGACCATAAATATTTTCCATCATAAATGTCAAATTCAAATCTTTGGAGAAAAATGACAACCCCAATGGTTTCTACACAATAAGGATCTAGTTTTCCATCCCAAAGTAAGACTAATATATCTAACCCTCAAGTCAATAAACATAAATTCCCAACCCAAAAGGCCCTATTTTAAAGATAAATGTAGTTTTCCACCTTTCCCCCATAGTATCTTATAAGATAATGACATTCAGAAGATGGATTTCCACAATTATTTTAATATCTTTTTTTTTAGAGGGGTGGCTCCAACCACTACAATTCAGAGAGAGCACAATCATTTAGAACCCATATTCAATGGTTGGTTTTCTCAAGGAATCCAAAAATCGATGATTGTTTTCTATTTTCCATCTCTAAATATACTTTTCTTGTGCCACAACAAGGTGTGGTCTTCTTCCCCTAACACGTAAGATCTTTAGAATTGATAAATTAACACCAGACCCTTAGAAATCCCCTGTTCAATTCCTAAGAAAAAAATCCAAGATTTAAGGCAGTAACGAGGTAATGAATCTTTTAAAGAATCACTCATATGAGAAGAAATCATTTGTGGTCATCCTGTCCTAGTTCAAGTCCAATTCCCCCCTTATCCCATTCCCAATGAAAGTTCCAATGTTTACCTCAAATGTTTTATTATGTAAGCATGTCTTCCAGCCAAACCCTCAACCACCCCCACCTCTGCAACCTATATAAGTACATAAATTAACTAATTAAACAATATTAATAGAATTTTAGGAATCTAAAGAAATTTTATTCAAAGATGCAATATCACTTATCGATATACTTCTTCGTCAATATGTTGACTCCACATTTATCAAAGGATGAGTGTTGCCATTGTTGGAAAATATTCTATAATCCTTGGCTCAACAACTAAATTGGATTTTTGTATAAGCACCTTCTTGAGAATGTCCAAAGGATTTTTAACTAAAGATGAGTCCCTATTTTCTATTCTTGGTACGTCCAAGTCGACATTTGGAAAACCTTTTTTCATTTTAATATAAATCTTCATAATATTATTTGGCTCCATTGGTGTGTGAGATCTATCACCAAAGTGCTTCGAAGAATGCATCATATGATGCACCCCTTGCTAAAAGGGAAGAGAAAAATAATTAATTAATAGGTGTATGTGCATATGCCATCTCACCCCTCTGAAAGGAATTCCTATGTAATATAGTCCCTACAAAAAGTTCATTTTTCCCTGTCTAAGAAAAAATCAGAGGCCAATCCCTCCCTAACATCCATTCCAACAAGCATCCTTGCCACAAGCATTAAACCCATATTAATAAACCCCATATTTCCTTCATAAAAAAATTCCCAAAACATTTCTAATTTCCATAAATATTCTAAGGTCCAAAACTCAATGGGTAAACTTGTAAGTTTAACCCACAAAGGAAGTATGTTTGTTTTTCAGTGTTGTGTCAAACAAGGGAAACCATATTTTAATAATAATCATAGTTGATAGCCAGTTCAACACCAAACCCAAAACATTCATTACATCATCTCCACTTTACAAAATGAACCCCATACACACTCCTTAAAGGATGTTACAACAAGTAGGTGTATAATAAAGGATTGGTTCCCAATTAGTCTTTCACCACTCTTTCAATGAAACAATTCTCGTCCTTCTTCCCAAAAATCTTCCAACTAGTGTTGAAGAATCCATTTTCACAACATCATGTATACCCACATCATCACCAAGAACCATCTTAACTAGTGAATCATTTTGCATAATATTTTTTTTTAGCTTTGTAAATCCCTTTAGCTTGCTTATATCACTCTTTGAAACTCCTATATTACTTATGTAATGAAGGATATTTGGATGAGAAACCCCCTAAAATGGATTCACCTGAGTAAACTAAAAATAAACTCCAAAACATCCTTAGGCACTAGACCTTTATGTGGCCCCCTTCGAAGCCACAAACTCCAGAGGTAATGGCTATAGATTCTACAAAAGACAATGAAGGAATAGGGCATGAAACATACAAACCACAAACCTTCTTACACCCCCCACTTTCCTTGAGTCTTCTATCTCGACTTTCACTCCATCTCTCACCTTGTCCAAGACATAAATAGAAGAATAATCCCCGTGAAATCCACTTTTCTCATAATCCTGAGAATATTCTATATTTACCTAAGAAAAAGGAGTCAGGTTTTCATTCCACATGGAATCTAGTTATTGGATCCCCATAAAACCAGCCCCAAACTATGAAGTTGGTATCTCGAGTTCCACATAATGTCATGAATAGTTCGATATCCAACTCTCTACAATGTGACATAGCCCTGAGTAATTTCTCTATGCCAAATTCGAAACCCAAATTCCAATCCCCTCCAGAGGGTCTAGACTGTAATAAACCTCGTCTAAATCTATTCTCATCCTCAAGAACCGTAAATGGTATTAGGAAGAATAACCAACTATTATTTTTTTCAAATTATTTTTTTGAGTATAAAATCTCTTTTCGTGATAATATCAATATTTCTATAACTACTTCTACTTACCTTCTCAAAGAAGAAAAGTCTGAGTTAGTAGATAGTCAATAATATCCAATGAATCCAACCCAAATTCATGTAGCTTCCATGCCTACACATCAATGCACAACATTGTAATTAGTCAATACTTAACCTCCCCATTGCTAAATGGGACACCTATATTCATTGTAGTCCCACAATGCTCATGTAGTACCCCAAACCATTGTGGAGAACCATCCAATGTTAAGAAAGAAGAATTTTCACTTATATTCAAATTTCTTGGGTCATACCTCTTGTTTTTAAATGGTCTTCAACTACCACAACAACAGCATATTTGTTTGATAGGTGTACAAGGTTACTCATTTTGGATGTTTTTTGTACAAGGTTACTCATGTTGGATGTTGACCATGGAATTGATTGGATTTGCATCACAATGTAAGTGTTTTTGTGTTATACATGCACATAGCACTGATGGGAGAGCAAGGAAAAATTCAAGATAAAATATGGGGTGCCCATCAATGACAACAAGAAATCATCATCATTTAAAAGAGAATATTTGAATAGAGACAAAGACAACGCAAGAAAAAGCCAAAATAGGCAAAATAATATGGGAAGAGTAATCTATCAGATATTTCCTCATGTACTTCTTTCTCTTTGAAAGATTCAAGTGTTCAAGAGTCTATTTTCCCCATTTTCTTAGGTTATGCTAAATAATTTAGAAGAAGTTAAACTTTTTCAGAGCTTCAAATTTGAATATAAGTCGGTCATCATTGTGACAATGCTTCTTCTTGAACAAACACAGTCTCCATTGTTTCACATCTATTGGGTGGTTTTTTTCACCAATCAAATTTGGAATTGCAAATGATTCCCATCTAATCGCATATATTGTAAAATAATGGGAATGGTAAGCTATCTAGACATATAACACATTTATTATTGAATGATATGTCTTCTCTTCTTACAATGAAAACTTAGATCAATAATATTTTTTTAAAAACAAATTTATTATTGAATAATATGTCTTCCCTTCTTGCAATGAAAACTTATGTCAATAATATTTTTTAAAATAAATAATGGCTAGAAGTTAACCACAAAAAATATTATATTGCCTTAGACCTATGTTTATATGTTATACACCGCAACAAAATCACTACTTTTTTCAAATTTTCAATTTTCAATGAATCAGTTTGGTTTACTAAAGAGGTTGAAAGCTAAATAATAGAAGCATATGTTGAACACAACATAACTCATCTAATATTAGTTAGAATTGAGTTGGAAAATATTTTTTTTTAATATTTTGGTCATAGCTTAGAATTGTAATTTCTAGTAAAATATATTTGAAAATGTATTAGACTATGGGTTGATTGTTAAAAAGCACCTCCCACTCAAAAATATAGCGTGATTTGTAATCCACCTTATGATTTATGATCCTTTAAGCTCCCTTGGCAATAGGGTGCCAACATATAGCCTGATTTGTAGTTCACCTTATGAGTTATGGTCCCTTAACCCCCTTTGCCATGGGGCTCCAACATGTTAGGAAGTAGAGAAAGTAATAAAACCCACTAAATAGCTTATTTACCACCCTTTAACCTTGAATAAAGAAATCTTAGCCATGAGTCTATTTTTGTAAGCTTCCTTAAGAGTGTGAATTCAACAAAATTGAAGAATTGAGATTGGACAATCTACATGGAAATACGACGTGGAATCCAAATACAAAACTTTCTTTTTCGCTTATCATTCATTACATGGTGACTACCTGGCATCTAGATTTCCGCTATTTCTATTTTCTGGATATCATCTATCTAGATCTAGCTTTTCTTTTACATTGCCTTATCCCATATATTCTAGATTTCTAAATTCTGGATATTTGGAAGCTATTATAAATAGTTTGGGAAATGTTATAAAATTCAAAATGTTGTCGGTATCTAAATTACCTACCTTGAGCCTTTCCTATGAAACCATGTTTTTCATGGCTTAATATTCTGCTTAAAAAAAATAGTAACCCTAAATAGGAACCTTATGAGCATATTGGAGTCTTTTGATGAATGCGTTACAATGAGTTTACTTCGGGAGGTGTTAGTCAATTTTCCATTGATGAAGTTATTTAATTCACAAGTTGTAGGTCAACTCCAACAGCTTTCAGATTCCCTACTCGTTGTTTTCACATAGCTAGCCAATGTGATATTTGATGACGCTTTTTCTTTTTTCACAATTTAGAAAACTTTGATATTATAATTTTTATAAAATAAGTTTTTAAATGTTCTTAAATTCATATTTTAAAATTGTATTGGTATTATTAAAGGGAATAGTGGGCACATGGAGCAAGTCAATGACTTAGTCGGACAAGAAACTCCATATCATCAGGCCACAAACTAGTGAATTAATGTCATTTTAATATAAAAACCTATTTCACCTAAATTCTTTATTTGTTGTTGTTTTTTTTAATTATGGGGAATTGGTAAAATGATAAGCATAATATAGCCTTATATTTAGGTCGATAGGCCTTTTCTTTTGAATTAGGGCAATATTTTTTTAGTCGACATTTCTTGTCTGCTATTGACACCTGTGCAGAATGGATAATTAATCTAAAAATTTGGCACGTCACTCTAACTTCTAGATGGCAACGATTTTATGAGCTCGGACCAACCTTGGCTCATGGAAATGGCTGCATAACAGAAAGGCGGTTTCAACTCTTCCACTCTCAGAAAATGCCTACAATTGTAGCTCCCATTATTCAATTCCCCATTGTGTTTGTAACTGCGGCTCCCATTATTCAATTCCCCATTATGCTTGCAACTGCGGCTCCCATTATGCTTGCAACTGTGGCTCCCATTATTTAATTCCCCATTACTCTTGATTACCAACAACTGGCTTAGGACTTGCACGACCAACATTTTCCAGAAACTATGGTTAGGATGATCAGATTTCCTCTCCTATTAGGTTAATTTTTCTGTCTTTTTAGTTGTTATTTATGGCTTTTATTTACTCTTTGTGCTTATGCTCTTTTTCTGAGACTACCCAATTGAAATTTTCTACACAGAGTCACGTAGCTGCAGCTAGAGACTAGGGGCTTCTTTCGAACTCGTACCTACTGAACTCATGAGTGATTTTTGCAAAAAATTAACCTCAAAGACGATCAAAGAAAAGGTATTTTGCGCTTCCATAGCTAAGAATGATCTTGAAACTGATTTGATTGTCGGTGTAGCTTTTATTTGTTACATCATATACTAAACGATAGCACGTGTATCATATATTAAGCATGCTTGATGAAATTACTCATAATTGGTAATTCTTGAATAATTATAAGGGTTGGATTGAATGTTGGAACTATCTAGATTTACTTAGTTGTTAAACTCATGATTTAAACCACATTTGGATTGATTTCTAACTATTCGCTTACTAATTTCTACCCACAGGATTTCAATTTTAGGCTGCTATAGGTCTTATTCTCATTACTTTTGCTTTGGAACCATTTCTTATTTTAGATACCTTTACTTGGACAATTTTTACTCCCTAGGTATACACTACTCTCATCTCTTTCACTCTGGCTGCTAGTCGGGTGCACACCATCTATAGGGCGTAGCATACTGATATTGCCTTTACTGATACCTACAGATAGGGATATTGGCACCATATAGATTGCTTTTATGGTTTGATCCAAAGTATAAAGAGATAGATCTAGATACTCCTTGTGTATGGTATACTACACCAAGAGTTGTATGATTTATAATATAGAGTGAGAAGATTTATGGCCATATGTTAAGAGTCTGACAGAGTAGTTAGCCACCATGACTAGAGAGAGATGAGCTACAAAGGTAAATTGAGATTAGTGAGAGACAAGTGAATTCTTTCCTACCTACAGGGTATTAAGTTTAGTACTTCTACTACTAGCACAGAGCATGTATAAACTCTAATTGAGGGTGGAGTAGTCCTATAGGAGGTTCTTACTGATTTTACAAATATAGTGAAGGTGGAAATACAAATTAATATTCTTTGGGTTTAAACAACTCAACCAACAGGTCCTATAGAGGTTAGATTTTTTTTTTTTAGATAAGGTACCATAAATGATTTAGCCATTCATGAATATGGGCCTAATTTCTTACCAGTAGTATAAAATGTGACTCCTTAGGAGGCAATGGCTCATTATGGGATAGAAGAGTCATAACCCTAGCACGAGAACCAATGAGAAACCATCAAGCCTTGCCTCTTAATTTAAGACTAAGCAAGGGACTTCCTAACCTGAGGTTTTTCTTATGAGTGAAACTAAGCTAGATCATGTAGTAAAGAGGAAAGGCTTTTCTAGCTTGGCTTGACAGAAGACTTGGTCAACAACTCTATTCATTCTAAAGTGAAAAAAAAATATTATGTGTGAAAGATGTGTATCAATTATGAATAAGTGCAATATGTGTCGACTTAAGAGAACAATGCTTATTCAAATTTATGCCTGGAAATGAGATATTTCTCAATGGACCATTCAAAAACGCTCAACTTAAATCAATGTAGATAAAAACAAATGGCACAATGATTTACAAAGATGAATTCACATATCATTATTCATCACCATTTTTCATCACACTTATTCCAGCCGAATAGGAATACTGTGTTTTACGATTATAAAAATTAAGTAGGAGTGGCACTATCACAAGCAGTAGATTAGATCAGAATAATGAGATAACACCAATAAGATTTTAAACAAGATCGTGAATCTAATCACGTGTCAAAGTGTTACTCTATTTTAGGAGAGAAGAACTTAAGACATTTCAAATGTTGTAAATGACCAGAGAGAGATGAGTTACAGAGGTAAACTGAGATTAGTGAGAGATAAGTGAATTCTTTCCTACCTACAGGGTATCAAGTTTAGTACTTCTACTACTAGCACAAAGCATGTATAAACTCTAATTGAGGGTGGAGTAGGCCCGTAGGAGGTTCTTACTGATGTTAAAAATATATTGAAGGTGGAAATACAAATTGATATTCTTGGGGTTTAAACTACTCAACCAACAGATCCTATAGAGGTTAGAGTTATTTTTTTTCAGATAAGTTACCATAAAGGATTTAGCCATTCATGACTATGGCCCTAATTTCTTACTAGTAGTATAAAATATACTCCTTAGGAGGCAATGGCTCATTATGGGATAGAAGAGTCATAACCCTAGCATGAGAGAAAATGAGAAACCATCAAGCCTTGCCTCTTAATTTAAGACTAAGCAAGGGACTTCCTAACCTGGGGGTTTTCCTATGAGCGAAACTAAGCTAGATCATGTAGTAAAGAGGAAATGATTTTCTAGCTTGGCTTGACAGAAGACTTGGTCAATAGCTCTATTCATTCTAAAGTGAAAAAAAATTCATTTATGTGTGAAAAATGTGTATAAATTATGAATAAGTCCAATATGTGTCGACTTAGGAGAACAATGCTTATTCAAATTTATGTCTGGAAATGAGATATTTCTCAGTATACCATTTAAAATTGCTCAACTTCAATCAATGTAGATTAAAAAAAATGGCACAACGATTTACAAAGATGAATTCAGAAATCATTATTCATCACCATTTTTCATCATACTTATGCCATCCCAATAGGAATACTTTGTTTTACGATTGTAAAAATTAAGCAGGAATGGCACTGTCATGAGAAGTAGCTTAGATTGGAATAATGAAATAACAACAGTAAAATTTTAAACAAGATCATGAATCTAATCACGTGTCAAAGTGTTACTCTATTTTATGAGAGAAGAACTTAAGACATTTCAAATGTTGTAAATAATGCTCAGTTTAAAGGGCATTCATCGACATCACTAATATACCGAGAAATTTAGTTGACTTTTTTCTCGGCCGAGAAATTAAAAATTTCTCCCGAATTCTAACCATCCGCCAAAAAATGTTTCCCAAATTTGCGATTTGACCGAATAGCCAAACCTGACCATAGAACCATGACATGGGAAGTGATGGAAATGTCAGTACATATTTGAGGTGATGCTTATATGACAAAATAAGCTCAGAAAACTAGTTTTTTAATCTCATTTGTCATTTATGTAATATAGCAAACAAGAGGTGACATGTAAATTACTTTTAAGGATATGAAATTGGCCATATATAATACTCTAAAATGAGGAAATATCATCACATAACCACTAACTTTGGGTCATATTTAATTGAAAGTTATCATTGCAAATATTCATCACTCGAACTTCACATTTACAGATGTGTGAAGCAATGTGAAAATTCTTAGTATTGTGTCTATAGTTTAGATGTGTGTATTCCACAGTTAACAAGTGGTGTTTAAGACTCACCGAGAGTGTGATAGAAAATGAGATGTAATGTCATGCTAGCCACTGAAAGACACCATACAAAATAGATGATACCAAAGATGATGTGAATTAAAATGCACCAATCGGATCATGAGAAGGCCATTAATTCTATGTTCATAACAGTGTTAAGGCTTTAAGATATGCATATAGTAAGTTTGACATAACACTTTAGAACCACAATGTTTCATTAGTTATTGCATCGTCTCACCTGAGGACATGCTTAAAGATGTGTAATGTGTCAAAATGCCCAAGAAACTACTTAAGGAGGAGCATGGGGAGCCTAGTGGTATTACCACTTAGGCTAATGTATTCAAGTGATATGTCATATATGTGTGATTTTTGAACCAACGCAGTTTTGTTTTTAGGCTAGCCCCCTGACATGTGGGTGGGTAACTATTTTTATTGACACTGATATGTATGCATTAATGATATGATATTATGATATTTGTGAGGTTCTTATGGCTCTACATATATATGTGATGTTTTATTTCATTATAATTTGATGAACATGAGATGTTTGTAGTATTTTTTGTTTTTTATCTTATTTTTTGTGGATTTTTATTTAGAAATTGTCATTAAAGACATAATTAGGAGACAATATGGGAAAATTACATAAATTTTATTTTGAGCTCTGTATAACAAGGGTAGGATTTCTCTTCTTGGGCTATGAGGTTTTATTAGCTTGAGTCAGAATTTTTTCATTTTCTTGTGTTTTTAAACATTAGATGTCTTACTGCATTGATGAAGGGCTAGCACCCTTTTACAGTACTTCATTTTTTATCCAGTCAGTGGGGAGTGTTCCTTAAAACAACTTTAGTTTTGTAAATATTTTAGGTCTATTTTTTCTAAATGTTTACCTTCAATGAAAATAATCCCATTGTAGCCACGCAAAAAACCTCAATATCCCATACATATATTTTTATTGCCAAACCTCTTGTATTAGTCCAGAAATCATTAAGTTATATAACAAGGGATTTGCTTGAACCAGTGTCTACTTGCATGTATGCTTTTCCTAAAACTCAAATCTGATATTATGAGCAATGTCCTGGTCTCATTTTCTCAAACTCTCACCTAGGGGGAAGAGTCATAACCCTAGCACGAGAGCCAATGAGCAACCATCAAGTAAGACAAGCCACCCGGTTTCACCTTGGTTGCCTTGCCTCTTAATTTACGACTAAGCAAGGGACTTCCTAACCTGAGGGTTTTCCTATGAGTCAAACTAAGCTAGATCATTTAGTAAAGAGGAAAGGCTTTTCTAGCTTGGCTTGACAAAGGACTTGGTCAACAACTCTATTCATTCTAAAGTGAAAAAAAAAAATTATGTGGGAAAAATGTGTATCAATTATGAATAAGTGCAATATGTGTCGACTTAGGAGAACAATGCTTATTCAAATTTAAGCCTGGAAATGAGATATTGCTCAGTGGACCATTCAAAAGTGCTCAAATTCAATCAATGGATATAAAAACAAATGGCACAATGATTTAAAAATATGAATTCACATATCATTATTCATCACCATTTTTCATCATACTTATGCTAGCCGAATAGGAATACTCTATTTTACGATTGTAAAAATTAAGCAGGAGTGGCACTGTCACGAGTAGTAGCTTAGATCAAAATAATGAAATAACACCAGTAAGATTTGAAACAAGATCATGAATCTAATCATGTGTCAAAGTGTCACTCTATTTTAGGAGAGAAGAACTTAAGACATTTCAAATGTTGTAAATAATGCTCAGTTTAAAGTGCATTCATCAACATCACAAATAGCCAAACTTGACCATAGAACCATGACGTGGACAGTGGTGGAAATATCGGTACAGATTTGAGGTGATGCTTATATGACAAAATAAGCTCAGAAAACCAGTTTTTTAATCGCATTTGTCATTTATGTAATATAGAAATCAAGAGGTGACATGTAAATTACTTTAAGGATATGAAAATGGCCATATATAATACTCAGAAATGAAGTCATATCATCACATAACTACTAACTTTAGTCCATCTTTAATTGAAAGTTATCATTGCAAATATTCATCGCTCGAACTTCACATTTACAGATGTGTGAAGCAATGTGAAAATTCTTAGTATTGTGTCTATAGTTTAGATGTGTGTATTCCATAGTTAACAAGTGGTGTTTAAGACTCACCAAGAGTGTGATAGCAAATGAGATGTAATGTCATGCTAGCCACTCAAAGACACCATACAAAATAGATGATAGCAAAGATGATGTGAATTAAAATGCACCATTCGGGTCATGAAAAGGCCACTAATTATATGTTCATAATAGTGTTAAGACTTTAACATATGCATATAGTAAGTATGACATTACACTTTAGAACCACAATGTTTCATTAGTGGAGCCACTGTTAGCCACCAATAAAATTTATCACACCAAATGGTGGCTAAATCATTTTTGGAGCCTTCAAGAAACAAGTTTTATTGCTAAAAATTGTTATCTCTTGAAGCCTTATGAAGACATCATGCCCTGTTTTTAAATCTTCAATGCTGTTTCCCTTTTAAACTCAGAAATTAGGCTATTTTCATAGAGAAAAGACTGCTACAAAATCCCATTTTTTCCCATCCTCCACTCAAAACTAACCTTCATTTTATTCCCTTTTCCCTGTCAAATTCCTCTATTTTCCATTTTTTCCCTTTCCCCTTCATGAAAATCCCTTTTATAAGGTTTGAAACTCATTTTTTAACCTTGCCGAAACCCCCAAATCCAACCAAAACCTTAAAAAATTTAATAAAAAATAAGCTTTTCTTACTATAGGCTTAAGCCCCTTTGGGCTAAGTCCTAACCACTTCCCCACATATTCCCTAGCGCTAGAAACAAGTGCTAATAGGCCTGAGCGCTTATTGCATTGGAGAAATCGGAGAGCGCAAGTCTTGTTTGTTTTATAAAACCTCCGATCCGATGAGCCCCTTTACATATAACCCCCAATCCCATTGCCACTTCATTAACCCAATAGCCCCAAAATTGGGCGCTAAATACATAAATAAACCCTCCCGATGTATTTCTCCTTTGTATTTCGCTAAAAACCCACTTTTCCTAAGTTCTGGCCTAAACCCGCCAGTGTAATGTTTTTCTTAAATAAAAAATCGCATCGGATATTTTCAAATGGGTAGATTGAAAAGGCCCGCACCATTGTTCTAATGTGATGGGCCCTTTGTATGTTTAAAACCTCGGTCCTTTGTTTTCTTCGTAAAACCAAGCGCAAAGGTCGAAGCGCTAATTGCATCGGATTTTTTCCCTCGAATGCGTTAATATGTTATTTTCCCCCTCCGATTGCGATGGTCAGATCGCAACATTGCATCGGCCTCCCTTGATTGCACCATCGCATCGATCTTTCCCCAATCGCACCATCACATCGGCCTACCTCCAATCGCCGACCTCCGATTCATCCCCCACCGTTGATCTGATCTGCAGATCGACGACCCACAATCAATCGCATCGGCGCCCATTCTATTTTTCCCTCGCCGATCGCAGACCTCCGATTACATCTGGGCCATCCATGTGTCCAGATCTGACGGTCCATATTAACCCCAATAGGACTGACTCCCGTGGGTCCTGCCTTCATTCAGATCTGATCTCAGTCGTCCAATATTTGATCCAATGGCCCAGATTAAAACCACCCTACCTGCTATCTGCTTGCGCATCTTGCCGATATCACGCTCATTCCCCACCGTCCGATCTAAGACCTCAGATCCAATGGCCAACACGCATTTTCGCGCAGATTCAAGCACGAACTTTAATTCTCAAAGAGTTGCACGATATAAGCTGTTTTCAAATGCCACGTGTCGGGCGGGAACGCATATCACGTTTGAAAAGGTGAAACCGCCTATCCCACTTTTGGCCTCGCGAAACCCGTAGTTTTCCCTCCTGAAACTGCCTTCCTCATTTTTTGTTATGTTTTTATCGCATGGGCTTTCCACCGTTGATCTCTATAGATCAACGGCTCAGATCTAATCTGGCCATATACTATCACCCTCCGCCCACTCACCAAGGGCCTTCATTGATCATCCTGACCATTGATCTCCTAGGGCCGAACTGATCTAACGGCCCACGACCATTCGGAAACTCCGAATTCCATTTCAATGCTTTTCCTCCGCCAAAGGGTATTTTAACCTATTTTCTTTGTATTTCTTCACATTTTGTGCCTATATTATTATAAAGTGACTCATTCACTTTTTATATTCAAAACTAATCCCCACCGTTGATCTTTGCTAGATCGACGAATCTAACTTAATCTCCCCACCATTTTCTCCTATGCACAGCCTCCGAAGCAGTTTTACCCAAATAACGCAGGATTTATCAATTATTTCTTGGTTTGTGTAGGACTTTAAAGGTTTTTCAAATATTTTAAAAGAAAATGGAAGGCCGAGAGTGACGACTCTCCAGGCCTTTATTTATCAAAGAAAATATTTTTGCAAAGGTTCTCATCAATGTTTATCGGTGCATCATGAGCACCGATAATATTACAAAGCCTCTGCGCACCTGCACATAAACAGGACACAGAGAATTAAAACAAATCAAAGAGTATCAGTGTTGAAGACCTAACCATAGCAGAATTGAAGATTATTTTCACAGTTTGGGTGGATTACGGCTAAGATCGAAAATCAAAAGCCTAATCCACTAAATTAACCATGTTTAAAGAAAATAAATAATATATATCAAACAGAGGATGCCTCCACTGCCACATAAGAGGCTAATTGATTCCTCTCAGCCACCTAATGTCACCTGTAGCCTCAAAGCATTCAAAAGATGGTTGAGTAATGACCATAACAGAGCATATCTGCCCCAATACGGCTGAATAGTTATTTCGAATCAAAGAAGCTAATATAAACTATCAGTAGAGTTATTACAGAGATGACACAGAGCCTTAAAGTCAACAAAAGCTCCCCACTGAGCTTAATTCTTAATGTAAAACAATTAATACAGAGGAAATATTTGTAAACTTCTCCATCGAGCCCCTCAAAGGCCGAGAGGTATTAATCTGTATTAATTGAACCTGGGAGATCTTTTATCCATCCCACCTCCTCATATCTTCTATAAATACTTCTGTAGAAGATGAAACAATGTTGGTTGCAGAACTTGGAAATATACTTGTGCTCTAAACTTCTGCTTATAAATAGTGTTCAAAGGCTCTTGAAGCTCTGTTTGTGATCTAATAAGTTACGCTGAGAAGTGAAGATGATTGCTAAACTGAAACATTGGACTTGAAGATGTAACTAGTTTGACTTCAACATACAAGATGTTTCTTGGGATCCTGGTCTATATCACTGGTGAAGTGCTTCTTTCTTTGTTATTTTTTTCCCTTTCATGTATGCCATATTGTCCATTATTCTCTGATAAAGAAAAACAAGCATAGAGTTAGGACTTACTGTTTATAGTAACCTTCTCTGACTGATAAGATTTATCTCAATGTTTTCCTCCAATTTGTTTATTTAAGAATGATTCAATACAGTTTAAGTAGTTAGGAATGCTGGCGTTCCCTCATCCTACTGTTTGCTTTAAAAAAATATTCTTGAATGTTGTTTTCATTGTTTGCTTATTAAATTTAGACTAGAAAAGTGATGGTGAGCCTTGTTTTCTAGCTTCTATTCTCTAAAGGTAAATTCTGAAAGTTTTCCCTAATTGTATGCCAAAAGCAGACTAGATTTGAAAGTATTTTATCTAATCTTAGGCTACATTTTGTTTCTCTTATGTGTTTTTCATCCTTTCTGAAAGTAATTATGCAGATTATTGGATTGTTTGTCTCTTGAGTTATCTTTAATACGAGCTTGTCTAAAGAGGTTTATGGTGAGCCCTGCCCTTTGGTTGGTTTTAAACAGTTGCTTAAAGGATTTTTCTTGTTTGGACTGACTATAAATCCTTGTTGAAATTATTATCAGTTTCCACCCCTCCAACACTTTTATTGTTTCCATTCCATCATTTAATCTCAATGATCTTGTGATATAGATGACTTTCCCCTTGGATCACTCTTGAATTGTTGCACAATTAAAAGCCCTATTATGACTCCATAGCCCAATGGACTAAAAACCAACGTTATATCTATCTTTTTAGCCAAAGCTTGTTCTGATTTCTTGCAACTTCACACCTTTGAAACTCTTTCCATTTAGGACTTTCCACTCAACTAATAATCATGCTCAACCATCCAAAAACAAAAAAAAAACCTCAGTGTTCATAACTAGCCTAATATCATACCATAAAAACCTTAAATATAAATCAATCTTTGCACTTTATTGGAGAGATCCCTCTCCAGATTCAGGAGGGCTAGATCCTAGAATCCCAATGTTGTTGAAATAGTTTTCTCTCTGCAGTTTGAATTTGCCAATCTTGCAAATTATATGGAGTTAACATCTCTGGCGACTCCACTGGGGAATTCTTAGTTATTTTCATCTTAGATAATCATTGGATAATCAAAAATACTTGTCTCATGAACATTTGCTATATTAGCCAGCTGAGCCACCAGTTACTAACATCTCTGGAGACTCCACTGGGGAGTTCTAAGTTATTTTCGTTTCAGATAATCATTGGATAATCAGAAACCCCTGTTTCACAAACATTTGGCATATTAGCCAGCTGAGCCACTAGTTACTAACATCTCTGGTGACTCCACTGGGGACTTCTGAGCGAAACTTCATCCTTAATACAATCATAAGATATCGGAAATCCCTTTGTTTCAAATGAAATTTGTTCTGTTAGTTGGTTGAGCCATCAGGCATAACATTTCTGGCCAAACAAACATTTTTTAGTGAGTGAAAGTAGCCCTTTCAAGC
The DNA here is from genome assembly GCA_034641835.2 of Pinus albicaulis. Classification (NCBI taxonomy): domain Eukaryota; kingdom Viridiplantae; phylum Streptophyta; class Pinopsida; order Pinales; family Pinaceae; genus Pinus; species Pinus albicaulis. The sequence continues at coordinate 438,396,031 of CM076571.1, read as the reverse complement.
ACTACCTAGCAAATGGTAATCATGATGAAACTTGTTTGAATTAGTGACAAACTAGGAAAACCCTAGGATTCTCATAAGAGTTTATCTAACCTTGAAGGATCAGCTGGCTTAGCCATAAGAATAGATTGTCTTTGTCTCATAACCGTAGCTAAGTTTTGAAACAGATTTAAGACATTCTTAAAGACCAATAGGACTGAAAAATAACTCAGAAAACCAAAAAATATTTCAGATTGGTATCTAATAAACATGGTGGTGGACCATAAAACCTTTTACCTCCAAATGAGCTAAAAAATTCCACTTGGCGACTCCAAAATACTAAACAGACCTTAAGACTCCACTGGGAAGACCCATTATCATCAGAACATCGTTCAAACTCAGTTAGAGGATTTTTAGGATTAAATTTTTCTCGTTTAAAGATCATTTAGCCACTTAAAGATTGTCATATTTGGTTAAACTGTTCTTGTAAAGTAGGGTCTGTAAAACACAGCATAGTGGCTCCTAGAAAGATCCATACAATAGCCTACCTTGACCCTAACCCACCTGAGATAGTTGGTAACCTGGAAAGTATACTTAGGAAGTCTCCTAAGATTAAATTTTCAATTGTTTTCCGATCACCCTTGAGAGCTAATTCTGTTCCTAAAACCTTGCAGCTCTACAGGAATCACAAGTTGGCTTAATCTCTTTAGGTTGGTAGTCATAATAAAACATGGTGGTGGAACCATAAAACATTTTACCTTTTAAGAGCTAAAAATTTTCCGCCTGGCGACTCCACACTCTGAAACTCCCAAAAGACCAAATGACTCCACTGGTAGAGGACCTTGAACTGGTTGGTAAGATACAGTGACCTCTCTTTTCTAATTCATAAACATGGATTTAGATATAGACCCAGATGATAAACATATGGTCATGATGGAAAAGTTGATGTACATGCTTGGAAGAAGGGTGGATAGGTTTATGGCTAATCTAAACGATGGTGATCCAGAGAAACATATTCCTTTCCCTAAAAAAACACAAATTCTACCGCTACAAGACATGTATAATGAACAAGATCATAGAGAAAATAATCAAGAAAAAATTATAACTATGATGGAAAAGATGATGTACATGCTTGGAAAGAGAATGGATAGGTTGATGGCTAATATGAATATTGATGATCTAGAGCAAGCTATGCTTTCCCCTGAGAAAACACAAGCCCAATCACCTCAAGACCAAGACTGTGATCAAACTTATAAAGGAAGAAATAAGGAATTTTGTTAAGAAATTTTTGGTTGCCTTCATATATCTTGTACCATGCTGTTAGGAGATATTCACAATCAAATTGAAAATACTAATAGTGAGCAGTGCTTCGAGGAAACAAGTAGCCATTTGGAAAACACGAAATCGGAAATTGAGGAGACACCAACACATATAGAAACCCTTCCTTTGTGTCATAACTCTGTTCAGGTCATACAAGAAGAATGGCATCCTGATAGTGTAGAAAAAACAACTCATGAACCCTGTATTCGAACTAAGTATCATAACAATCATGAGGAATTTTTTAAAACACAAGAAGATCAGGAAACAATAGAAAATCCTCAAAGATTCCCTACAAGAACAAGTCAGGATCCCTTAGAAGAGGCTCAAGAAGACATCCCGCCTCAAAATCAGCTTTTACAAGACAGAGAACTGTTGTACTTCTGTTCAAAGGAACATAGAAACATCTTCCCCGTTGACAGAAGAAGAGATAGATCAGACTATTAATAAACAGTCAGTCTCTGAAACTTATTGTGAAACAAATACTCTTGTTCATTCGAGTAGATAAATTTTTTGTAAATATGCGGAAAGTTCTTTTGTTGGTCATGAGAAACAAGGTAGCACGTTTTCTATTTATACTGAAAGAAAAATCTCTCCTTTAACAGAAGAACAGATTGATCAAATACTAAGCAAGCAGCTACCCTCCAAACCATCATCTCAACCAGACAGTCGTGAATATGGTGCCTATTCCATAGAACAATCCAATGGCGACGAAGAGGATAGTAAAGAAACTAATGTTAATAATGAAACTAGTCCTCTTTGGATTACGAATTTTGATGGGTTATGTACTAAAACTAATGCAGGTGCGGGAATATGCCTTTACAATACAGAAAACAATTATTCTGAAGCCCATTCATATAAATTAAACTTTCAATGCACAACGGACATACTAGAGTATGAGGCACTTCTTTTAGGGTTGCACTTATTGAAAAATTTAGGAGCTCATAAGATAACAGTTCATGGAAACGCAGAATTGGAAATTAGGCAAGTGAAAGAAGAACGCATGGTTAAACATCCCAAACTTAGAGTTTATAAGAATGATAACATGGATTTGTTAAAAAAAATTAAAGAACTCCAACTTATCCTTGTTCCTAAAGACCAAAACAGTTTTGCTAGTGGATTAGCCCTTGTGGTTGGTACGTGTCTGAGACCTTGGGAGAGAAAATAATATACAATTCAAGAAAAATTTAGACCAGTTGTCCCAAACGATAAAAGGTATTGGCAAAACTTTGAAGGAGAAAAACAAGTAGAAGACTATTCTATTGAGGATATACCCTCCTTTCAAGAAGAGACTTATCTATTCAATAATGTTAATCTGCCATTCGAAGAGCCTGAATCTATATCAGAGGTAAGCACAGATTTAGAGAAAGAAGGTATTTCACTGTTTGCTATTTTGCAGGTTAAGGATGATGATACTTCCAAGTCACATATTGACAACGCAGTCTTCAAAACTGAAGTCTTGGAAGCAGACAATCTACCAGATGTGCAAGGCAAAAAAGAAGAGAATGTTCATCTTTTCTTTATTGATCCTTTGGAAGAGTGTGTGGAAGTACCAACTGGCTCAAATTATCAAGCATTGATCCTTTGCAAGAGCCAAAGACATGAAAAGATGTCACCTTCTGTGATAGTCTTGGTTTTGAAGATTAATCTTCAAAATGTACTATGGATACCCCTAACAAACAGCCAAATTTTCTTCTTCTTTCTTACACTACTCAACTGGCTACATTGGAACTTTTGTATCATATGAGAATGTAAATATTCCAAGTTAGAATAGGTTATATGGGAATGACAATAAAACTCAATTTATAGAAATTAGATAGTTGTTGAATTTTTTCTCCGAAGAAAAATAAAAAATACAAAACAAAAGAAGAAAGAAAAGACGACATATTGTAAAAACAATAAAGGTACAACCCCATACCAAAAAAGAGAAACAAAGTCTAAAAGTGTGCAAGCTCAAATGCCACTCTTGAAAAACACACTTCTAATTAGTCATACAGCCTAATCATGACTAAGTAGTTTTAAATTTACTGCTGATAAGTTAGTAAATTCGATTTGCCAAACAGCTTAATCTTGGCTTATCAATTAGGAATATTATGATAGAAATTAAAGGTTAAAACAAGCTCAAAATCTGAACCCTAGTTTTCAAGAGAAGAATGACTCCAATCTATTTAAAACTGTGAGTCATGGATAGAAGAAAACTGGTTCTAATCAGCTCAAAATATGAACCAGAGAACAAGGAAAAGACAGCTCGAATAAACTCAAAAACAGAGCTGAGGAAAAGAGAAGGCCGTGCTTACAACTTTCAGATCTTAAGCCTTCCGTTTTGATTTAATTTTCTGCAAAATAATATCTATGTGCAGCTTGTTTTTTATGCCATAGATCAACAACAAGTTAGACTATTCAATCCTGACTTGCATGCTTTTAAATTTTTGTTTTAGAAGTTAGAGAATAAAATCTGTTAGACTGTTTAATCCTAACAGATAATAGATTAGGTAGAGAAGCTGATGGACTCAACTGTTTAATCTGAGTTCATGGAGAAATAAGAAGTAGATTTAGATTAGTTTCTTGTTTTCAAAAATATTAAAATGTTTGTAAGAGAGTTTGCCAATCCAAGTGCACTCTGAAAGAAGAAAAAATGTTAGATCAGTAGGATTGGGTAGGTAGAAAGCTTATGTCGATGAAGTTCCATTGTTTTTCATGGCTGCTGAAATTTTCAGAGCAACAGAAGATCATCCAAGTGAACAAAGATGCAGCCCAATGGATGAGGCACTGATCAGCCTCCCAGAGAATGCAAGTCTGATGTTCTTGATGCCTTTAAGAAGGCACCATCCCCAAGTTAAGCCACTGTTAGCCACCAATAAAATTTGTCACACCAAATGGTGGCTAAATCATTTTTGGAGCCTTCAAGAAACAAGTTTTATTGCTAAAAATTGTTATCTCTTGAAGCCTTATGAAGACATCATGCCCTCTGTTTAAATCTTCACTGTTGTTTCCCTTTTAAACTTAGAAATTCGGTTATTTTCATAGAGAAAACACTACAGCAAAATCCAATTTTTTCCCCTTCTCCACTCAAAACTAAGCTTCATTTTATTCCCCTTTTCCCCATCAAATTCCTCTATTTTCCATTTTTTCCCTTTCCCTTTCATGAAAATCCCTTTTATAAGGTTTGAAACTTATTTTTGAACCTTGCTGAAACCCCCAAATCCATCAAAAACCTTCAAAAATTTCATAAAAAATAAGCTTTTTTTACTATAGGCTTAAGCCCCTTTGGGCTAAGTCCTAACCACTTCCCCACATATGCCCTGGCGCTAGAAACAAGCGCTAACAGGCCCGAGCGCTTATCGCATCGGAGAAATCGAAGAGCACAAGTCTTGTTTGTTTTATAAAACCTCCGATCCGATGAGCCCCTTTACATATAACCCCCGATCCCATTGCTGCTTCATATAACCCAAGAGCCCTGCAATCGGGCGCTAAATACATAAATAAACCCTCCTGATGTATTTATCCTTTGTATTTCGCTAAAAACCCACTTTTCCTAAGTTCTGGCCTAAACTCGCCAGTGTAATGTTTTTTTTAAATAAAAAATATCATCGGAGATTTTCAAATGGGTAGATTGAAAAGGCCCACACCATTATTCTGATGCGATGGGCCCTTTATATGTTTAAAACCCCGGTCCTTTTTTTTCTTTGTAAAACCAGGCGCAAAGGCTGAAGCGCTAATCGCATCGGAGTTTTTCCCTCAGGCGCGTTAATATGTTATTTCCCCCCTATGATTGCGATGGCCCGATCGCACCATCGCATCGGCCTCCCCTGATCGCACCATCGCATCGATATTTCCCCGATCGCGCCATCACATCGGCCTACCTCTGATCGTCGACCTCTGATTCATCCCCCACCGTCAATCTGATCTGCAGATCGATGGCCCACAATCAATCGCATCGGCGCTCATTTTGTTTTTCCCCTGCCAATCGCAAACCTCCGATTACATCTGGGCCATCCACGTGTCCAGATCTGATGGCCCATATTAACCCTAATAGGCCTAACTCCTGTGGGTCCTGCCTTCCTTCAGATCTGATCTCAGTCGTCCAATATTTGATCCAATGGCCCAAATTAATACCACCCTACCCGCTATCTACCCACGCATCTTGCCGATATCGCGCTCATTCCCCACCATCCGATCTAAGACCTCAGATCCAACGCCCAGTGACCATTTTCGCGCAGATTCAAGCACGAACGTTAATTCTCAAAGAGCTATGCGATATAAGCTATTTTCAAATGCCACATGTCGGGCGGTAACACATATCACATTCAAAAATGTGAAACAACCTATCCCTCTTTTGGCCACGCGAAACCCATGGTTTTCCCTCCCGAAACCACCTTCCTCATTTTGTGTTATGTTTTTATCGCATGTGCTTCCCGCCGTTGATCTCTGCAGATCAACGACTTGAATCTAATCTGGCCATATACTATCACCCTCCGCCCACTCACCAAGGGCCTTCATTGATCATCCTGACCGTTGATCTCCTAGGGCCGAACTGATCTAACGGCCCACGACCATTCGTAAACCCCGAATTCCATTTCAATGTTTTTCCTCCGCCAAAGGGTATTTTAGCATATTTTCTTTGTATTTCTTTGAATTTTACGCCTATATTATTATAAATTGACTCATTCACTTTTTATATTCACGATTAATCCCCACCGTTGATCTTTGCTAGATCGACGAATCTAACTTAATCTCCCGACCATTTGCTCCTATCCACAGCCTCTGAAGCAGTTTTACCCAAATAACGTAGAATTTCTTAATTATTTCTTGGTTTGTGCAGAACTTTAAAGGTTTTTCAAATATTTTAAATGAAAATGGAAGGCCGAGAGTGACGACTCTTTAGGCCTTTGTTTATCAAAGAAAATCTTTTTGCAAAGGTTCTCATCAATGTTTATCGGTGCATCATGAGCACTGATAATATTATAAAGCCTTTGTGCACCTGCACATCAACAAGACACGGAGAATTAAAACAAATCAAAGAGTATCAATGTTGAAGACCTAACCACAGCAGAATTGAAGATTATTTTTACATTTTTGGTGGATTACGGCTAAGATCGAAAATCAAAAGCCTAATCCACTAAATTAACCATGTTTAAAGAAAATATAGCTAAATATTTATTTCGAATCAAAGAATATAATATAAACTATTAGCATAGTTATTACAGAGATGACACAGAGCCTTAAAGTCAACAAAAGCTCCCCACTGAGCTTAATTCTTAATGTAAAACAAATAATACAAAGGAAATATCTGTACACTTCTCCATCAAGCCCCTCAAAGGCCGAGAGGTATTAATTTTTATTAATTGAACCTGGGAGACTTTTATCCATCCCACCTCCTCATATCTTCTATAAATACTTCTGTAGAAGAAGAAACAATGTTGGTTGTAGAACTTGGAAATATACTTGTGCTTGAAACTTCTACTTGTAAATATTTTTCAAAGGCTCTTGAATCTCTGTTTGTGATCTAATAAGTTAGGCTGAGAAGTGAAGATGATTACTGAACTGAAACATTGGACTTGAAGATGTAACTGGTTTGACTTCAATATACAAGCTGTTTCTTGGGATCCTGGTCTATATCATTGGTGAAGTGCTTCTTTCTTTTTTATTTGTTTCCCTTTCATGTATGCCATATTGTCCATTATTCTCTGATAAAGAACAGCAAGCATGGAGTTAGGACTTACTATTTACAGTACCCTTTTCTGACTGATAAGCTTTATCTCAATGTTTTCCTCCAATTTGTTTATTTAAGAATGATTCAATACAGTTTAAGTAGTTAGGAATGCTGGCATTCCCTCGTCCTACTGTTTCTTTAAACAATATTCTTGAATGTTGTTTTCATTGTTTTCTTATTAAATTTAGACTAGAAAAGTGATGGTGAGCCCTGTTTTCTAGCTTCTATTCTCCAAAGGTAAATTCTGAAATTTTTCCCTAAGTGTATGCCAAAAGTAGACTAGATTTAAAAGTATTTTATCTAATCTTAGGCTACATTTTGTTTCTCTTATGTGTTTTTCATCCTTTCTGAAAGTAGTTATGCGGATTATTGGATTGTTTGTCTCTTGAGTTATCTTTAATACGAGCTTGTCCAAAGAGGTTTATGGTGAGCCCTGCCCTTTGGTTGGTTTTAAACAGTTTCTTAAAGGCTTTTTATTGTTTGGACTAACTGTAAATCCTTGTTGAAATTATTATCAATTTCCACCCCACCAACACTTTTATTGTTTCCATTCCATCATTTAATCTCAATGATCTTGTGATATAGATGACTTTCCCCTTGGATCACTCTTGAATTGTTGCACAATTAAAAGCCCTATTATGACTCCATAGCCCAATGGACTAAAAACCAACGTTATATCTATCTTTTTAGCCAAAGCTTGTCCTGATTGCTTGCAACTTCACACCTTTGAAACTCTTTCCATTTAGGACTTTCCACTCAACTAATAATCATGTTCAACCATCCAAAAACAAAACAAAAACCTCGGCCTTCATAACTAGCCTAATATCATACCGTAAAAACCTTAAATATAAATCAATCTTTTCACTTTATTGGAGAGATCCCTCTCCGGATTCAGGAGGTCTAGATCCTAGAATCCCAAAGTGGTTGAAATAGTGTTCTCTCTGCAATTTGACTTTGCCAATCTTGCAATTACAGGGAGCTAACAGTTGCATCGTCTCACTTGAGGACATGCTTAAATATGTGTAATGTGTCAAAATGTTGCGTCGAAGTGAAGGAAAACACTAATTTCAAATAGTATCAGTGGAAAGTGAATAACTAAGTGCATCCATAGTTCTTCAAAGAGGGATATTGAGAGTATATTTACGGTGTTATCAATAGTTGGTAGCGCATAGTGATTACCAAATCAGTGGTGTGATGTTTAACCTCAAAAGTATGTGATTAGAAAACACAAACTTCTGTAATAAATCGAGTTTAAAAAAAACCTCAGAACATACCCTTTGTTCTATCTAAGGCTGAGTAGCTACTAGATGATGCACCTCAACGTGAGAGAAGGTTATTTGAAGAAGGTACAACTAACTTTTAGCATTTTATATGGACAACATGTAAAAATTTTAATACAATTATGTAATTCCTAGATTCTCCTGATCTAACAATTATATGCCATTGTTAAATACATAATCCTTATAATAAAATATTTGTGGAAATGTAATCACCATTTTCAAACACATGAAGAAAGATCAATCACACATAACACAGATGTTTTTACCGAGAAAGTATAAAGCTAAAAACCCCACTATCATATATTATGTATATATCATGGATCATGAAACAATCTCATACAAAAATCTAATCCAAGAGCTCTCGGCACAATATACAATCGTCTCACACTGTCATACAAAAATTGGCAAATACATTCACCAATTTACTGCCTCTTGACAACCTGCCTCCATTGTGCAATCCCTGATAGCCTTCCTTGACTGCGCAATACTCATAGGCATCTTCAATGTGTGTGTGGTTGCATGAGTGCACCCACTAATGTCACAACAGATAGTCAAACTATCCCTTTCACCTATCTCTCAACTGGGTCTCCACTGGATCTGACATGCATGTAGTTAACAGTAGTAAATATTTAGTTGCATGTGAGATCACTCCATGTGAATTAATTTAATATTTAATTCACTAGTCTCTCACTAGTGTATCTTTAGTTACAACTAGTTACAACTAGCACAACTGAGTTTAACTCACTTAACTGAGTTAAACTACTTTACAACTCACATAACTACACATCCAACTTTTTTACAACTTCGAATCACTAAATTATAACTAAAGTCAACCTGTATGTCCCACCAACCAACTTCTTAACTCGAAATTCACTTAGCTAACTAATTTTCCACTTTAGTTAACTGAAATCAAGTGCTTCAAGAGAATAGATTAATATTTATTGTCCAATTATTATTAAGAGATAATAATAACCGGCATGCATTCTATTTTTAGATATGTGATCTATAAATAGACTTCGCCCATGCATCTAAAAATAGAAACTCATATGTAAATATAATTTTCTCACCATTCCAAAAATAGACTCCCGCCATAAATATAATTTTCTCACCATTCTAAAAATAGACATACACCTAAAAATAGCCTGTGTGGGCCCCATTTAGTGTAGGTGATTAAATTTCACTAGGATCAAGGTTGTTGTTGCAACCTTCAACACTCCCTCTCAACAAGAAATGAATGTCTTTGGATGCGACCTGAAACTCCATGCATTTTCCTTGCAACCTTTGCATGTGCCATGCAACTCCATGCATGTGCCCTGCAACTCTTGTATGCAACACTTCTTTAGTATTTCTCGCACATGCAACACTTGCATGCAAACAATTCAGAAACTGAATAGCCTCCAAAAAACTGAATCAGTATAATGCATCTATCATCAAAGTTTTCTAACTTATATTGGTACCAACTACACATGTCTTCAGGAACCATTGCGTTGTTGACCTCTGGATTCATCCACTTTGCACTTGTTTACAACTCTGATCTGCGCTCCAGTATCTGACACTGTCACTTTGATTTCATGTCCTCATGACATCTGAATGCATCAATCCAACTGATCCTGCTACTGTTACTCTATGGACTCCTCGTAGCTAGGTTTGATTCATGAGATCCACACCATCTCAATGAATCATGCCCATAAATTTCTTCTTGGGATTATTCATGGATGTCACCCCACCTCTCACCTGGTGGTATAGCTGCATGCACTCCCTCTGCCCATCTGGCTCAAAATTTCTCTGCATGAGTGGTTTCTCCCACTCCATGATTCTCATCTTATGGCTGCTCCACATCCCGAGGTTCACTCTTACCTGCATGCAAATCCAGCTCCCTCTCAAGCGTCAATTGCATGGCTTTCTCACACTTCCCAATGGTATGAATCTCTATAGAAATCCCATCCACATCAATTTTGTAGATATTATTCATTCAAATCCGAACCTTATTGGCTTGCCCTATTGCTTTTTGTCGCAGGAAAACTTTTCCTTCACTAAAGACAACATCATAGCCTCTATCCTCTAATTGCGACTGAGACTAAATTTTTCTTCAAACCTAGAACATGCATAACATCTTTTAAATGAAAGAGTTTACCTAACGCCCTATAAAAGGTAATGGTACCAATGTGAGTTGCATTGTATCTTCCATCATCGCCCAACTCAATATGCATCTAGAGATCTTTCTCCACCAAGTCACTGAAAATTTTCTTATCTCCCGTCATGTGAAAGGAAGCACCACTATCCAAGTACCACCCCTACCCCAATGCATGCGATCAATGAGAATTCAAGCTCAAATTGCAAGGCAAGAGCCTCACTAGCTGAAGCTCCAACAACCATCTTTTTCTTCTTCTTATGTGGACAATTTGTGGCAATATGTCCATACTCGTGATAGTGAAAACACTTCACTTTGGACATGTTTTGCTCCTTGCCATCTTCACCGGCCTCAGATTTTGAATGGAATTTATTCCCCTTCCCCTTCTTTTCCTTGGCAGCCAAAGCACAATCTTCTTCATCATCATGCTTTGATGAAGAGCCATCTCTGGTGTTCTTCCTAAACTCCTCCTGCACTAGATCTAACCACAGTCGTTCCCAATCCACTAGTTTTTCCTGTTCGCTGACAGAGTCTTCATAACTGTGCCAACTCTTAGGAAGTCCCAAGAGAGCCAAGCTCACCAAATCATCATAAAAAATAATTACTCCTACATTCCCAAGCTCATCCCTACATTGGAAAAACTTTGTTAGCTATACCGGAATAGTGTCGTTCTTTTCCATCTTGATATTTCTGAGTTTATCCTTCAACGCCAATTTCCTATGGTCACTGATGCTTTGGAAAATATCCATCAAAGCCTTCCACATAGCATTTGGGGTGGCTTTATCATGAAGGCTTGAGACAATGTGGTCTCGTACACCTTCTAACAGAATCCTCCTCGCCCTTGCTACTTTCTTTTGCCATGCATCAAGTACTGCAACATCTGTCGAAGTAGGCTTAGGAACATCTCTGTCGATAAATTACTTCAGGCCATTATCTTCGAGCACCGCCTCCATCATGTCCTTCCAAGAAATGTAGGTCGAGTTGCCCTCGAGTGCATACTATAGCCGCAAGCCATTGAAATCCATTTCGATGTTTACTCAACTATCGCACCAAGAAATTATTGCAGCAAATTCAAATTGTTTCCACCAACAAACTCAACAACTAATTCAAAATTGCAATCTTCTTTGCTTCGATACCATGTAAAAATTTTAATACAGTTATGTATTGCCTTGATTCTCCTGATTTATCAATTATATGCCACTATTAAATACATAATCCTTCTACTAAAATATTTGCAAAAATTTAATCGCCAATTGAAAACACATGAAGAAATATCAATCACACATAACACATATGTTTTTATTGAGAAAGCATAAAGCTAAAAACCCCACTATCATATATTATGTATATATCATGAATCATGAAACAATCTCATACAAAACTCTAATCCAAGAGCTCTCAATACAATATACAATCGTCTCACACTGTCATACAAAAATTGGCAAATACATGCGCCAATTTACTGCCTCCACTGTGCAATCCTTGATGGTCAAGAACCTCTGAATGATTAATTATAGCCTCCCTTGAGTGCGCAATACTCATAGGCATCTCCAATGTGTGTGTGGTTGCATGAGTGCACCCACTAATGTCACAACAAATAGTCAAACTGTCCCTTTCACCTATCTCTCAAATGGGTCTCCAGTGGATCTAACATGCATGTAGTTAACATTAGTAAATCTTCAGTTGCATGTGAGATCACTCCATGCGAATTAATTTAATATTTAATGCATTGATTTCTCACTAGTGTATCTTTAGTTACAACTAGTTACAACTAGCACAATTGAGTTTAACTCACTTAACTGAGTTAGACTACTTTACAACTCACATAACTACACATCCAACTCTGTTACAACTTCGAATCACTCAGTTACAACTGAAGTCAACCTGCATGTCCCACCAATGAACCTCTTAACTCGAAATTCACTTAGCTAACTGATTTTCCACTTCAGTTAACTAAAATCAAGTGCTTCAAGAGAATAGAATAATATTTATTGTCTAATTAATATTAAGAGATAATAAACTGACATACATTCTATTTTTAGACATGCGATCTATAAATAGACTTCTCCCATGCATCTAAAAATAGAAACTCATCTATAAATATATTTTTCTCACCATTCCAAAAATAAACTCCCGCTATAAATAAAATTTTCTCACCATTCTAAAAATAGACATACACCTAAAAATAACATGTGTGGGCCCCACGTAGTGTAGGTGCTTAATTTTCACTAGGATCAAGGATGTTGTTTCTGGATGCCAATTTCACTATTTCTTGTTGCAAAATTCAACACAACATTCTAATCAGCAGCCACGATGATATCAATGACTAGAATTGGATGGTTTCCTCATGACTTTTCTGGACTGTGCATATACCTGTCTCCAAAATAAATCTACTAGCTACTAACCCAAATTCCAGATTGACTAGGAAGGCATGCCTTCATTATGATTCCTATGTTTAATCTTGAAGGTGTGTTTTACAATAAATATTAGAGACCTAGGTCAAATTTGCATGGACATTCAATATTTTTTGCTACCTCTAAAATTTGAGCCTACATAGTGTTCTACCTCAAAAAAGTGACAATATTCAAAGACAAGTTTTTGCCTTTGTTTTTTTAACCTATGCCTTGTTCACATTCATATCCACAAAATCCTATTTCTCATTAGTTTATATATGTACTCTCTTCTAGAGCTAGCTTCATATTACCTAGCTATACCGACTGCAAAATCATACAATTACTTTACGTCGCTTTTTCTCTTCCTCTGATACTAACAACATCAGTGTTTTCAATGTCTTGCATTGTGGAGCATATTTCACTTTTTATCGTTATATATGTGATGCAAATTATCTTACACAATACAATTCCAATTACTTTTGCTTGCATATTTCCCGTGACCTAAACTGAACTCCTTTGAAGAAATACCTAAAATTTAAAATGCTAATAGTGGAAGACCCGAGATGTGGCCCTTTTCTTGTGGCATATTCAGTGGTTTTGCATTAGGACCAGTCTTGAAAGGTGTTGCAGAGGCTATCTTTCTCAATAAATGGTTTTTGTGGAATTGGATAAGGAAAGGGAATTTCTGGTGGTTTTATGGCACTACCTCCAATTGGAAATCTAAGTGTTCACTACGAACACATATATTAGATAGGGATTAAAGAAGTGCTCTTGAAGAACGGGAGAAGAGGGTAGTTACAATGCAAATTGAGAAAATCATGATATAAATTATATTTTCAATTCTAATTCATGCTTCTCTTACATATTATTTTATGCTTTAATATCTCTTCCAATGCATTAAAATGAATTACAAGTATTACCATTACAAAAACAAGGTTGTACTTTGCTAATATGATGGAGCCAACCTTGACTGAGAATGCCATACCTCTATTGCTAAATGGTTCCACTGAGATTCAACCTGTACTCCAAATAATCCACATCGTCTTTGTTACCTCATCAAAAACTGCATCCTCACACTTTCACATCACTCTCTCTGATGGGAAGCATCAACATAAGACTTTCCTACCATCTACGTATATCACATAGGTTGCATCTAAAGACATCCAAATCGGCTCAGTCATTTTGCTTAAAAAATCAGCTTGCACAGTATCTCAAAACTCTTTGTAAGATTAAATTTTGAATTCAACATCTTTTGTTTTTTTGTATTTTCATTCTTCCTGCATAACGAAGGATTCTACATTATTTTTTTTCCCTTCATTCACACGAGTTCCATTTGAGTTCTTGAACTTGAAGTTGTGCGACGTAAACCAACTTTGATTAAGGACTCATCAACACTATTACACGCAAAGGCAAGTGAATCCTAATCAAGCTCTTCATCAGCACAAGAGATTATACTCTCTATTGTAACCCCGACAAATACGACCACAACTACAATTGTATCATTCAAGGCAATCAATCCCTATCGAAAGTATTGGTCAATCCATGGTAGAGCACCAGCAAAGACAACCTTGAAAAATTATAGCACCGCGTGTGACTCTGGAAAATTATTTGAATTTGACCTTATTGATCATGATAGAGATGAGATTCACCTTTCTGCATTTTTTGAATTGGCTAAATCCCTTTATAATATAATCCAAGTTGGGCAACTGTATATTGTTTCAAATGGAACAATTAAGCCAACAAACCCAAACTACAACCAACTAAACAACAAATGGGAGATTTACTAATTTGATGCATCGACTGTCAAACCATGTTTGGAAGATGATCCAACCTCCCCTTATAAATTCTTTCATTTCAAAACAATCGTTGAAATCAAGTCCACACGCCCAAATACCATTGTAGATGTTATTGGTTTTGTTAGCTCCACCTCGCCTACTTCAACAATTCGAAGAAGAGATGGAACCAAAACACTAATAAAAACACTCACGTTAAAGGAAAAGTCAGGTTTTAGCATTGATGTAACAATATGGTGAGACCAATGTGACTCTATAAGAAAGAACCTTGTTGAATTATGCTCTTCTAACAATCCGCCAATCCTTGGTATCAAGGGAGGTCGTGTAACTGAATTTAATGGAATCACCATAGGGACAATATCCACTACCACCCTTTTCATAAATCCAAACATTGAAGAAACTCAAAAACTCCATACTTGGTTCCATGAAACGGGCTACAACTCTTCGTCTCCATCTTTGAGTATAAACTATAATGTCGCTTCCACCTGAGCTTTACCACAGAAGACGATTCAATAAATTACTTGCATGGAAGCCTCTGAGAAAGTAATATGGGTTTCGGTTCGTGCCACCATGACTTCTCTACACATGGATGACTTCTATTTTCTTGCATATCCATTAGATTTCAATTGAAAGCAATGCATGAAAAAAGTAATGCACCATTCTAGCAATCTTTGGCATTGTACAAAGTGTAATGGTGAGTTCCCAAAATGTGACTATCGTTACAAAATTAAATTCGAGTTACATGACCACACCAAGCACCTTTAAAATGTCACAACTTTCAATGATGCGGGAGATGAGCTAATGGGCATCACAGAAAAACACTTGTTCCTTCTCTCTATAGAACCAACTGATCTTCAAGAAATCTATGGGCGTATCTCAAGCCGCCACTTCCTTTTGACACTTTCAATCGAAACAGAGTACTACAATGGTGTCGAGCATTTGCAAACAATACTGATAAATTCATAGGAAATTCAATATGACACTGCATGCAAGGAGGTCCTTAAAGAGATTGGCGCATTGACTATTTCACAGCGATATGTTATTCACCACCTTTGAGCTCCCTTTTCATATGCACAGAATGCTACTTTTCTGTACATGAAATAACATCTCTGTATAGATCATTGTTCCATACCATTGTAAAATACAACCATGTTGTTGTGCTAGACACTTTCTTTTACAATAATATTTTTCAATAATTGAAAATATGTATATTTACCCCTTTACGATTTACATAATATACATGTCGATGTTTTACAAAGCTTTCACATGGTAAACTTTCTTGATTTATTTGTGCATCATCTAAATCTACAAATCATTTCACTCATATGAACAACATGGACCCTGGTGAACAACCATATGTCCTTCAAAATTTTACACAAGTTGAGGAAATGCTTATCGCACGTGTAAATACCATTCTACAATTAACCCATGCTTGTGGTGGTCAATACAAATATAGTGTCCGTACAATTAGCTTCCCTCAAGACGTCACTACTATTTCCAAATACCTACCTCGGATGGTTTCTGAATTGGACATCCTAATTGTGAAAAGGCACAATCCTTCTGAAACAACGTATGAATTCTTCGTTTTCAAAACACGTGTACTTGCAGCACTTGAATACAAACTCACTAATGATCCCTACTACAAATATGTCTAGCTTAACCCATCTACAATTTATGCTCTACCATATCAACCTACATATATTTCTTCTCTTCTTCATAATGTAACCACATCCTCTTCTATACCCTAGGAAACCAAAGTCGATTCTAGTTACGATATTGATGCCATGATAACACCATTAGATATCCAACCTTCTTTATTTGTTCCAATTCACCCAAACTCATGTAGTGAAATTGATCACATTTGTGCTTTTTTGCACTCCACCCATCCAAACTCAAAAAATTCAATCGATTGGCCTACAATATCTCTATCACCTATGAACGAATACACCACTGAGGGCCTCTTTTCTATGGCATTCCCCACACTCTTCCCTACAGGCATTTCCATGATCACACAACCAAGAATTACAAAAGTTGATATGCAAGAATATGCTTTGCACCTGTTACACTACCATCATAATCGATTTGGCCAACATCCAAGATTTCGTTACTACCTATATAACATCCTAATGTGCCACTGTAGCCAATTAACTACCAATTTTTTGTTAGGAAATACATTGAGAACAACTTGCCAAAAACTCTTTTAGATTTGCGACAATGTCTTCACGAGTTCCCAAATTCAAGAATCCCCGAACAGGTCATGCACTTTGGCTCAACCCTATGAGGTACACGCTCTTTCTGGAACAAGTGTCATAGTGAGCTAACTGACGTGATCACACAAATTGGAAGCCCAAAATTTTTCTTCACTCTGAGTGCTGCTGATACCAAATGGCATGACTTGTACAAGATTATGCATACTCACATTCTCTCAAATTCGAACAATCACTACAAGCGGAGAATTTAAAATATAATTAAAAACCCACATTTAACATCCCAATATATACATTGCAAATTTAAAAATTTTCTTGAAGAAGTCCTACAAAAAGGCCTCCATGCAATTGATTATTGGTGCAGGTATTTTTTACTACCATTCCTCTTTTCACCTACTATTACATTGCAAATACGTTCAAACCAATAATGACTTTCAATATTGCATTCAGGTATGAATGACAACATAGAGGATCTGCACACATACATGGATTTCTTTGGTTTCAAGATGCAAAAAATATGGACACCCTCGACTGGAACAATGAAACAACAGTTCTCAATGCTCAAAAATATTTTGACCATTACGTCACTGCTTGGAACCCGTGAAAACCCCAACATCGTGATTCTGTACTTCGCCAATCAGTAGAGCACAATCCATGTCTTCTCGACACAACATCAATCTTCGCGTCAACCCAAAGTGAAGCCTATGAAGAGCTTGTCAACTGTGTCCAACAACATACAAATTGTCATGAATCTTCTTGTCTTTGCAAAAAAACAATTTTCTCAGTTGTCGCTATGGAGTACTGGGGGAGTTAAACCCCACATCTTCACTTTTCATAGATAACAAAGGTCAGAAAACCTATAGGCTTGCTCATAACGATGAAAAATTGAACATCCATAATGTCAATTTACTTTCCATCTAGAGAGCGAATGTTGACTGTCAACTAGTTCTATCACGCCATGACGTGTTAAGCTACATTTCAAAATATGCAACCAAAGCAGAAACCAAATCAAAAATCTACCGCCAAATTTTATCACGCCTCTCAAACAACATCACTCTAGAAGCACCTACTATTACTATTGTCTGGAAACTCCTTATAGAAACCATAGCAGATAAAGACATTAGGGCACAAGAAATATGTCATATGTTATAGAAATTACCACTCTCACTCTGCAATCGCACATTTGTTTCTCTAAATTTTAATAGAACTGTTTTCAAACGTGTTTTACATGCTTATGAAAATCTCCTCTCAACACCACCCTTTATTATTGCATACATTAGTAGACCCGCTTCATTAGAATCGTTGTCCCTCATTAAAATTGCACGCTCTTGGTAAATTTCTCCTCGCTGTAAACAAAACCAATGGAAACACATTTTCCCTCCGATTATTGTCCATATCTTGCCACGGTACACCACAATCCCTTCCCCTAATGATCCTACTTATTTCAGTTTTTTTTGGGCTGAATTAATATTTTATTTCCCTTTCTATACCCTCCACAATGACATTAGATCCACCAATGAGGAAATCATTGCACATTGGGAAAAAAAGAAAGGGACATATACACATGGCATGTTCAACTCAAAATTGAAAACCCACAAACACCATAATCTGAAGATCAATCTACTCCTGTTTCTACCCCACCTAACCTCCTCCTTGACCCCATAGAAATGAATGAATGGGAAACCCTCTCTTATCTTCACCTAAGCTACAACATTGAAATTGATAGCCTTGAAATCATTGGCCATCGTGACTTTGATGTTAATCATAATTGGTCTCATACTTCTCTACCTCTCCACTTGCAATAAACTGCCATAAATTTCATTGAATTCCATTGCTCAAATATTCAAAACCAACATCGTCCTTTTTCAACCCTACCCGAACATCACATATTATCTCCCACCCAACAAAAAGCTTTCAAACTTGTTATTTCTCACTTGAAAAGCCCTTCACCAAAACCCCCACTCAAAATCATCATACAAGGGACAACTGGGACAAGAAAATCTTCTTTTATTAAATTTTTACAATGTGCATTTATGGAAGACTCCTCAACAAGTAGAAGCCCATTGTTGTTACTTTCACCCACCGACGTTACAGCTTTCAACATAAATTCCCTTAAAATCCACTCTGCCCTTCACATCCCTATCTAAAAAATGCATCCTCTTGAAGGATAGTCACTCCTACACTTGCAAGAATAGCTTCGCCATGTACAATACATCCTCATTGATTAAATGAGTTTTATTGGACCAAAAATTCTTTCTCGCATTGATGATCGCCTACGAGAGGCATTTCCCCTTCATCGAAATACACCATTCGACAATCGCTCCATTATCCTTGTCGGGGATTTAAGGCAACTTCCACATGTGAAAGGCATTCCTTTGTATGTTGGAACTTCACGTGCCAATGCACTTTGGTGCAACTTTGATACATTTGTAACGCTTACAACTATTTTTTGCCAACAAGGTGCTGACCCTTCCTAGGTTGCCTTCCGCCGGATTCTCACAAACCTCAAAAATGGAACACCTACACTTGAACATTGGAACCTCCTAATGTCAAGGACATATTCCTCTATTACGTATGAAGAGAAAAAACTTTTGAAGACTCCATGCACCTATATGCAACAAACAACTCAGTTGCCTTGTTGCCTTGCATAATAAAACAATGCTAGAAAAATTGAACATGCCAGTAGCAGTATTCTCTGCAGAGAAACAAATGCAACAAAATTTTACTACATATGAAGAAGAACAACTAGATGCAAAGGTTCTCTTATGCAATGAACAAAAATTTATGCTCACCAGCAATTTGTGGGTACATGCAGGACTTGTAAATGGCGCACTTGGCAAAGTAATTTCAATATTTTATGCACCTGACTCAAAGTCCCTAGAATTTCCATCCTTTGTGGTAGTCGACTTCAAACAATACAGAGGAACACCATGGGACATTTCACACCCAACATATGTACCCATTTCCCCTATCACAAGAGGTGCACGCCCACAAATACCACTTCGAATGGCATGGGCTTTAACAATACACAAGTCACAAGGAATGACATTACATAAAGCAACAGTCGACATCGGCCCCAAAGAACGCCAAGGTTTAACATTCAACGCCATTTCAAGAGTAAGGTCTTTGTCGGACCTTCAAATAAATCCATCATTTACATTCTCATGCATATCACAAATGGAAGATAATCCATATCTACAACGCAGAAATCAAGAAGAATCATTGCTCGCATCAAAATATATGTAGAAGAGTACACTCCAACAAAAAATAGACTCTTCCTTTCATCTTTACCAATGCTAAAAATAACTTAAGGCTTTTCCAAATTCTACACACAATTACTTGCTTTTACGTTTGATCTCATATTGTTTTTACTGTTATTTAAAAAAAAATTATACTTAATTTAAGTATTTTTTTACTCTAAAACTATTATATTTTCATCAACCGCTTCCACTAGCAATTACTAATTATTTTTCTTCATGCAACATATATGGATGCACACTACTTAAACATTCTTTATGAATGTTGTCAAGAAATTCAACAGGAGGAACTTACCTTGCAGGATATACAAATGAGGTTCTTGCCGCCACAAGCATTACCTCTATACTATTTGCGTACAACTATTGCCTTGTTAGAGAAGATTCAGAAAATAATAAAAAAAACAATCCACATACATCAAAGAGATGCACATCGGAAAATGTGTGTTTAATGGAAAGAACGACTTTCACACCATGGAGTTAAAATAGATATCAATTGGTGATGTCGATGCCATGCCTCGTCATGTATATATGCTTAGATATTCACTATCATTTAGATTTAAATGACATCACAAACTTTTATTGTACACATGTAAATTTATTCACCTTCAAGTGCATTCATGTTTCGTTGAACCACTAAGAAATTGTGTATATCTCTTCGTATATAAGTCATATTTTGTTCAAATACTATGCCATTCAATGTAATTTCAGATGTTTCTCTAACATTTTTTATCTTCATTTTCATGCTTCAAACCCATCTCCAAATACTTCTTCTGAAGAGGATAATTATATGATATCATAGCTTTCTTGAGTTTCTTATTCCGTCTTCAGTGATGATCTAGTGTATGAGTCCTTTTCCTTTGGTTCTAGAGAGTAGATAAATCTGAAAAATTCATGTATTGCTTCAATCTCATTTTCTATTTTTTCTTATTCCACTACTTTTTACTAGCTTCAAGGTGTTCAAATTTTTGAAATTTTATGCAGTAGGAATCAATTTTATGTATGAAAATTCACATGATATTCTTAGTCATGCTATTATGTTCTGTTCTATGTTAATACCTCTATGTTTTTCAACAACTTGGAGTACTAATTTTCTAAAATGATTATTTTCCTCTTTGGTTTATTTCCTTAACCACATCTTAACATGTCAATTCTCTCCATCTGGTAATTGTTTCATAGCGGAAAATTTTACTATACATAAAGCTTCATCATGTCATTTGTTTTTCCACTGGTAATAAACATTTAATTTTTTTCTAATCTCAGTTTTTCTTATTTTGTGTTGCTGTGAAGTTATTACAACTGATTCAAAAATAGCACTAACAGAAAATATTCTATGCATATTCAGTTTCCAGCCTTAAATGTTGTCCAGAATTTCAATTCTATCTTTTTGCATTCCAGTACATGAGTTTCCAATAAACTAGGAACTAGACACCCACGTGTTGCACATTTCTCAATGCATGTTACACTTTATATGTCTGCCATTGAAGCTCTCGTGATAGGAGCTACTTTATTCTCTGTTCGAAATGTTTGGTGCTATTCTTATAGCAACGAAGGAGAGGTAGTTGACTATGTTTCAAGCATGATTGACACTCACCCACACACACCTACCTTAAAGGTCATGTTTTCTAAAATTTCAACACCTTTGCAGGTATTTCTAGATGATGTGGATGGAAAAATTTAGGTGCCTATCCAAATCTTAGGCATACTATGTGGTTAGCATTCCAATTGCAGTCAGTTTGGCCTTTGAACTCTATCTTCGTGGTAGGGTCATTTTTATCCTTTTATGCTTGACTCAATTTCTCCTTCCAACGTTAATAAGTGGAGCACATATGAAAACATTACTCAAATTTAAACTCCTTGTTGGTAGATGAATAAAATCATACTTTCTAGGAATGAGAGAATAAATGAAACACACATTTTACTATGACCTCATTGTTTCAGTTTTTCTTGAACCAAATAAGTTTGTATAGAATCTGACAAATATATATTCTTGTATGATATTCCAGTAAAGTGTCCTAACCTTAATGAGTGTTCTATTTTTCAAAAGGCTCGCACTTACACAGCTAAGAAATTGGACGGTGTGTGTCATTTTTTGTGTTATCAATCTTGTGGCTCTTTACCATCTAATTTTGATTGAAACTATGCATTTTTCAGTGCAGTTTACCATTTTAATTACATGGGCCATTTAGATGTGTTTAAGATTTATTAACCTAATAAACTGGGAAGCTAATTAGGAGTTTCAAAGTAATAAGTACCTTTGAACAAGTTGATGTTTTTTTCGTGAAGAATATAGGTCAATTAAAATTCTATCTTGTCATGCATTCAGTAAACAGTTACATGGCTACCGTCGCAGACCTGATTCAGCCAGTTTCTAAGTGGAGGTGTCGGGCAGTTCCATTCAGGGAAAAATTTAGGGGTGAATTTTAGCCCAAGGGCGAAATTTAAGGGGTTTTATATTTTAGAGGGGCGAATTTTTTATATAAAACCTCTTTTGTATAGTTTTGTATAGTTAGCCCCAAAATTATTTTAAAATAATTAATTATTATGCTTTAGCCAAAAAAAATAAGGGCTCATAAAATATAAATGTTGGATTCACCTCCTGATTTACTAGTCTAGACTGTATTGGGTTGTATTTGCCCCCGATTTACTAGGTTGGAGGGTTTTGGAACGAAATTCGCCCCCAATTTATGCTGATGATGAGGGAAGTGGAGGGTTTTGGGTTCCATACGCCCCATATTTACACTGTTGATGCTGGTTTCAGGTTGCATACACCCCATATTTACGTTGATGATGAGGGAAATGGAGGGTTTTGGGTGGATTTTTTGGGACTAGAGCTGAAGCCATACGATGTCCAGTAAGAACTAACCATATCCCTTGAGAATTCCCAGCCAGAAAATATCCATCATGGCTTCTTGTCTTGGGAGAAGGTACCTTGCCTTTTGGGGCCCTCTTCATTGAGCTCTTCTTCATCATGTCTAACATCTGGCTGGGAAGGTTTTGTTATGTTTTTGGCTTCCTATTTGTTCTGCTTGTCCTACTTCTTATTGTGTGTGCTGAGGTCTCTGTGGTTCTTACATACATGCACCTCTCTATGGAGGATTGGCAGTGATGGTGGAAGTCAATTTTTGCATCTGGCTCAATTTCTCTCTATGTTTCCCTATATGCAATCAACTATCTGGTTTTTGATCTTCGCAACTTGAGTGGCCCATTTTCTGTAGTGCTTTATCTTGGGTACTCCTTGATAATGGTGTTTGCAAGAATGCTTGCCACTGGTTCCATTGGCTTTTTGACATCATTCTACTTTGTTCACTACCTCCTCTCTTCTATCAAGATTGATTGAGGTCGATATGGTGATAGTTCTTGAGAGGAGATGAGTGAAAGGAGATATTGTTTGGGACAAAGCAGGTTTTCTCTTATGGAATCACTCTCTGATGAAATTATCAATTATAAAAGGAGAATTGTGAAACAAGATACTATGCTCGTAGCCTGAAGCAGGGATTTCCTTGAAAGCCTTCTATTTGGATACAATTTATCTTCTCTTTTCATGAGATTTTTAGAAAAATATAGGTATGTTTTGAATATATCTTTACATCTTATGTCGAAGGTAGCATTTTTCTATCCTCTTATGTATCCAGTTTTTTATTTGAATAATATTTCTTTAGTATTGTATAACTGATAGATCTAGGTTTAAGGGGTTCTATGGAGAGGTATTTCAAGGATATTTCCTCCTTAGAAGCAAGATGTCGATAAGGAATTGTCATTATATTTAGTTTTAAGTATATCGGATGATTAGAGGACTAGATGCATAACACATTCTGTTGTTTTTATTTAAAAATATTTAGAAATTATTCACTGTCCAGGGACAATGCCATGGATTTTTGATTTCGCTGGAAAATTGGATAATGCATACACCCCAGATTTACTGGCTTGGAAAGTTGGAGGGTGATTAGAATGGCATTCGCTAGATGAATACTTTGCAATATTTTGTAGGTGGAACATGAGAATTTTCAATATAATTCTTGTTACAAGGAGACATATTGAGATTTGACAAAGGAAATATTGACTGAGGACAATGCAACATTTCACCAGTTGACTATAGGGTCAGGTTTAGTTGGGAGAGGGTGCCCTACCATGAACCTATTAATCCAAATGAATTAATTGGCTATGGATATTATGAAACCATTTGTTATGACGCCATTGAAGCAAGATGGGTTGAGTACAGAGCTACTACTTTTGATCTGGTGTCTTCTTATGATGAATATGAACCAGCTAAGCTACATGAATTACTTGATAAAATATATTTTTTGGATTCGAGCTATAAGGGAGCTTATTTGACATCCTCAAAAGCTGGTGCCTTATTGGAAGACTTCCAAGATTCTAGAGAAGCAGCACTCCCAAGAGAGCTAGAGGAAAATAATGACAGATGGCAGGAGAGCCTTGCAAAATATAGGGATGACACTGGTAATATTCGAGTGCAAGCCGCTTTGGGAGATCCTTCTACGAAGATAGCCTTGAAAAATATAGGGATGACACTGGTAATATTCGAGTCCAAGCTACTTTTGGAGATCCTTCTACAAAGACATAAGCTTATTATTATTCTTGCCAGATTGCTCAGGGTGAAACCAAGGCTGTTTTGGGAAGTATGGAAGGTAGAAGTGGTGGATAATTACAAAGAGAACCCCATGATGGGCTTCATTTCTCCCTTTGGTATTTGGGCTCGCAAGATCTTCTGTCAATTGAAAAATTTTGCAAGTCTCTGCATGCTGCAGTGAAAGATGATCCTCGTCTATGGAAAACTATACATGTGGAGTATCCTCTAAGCGAAAGGCACACTGATGATGCCCTCTTAAAACTTTCTGAAAGGTATCAAGGTTAGTTACGAAAATTGACTTTAGTGGGGTGCCTGAAAATTACAGATGATGGACTGAAGAAAGTATTGGACATCAGTCCAAAGCTTACAAAGGTTGGTATCTGTCTTTGTTGGTTTCTGATTTTGAGAAATTACAGAAAGATAGAATTTGTTGTTGCACTTGTCATTTTGAAGATAACAGTATACTTACTTTCTGAATATAGAATTTTTGAATTTTGGCATGATTAGCAATGTCAAACAGTTACATTCAGTTTATGTAATTGGATGGGTTTCGTGAAATGGAATTGTGCTTCCCGTAAAAAGTTTTCAATCCAGGTTACTAAATGGATGTATTTTCATGTGAATTTAACCCCTAGTCTCCTTTCAATACAATGATAAAAGGATAGAAACTTAGAATATTAGAAGCTTATTTTTTCAAGGAAATGTAGGTATAGTTTGCCCCAAAATGTTGAAACCTTCAAGGGAGGCACTGGTGGAACTCTTCCATTTGGTATTCCATGTTCTTATGTGTTTGAAATTTCTCTCGTTTCTTGATTTGTCTTCTATTATTGAACACACTGGTGGCTTCTCCTCAACTTCCCTAGCATATATTAATTTTCATTAGATATGCCTTTTGTTTTACAATTAATCCTGCTTATTGTTTTACCGAAGAGAAGCTACAACTAAGAGTTGTTTAACATCATTACAACAGAAACTTTATGAGGATTTGACTAGAGTGGGTCAGCCTATATAGCGTCAACGAAGGCATGGTGATGTTTAGACACCATCTTTGATGTTTTCAACCTTGTAATTTTTATATGACATGGATCATGGTAAGCAGCTGCATGCATTATTTTCACCATTGAAGGAAATATTTCCTTCACTGCCCCTCATTCTGGTAACCTAATTTTAGTTGACAAGCCTCAATGATGATTTTAAACTTTTACCATCTAAGGAATCAAAAGGTTGCTTCATTTAAAAGTTGATAAGCCACATTAACAATGATTTTAGCATCTCAGCAATTAGAAGGCGGGCCATTTAAAAGTTGACAAGCCTCAACAAAGAACATTCTCAAAATGTTATTGGCCTACATTCCTTACACAAGCCACATCCTGTAATGGGATTTGAAGTAGTTAGACAGTTTTTGGATGCCTATGATGGATTTCCCTTATCTATGATATCTATTGTGCAATATTTCATGGAAAAAAGGTTTTGGATTATTTGAAAGCCCAATTTTGCAAAATATCTAAAGCACTTCCTTCAAATATACAAAGAAGGCTTAAGATTAGCTCTGACACACTTGAAGAAGAGGAGAAAGATATATTTTTCTCTATGTGGATTTCCTATATCCCTTTATACTCTAGAAATTTACAGATAACTATCTTGCTATCTAGCCATGAGATGGGGTGTAACAACCCACTGCGGAGAAGTCTCTTACATCCCAATCCCCGTGATCAGCATTTCAGTATGAGTCATGTGACAATATATTTTTTTTATCATTTTGGTAGTATGTTTCAGCTCTGGCATTGGATATATATCCCTTGTTCATGATTTCATTTGGTTCCATATTTTGGATAGACTGTACAGTTTAGTTAGGCACCTCAAATGTAGCTCAGAACATCTACTATGAAGACATTTTGTGTTAAAAATGTAGATACAAATAGCAAAGGATATCCCCCTTTGTGTTAGGGAATGTTTGTAGTTAGGGATAGGATAAAGTCTCTTTAAATCTCCCTTCTTGTCTCATGGGATGAATATGATAGATAAGGGGCACTTCAGGGAAATTTGGGATCATTTCCCATTGTTGAAACCTGTAACCTTGTATCTCAGATTCTCAGTTGTAGTTATTTTCATGAGTATATATAATATATCTTAATTAACCTTTTATTTTAAAAAAATGGATCACCAAAAGAAAGAAGAGAATTCAATATTGGCAATCACTTTTTATTCATACGAGAATAGGATAGGGCATATGAATAAAGGATGGATCTGGGTGGGGAGGATTGTTGAGTCTCCATAACTTGGAAAACAAGTGTCTTGTAGAGGTCAACAGTAAAAACTCTATGATGCACGATCACCTCTGTGAAATGGGCATAGCCTTTGGAGGAGGAGGAGCCTTGGTAGCCTATGCGGTACATCACTGACAACCTCAAGAGTTCAGTCATTGTTCCGTTGATATGAGTGGGTTTCAGCTGCTAAGTTTTGAAGGTGATTATTTAGGAAGCATATATATATTATATCTTGATGAGATGGTCAGATCTTCAATGGATCTAGTGGGATAGTTGTCCATACTCCTCCCCGCGTTCTAAAATTCCTATAAAGAACTATTTTAGAAGTGCTAGAGGCTGGAGAAGCCACTAGGAAACATTGAGAATGAAAGTGAAGTTTTCTAGTTCTGAAGAAAGCTTGTGCTCAAATTTTGACCTTGCTAGAAGGCAGGGGTCTTGAAATAATCATATTTAATATTTAAGAGTGCATCGCAGGAGCCTCCACAGTTAACAGAGTTGATCTATCTCACCTCCTTATGGTTACCAAAGATAGGGAAGCTGAAGCATCTAAAAAGTTAGAAACAATTTGTCTAAAAGGATGCAAAGGATGCATAATCAGATTGAAGGAACATGTGGGGAAAGCTTACATCCTAACATTTTTAGAAGAATTATTTCATATCTACTCCCTGAAGCACTAGATTGCAAGAGTGCATGATGTCATTGAAAGATTCCTTTGGGAACTTAATAAACCTCCAGCATATTGATGATTCAGAAAAAGGTGCTAGTTTTACTTCTTTTTTCATTACATAGTTCATAAGTTGCAGGGCAAAGCACTTTGATGTTGCAAGAAGAATGAAACCCCGAGAGTCCCCATTGAACTTGAGCACAGGTTTGGACTTGCTTACTGTACAGGTTCAGAGGGAATAATCTTGTGTAAATCCTGATCAAATTCTTAAGCATATATGTCAATTATTTCAGGAGTGAGACTTCTTTTGTAGTAAGTAAAGCTATAAAGAAGACTAGTTTGTAGTCTCTCCTTATGCCTATGTATCACCTCACTATTTCCAGACTCCAGTATGATGCAGTTTGAGATGTTTCATTTTCCTTTGGTACCTAACACAGTCCTATTGACCTACTTTTGTGGTCATCTGTTGGACATTAATATTTATTTTTGACCTTATTAATCTGGCCAAGGATACCCTCTCTTTGAATGGAGCACCTCCTTCTTCTAAGGGCTTCTTAAGGATGATTATGATAGGTGATTCAAATATTGAAATTTTTTCATACCTTTATTATGTTGTATACTTCCTTATTTTACCCTCGTAAATAGCACTCAGTAGCTTAAAATTGGGTTCACTTAATTTCTACATTTAAATCAATGCATTGTATTTTCATAATCTTTGACCCTTTGGAATTATTAACTAGTTTTTTCCAAGAATTTAATGGTCTACTAATGGTGGCTGTGTGCATTAGCTGCATCACATCTAATTGACAAAAGACAAGGGTAAAGGTTTGTGGTGTGCCTTGCATGCAACACAAGGTATGCTGACCAATGTTCCTTTCATGGGACTGGTTGATTGGGATACCTGTGGAGCCCAGATTAAATATCCAAGCTTGTTTCTTCAAATTGTTTGGTATTTGTGTGTGTAACTCAAATTCCAAGTCTCCTCCCTTCATCTTTAGAGTTTCTTGTTGTTGGGATTCCCTATGCAGTGGTGATTGCCTGCCTGACATGGAGGTATACTAGTCATGCGATCATTTGAATTGGGTTTTTTTCCTTGGCTTTAACTGGTAAATATGATCTACCAGTCAATAAATATTTCAGAAGAGACTATAATTTATCCTATTTGAAGAAAAATATCATCAATTTTTCAAGGTTGGAAATGGGTTTTGTCTTTGCAGGTCGAGAACCCCTGCAACCATGTTCTTGTCATTGTCCACTTGGTCACATTGGTGGTTGTTGTTACCCCTCATGTTGACATGATTGGCAAATGCATATTTCAGGGGTAACTTGTAGGATGCTCAAGGACCACAACACACACATATTTTTGGTTGAGAGTAGTCCTTCATTTGATGATCTTCCTGGATGTTTAGCATAGTGATTCTCCTTGATAATAATGTGGTTACCTTGGTTGGAATGATGATTCTAGCCTTCACAAGGTTAGATTATCAGTGGAGGTTGCTTAAATGGTGCATAATGTTCTTCATGAACCAACATCAAGGTGGTCAAATAATCACATCTTGGTCACTTTCACCTTGTGCTGCATGGTTAGATCATAAGTATCCTCTGATGTGGCAGTATACTTACCTAGTTTCATTCATGTTCATGCCATTTTTCCATAGTTTTACCTAGGCAGGGAAGACTTAGGAAAAATTGAAAGAAATTTTGAAGGGCTTAGCTCTGTGATGGCCTTTTATTCTCTTTATATATATTCAATTCCAATTTTAGCAAATTTGTGGGCCAACTTGATACCTAGAGGCTGCCAAAATACATATCATTTTGGAATAAATTCACCAGAATTCTTTCTGCAACAATTATACAAATCATTAAGATGAATGGGGAATTTCTTTTTGGGTCTAGGTGAAGAACAAGAGTTGCACATACTTGAGTTGAATTCCCTCAGTTATATGTTGAGGTTGTTTGTGTCAGGACTAAATTTACATTCATATATATTTTACTAGATTGAAGACTGAAGTCCATAGTTTCTACTGCTGAGGTCCACCATGAAGGAATTGGATTGGAGCATTCTGAATTTTTAGAGTGAGTTAAGAAGCAACTTTGTGATGATAATCCAAATATATCATGTCCCTTGAAACTTGTTCAGGAATTACCTCAACATTTTTTCATTGAACCCATACCTCTTAGTGAATAACTTAAAGAAATTAGAGCAGTTTTTCTTGTTCCAGAAAAAATTTATGAGTGTCCTCTTAATTTTGTAATAGGCGTGCCTATTGGAATTTGGTTGTTGATGGTTTTGGGAGACTCAGTACAATATAACCAAATAGATGTCAATGAATTTGAAGGAAATGGTGGAGTAAAATCTGGTTCAGTTACTTTTCCATTTAATGTTGTGAAAAAAGATTCATCATGTTTGTTAGAAGTTTCTGTTATGATGGAATGCTACTTTGAATTTGGTAGAGTTCTATTAAATAGATTTCAGGCTGGTCCAAAATGGGAACTTGTTTCACTATCCCATGATGGGCTCTATTTTTCCCTTTGGTATTTAGGCCTGCAAGATCTTATGTCCATTGAAAAATTTTGCAAGTATTTTCATGCTATAGTGAAAGATGATCCTCGTCTATGGAAAAATGTACATGTGGAGTATCCTCTAAGTGAAAATCTCACTAACGATGCCCTCTTAAAACTTGTTGAAAGGTCTCAAGGTTAGCTATGAAAAATGATTTTAGTGGAGTGCCTGAAAATTACATATGATGGACTGAAGAAAGTATTTGACATCATTCCAAAGCTTACAAAGGTTGGTATTTGTTTTTTTAGTGAACATGGTATTCATTTTAAATGGCACATTTTAAAAAATACACTTGTATTTTGAATTGTATTGCAAAAATTAGGAGGATACAATGCAACCCCCTGCACCAAGAGTATGAGTTTTTCTTTGTGTCGATTTCCATGGACAAAACAACAAACTCCTCTGGAAAATTTTAAATATTGGGAAGCTACTAAAAAATATTGGACCTCTTTGGAAGAATTAACACCTGCATCAAGAGTATGAGCTTTTCTCTGTGTAGATTTCCACGGACAAAACAACAAACTCCTCTGCAAACTTTTCAATCTTGGGAAGCTATTGAAAAATCTCTGGCCTCTTTGGAAGAATTAACACCTGCACCAAGGGTATGAGGTTTTATCTGTGTAGATTTCCACGGAAAAAACAACAAAATCCTCTGCAAACTTTTCAATCTTGGGAAGCTACTAAAAAATATTCAGCCTCTTTGAAATAATTAACAATGATAATAGAAGAATAAGCAAGTGATGAAAAGGCTCAATATTTTCATCCATCAGGGGTTGTAGAGTTCTAGGTATTGGGGGAATCAAAACATCAACAATTCCCTCTAGCTTCTAATCAGATTCCAACTCACTTTGTAAAATTGTGCTTTCGTCATGAATCAAAATACTATCATAACAAACTAGGAATCACTTGTATTTGTACCACTGGATCAAATCAATGTAATGGATTTGTGCACTAATTAAAGTTTTCTTGTGCTTAAGCCCAATGGCTATGAGCAAGGTATGGAATTGGGAATATGGTCATTATTAGTATGCTTTATGCTTTAAAACGTAAGAATGGCTCTGAATACATCTACCATGGCAATGGGAGGAAAGAAAGGGCCTTAGGCACTAAGAAAATATTTACAATCTCAATGGCAATGGGGATATCATAGATTCAGGTTTGGATTCATGGTTGTAAATTCTTCTGGTAGATTCATTGTCTTTTGTAATGGGATTGAATCTCACATGTCCTCCTGCAACAACAAACAAAAACAGGACGGTGGTATAGGGCACAATTCTTAAGCTGGGGAGTCATGGGAACCTGGTCCTTGAAGACTCGGACATAACCGTGGTTTGGAGTATCGATAATGATAAGTCTAAAGGCATTTTAATAGTGAAGAATGCTGATTTTCATATTTATAATTCTGCGAATTATTCGCTTGTATACGAGGGTTCAAATCTCGTGCATAAAAGTTGGGATTATCCCGCGCACACACTCCTGCCTGGTCAATCACTGAAAAGGGGGCAGACACTTGTCTCGAATTCATCTGCGACGAATACGTCTTGTGTAGGATTAGGGTTGGTTTTTTTCTACACAATCTCAATCCAGGAGCCTTATGGGGGTTGCAAAGGTTAGACTGCCAAGGTCTTCTTAAGACCTGCTTTTATAATTCATCATTAGTCAACCCCGAGGTCGTCTATATGGGCCAAAATTTGCAGGTTTTGTCTAATGAAAATGTAGGAAAATCGTCTTCTTTTTATTCCTATGCTAATGGGATTCGATCGCTACCAATGTGTCCTTTCTATAATTAAAGCGATGGGAAACCTTCATGTATACCATGTCTCTATGGTTCTTGGATGAAAAAATGTTTAAGATTGGTGTATGGACTTCGAACTAGACTACCCTGTCTCTCTGGTTCCTGGACAGAACTGATAAGAATTGTCTATTTCTCAAAGCCTGTTGCTCTTATGGATATCTGTGACAAAGGCCAATGCACCTGCCTTCAATTCAAGCAAATCCAAAACCATGGGGTAGGGATGTTATAACAACCAAGGTATTCATTTTAAATGGAATATTTGAAAAAATACACTTGTATTTTGAATTGTATTGCCAAAATTAGGAGGATACAATGCAATCTCTGTATTTTTTAAAATGTGCCATTTAAAATGAATACAAAGGAGTTATTGTCCCTATCTGAAAGTCACTCCTCATAGGCTAAGAGAACTTGCAAAACACCAGGTATAGATTCATAATAGCCCAATGCTTAATTTTCCAATTATTTCAAAAATTTACTAATGTATGCAAGATCTAAATCAATTTTGTTTTAATGAAAGTTGATTACATATTGGGAGATAATCCTATGAGGATGGCATACATGGTTGGATATGGTTCCCTCTATCCAAAACTTATTCATCACAGAGCCTCTTCTCTGCCCTCCAAGGCCAATCATCCTCAACCCATTCCCTACAAAGCAGGCTTCCAATATATGTACAATAGTGCACCCAATCCCAACATCTTGGTGGGAGCTGTGGTGGGAGGCCCAGACAATAAGGATAGGTTTACTGATGTGAGAAACAATTATGATCAATCTGAACCTTCCACCTACATTAATGCACCCTTAGTGGGTTCCCTTGCTTATTTGGCCCATTTTACTAACTCTTAAATATCCTATCTCCTTCTTCTAAACAAGAGAAGGAATTAATAATGCTTGGAGATAAGGGTTATAAGCAGCCTAGTATCCCTTGCTATTGTTCACATGATTTCTGCAGATCACCAAAATAAAATCAATGGATTGGAATTAAAACTTTTCAATCAAGACTTTGGTCGTTAGTAATTTTTTCACATTCATTATATGATGCAACCAGTAACTTACTCATTGGCAATTTTTACAAGTTCATTATAATGTAGATTGTGACATAATCGTGAGTAACGTGATATTGCATGAACAGTTCATTAAGTAGTTGTAGCAGCTTTGGACATATTCATGAGGAATATGTGACATTGCACTAATAGTTAATTAAATGGTTGAAGGAGATTCATGCTTTCGGAACATTTTTACGTCCTTCACGTTTAAGATGGTTACAAGAGATTTGTGACATATTCCTCAACAATGTCACATTTAAGTAGAAATTCATTAAATGGTTGAAGGAAATTCATGGTTGATAGCTTTGACTAGAGGGTGTGACATCTTTCTCATATGGTGAAACATGTGACTGAGTTTTAGTGGAATACTTATTATGTTCCTTCAAATATGATGTTAAAGCTTTGAAAAAGGTAGGTTATCTTTTAACACATTAGTACTTACATGTCACTCTTGTATTAGAAAAAGCCATTTTCTTTCTCCACTTTTCTCATAAATTATGCACATTAATATACTTTTCTCATGTTTCATTTTGATTTATTCCTTATCTTGAATTAATTTACTTAGACAATTTTGGTTTCTTTCCTTCTTGGTTTAAACTAGCTCCTCCATATACCATTGTTGAATAAGGTATGCAGAGAAGAGGATGGAGATAATATTGATTTTGATCATAAAAAATAAATATTTCCTACACTACTCTCCCCCCCCCCCAAAAAAAAGCGATGGTACAGATTCCTGTCTCTTATCGTTTTTGCTACTCCTGACCATATCACTATGCACAATACATAAATTTAATATAGGAAAGGTTCTGGTGCAATATTGGTGCATGATTGCACTATTTTTGGCAGAATTGATTGCATTATTTTGGTGCTACAATCAGCGATTGTGTATCATGTATGGTAATGTGTTTGGCCTGAATGCTTGTGATTACAATTTGGGATCTTCGCATTTTTAAGTAAAAACAGATCAAACATTTTGTTTGTTTTTATGAATTTATGTTTATTTTTGATCCAGTGGAGATGATTGGTGACTTCGGTTCCTTTTAATCATGCTTCACCATGTGGCCTTACCTAGTGATATGCAACTCGTCTCTTGATGTTTTCTTCCCTTATAACTATGTCACATTATTCATACCATAGCGAAAAGTACTGGTGTAATACTTATGGGTGCTTGTATCGTTTTTGGCATTTTTGAGTGCTTCATTTCGTGCTAAAAACAAGTTTGGATGTGTGTTACTTAGTTTGTCATGACTCATGAGTGTTTGATATATTTTGTTTGGATTGAATACTTTTCATTACAGTTCGATGCTTCTAGATATGGATTATTTTCAAGTATTGAATTTACTTTAACATCAATTTAGAAATTGATAGAACTCTGTTGTTTGTTGCTTCATTTGTGTTTAACTATCTCTTGCAATATTTGGTAGATATTGATATCAATATCTGTTTATTTGTTGCAGGTCAACGAGATTGATTCCAGTGTAGCTCTAAACATGTCTGGGTAGACTTTGGAGTTGACAACTTTACCATTAGTAGTTGGGAACATAAAAAACTATTTAGCAGAGATGGACAAATGAAGCTATCAACTTAAAATTTTTTTCTTCAATTGACCAACGAAGTGAACGTGTTGCAGGGGAGAGTGCTTGTATTGATTTGGTAGCAATTATTGTTCACTGGTTACAAAACAACCCCAATTCTATGCCAATAAAATCACAGTTTGACACATTGATACATGAAGGATATCTAGAGTGGAAGAAGTTGT
The DNA here is from genome assembly GCA_034641835.2 of Pinus albicaulis. Taxonomy (NCBI): domain Eukaryota; kingdom Viridiplantae; phylum Streptophyta; class Pinopsida; order Pinales; family Pinaceae; genus Pinus; species Pinus albicaulis. The sequence continues at coordinate 438,361,282 of CM076571.1, read as the reverse complement.
TGGAACTAGAGGAATATGAGAGAGGTTCTCTGATGGGAACTTTGATTTGGAAACAATATTTCAATCAAACACGTTTTATAACTGGCATTTAACCTCCACATAGTTTTAAATTGTGGCAATTGTTTTAAGATTAGATTGCGATGCAGGGGCTCTAAATTGGTTTTTCTTGTAAATATTTTTTATTTTAACATTATTGATTATGCACACAAGTGTCAAGGATCTTGTGTGATCTTCCAGTGATATTTCAATATTCTTTGTAAAGACTCTGTTTTTCCTGTGAAAGATGGCATAACCTAAAAGTTAGACAAGAAGGTGGATTGGAATTGTTGGTTGGCTATGAGACTCAACAATATCATAATAATACGAAATAGAATTAGATGTTAGTAGAATAGTATTCTAAAATGTGATATTTACATATTAATACTATTGTGTTGTTAAATAATAGACTTTATTAAACAATAATGTGGAAGTTAAAAAAATATTTGTCAATGACAAACTATTGAAATAATTATTTAGTCTCATATTCTACTTCAGTTTTTGTGATCCTTCGAGTGGCAAGGCACCTTCTATTAGGAAAATTTTCCTCTGTGACATATCATACTTGTAAGTTAATCATAAATTTGTAGATTGGTTTTACTTTCTTTTGATGATGGGTAGTTCCAATAAATGGAAATTTTTAGTTGGGTTCAGTGTTTATCATCTTTATATAGGATTGATTTCTGATAATAGTGTTTTATGCCCTATGTAGACATTTTTCACTAGCATGGAAATGCTTAATGGAGAAGGCTTGGTGTCGTTCTTGTGAATGTGCATTGTAACTCTTTGTAAACATATAGAATGTTTTAATTATAATTTTCACTTAATTGATCTATTTGCAGGGGAAAAGTGGTATCTGCGACTCTTGAGATGCAGGGGGATGAATGTGGAAGTGATTATGATGGTGGTCATCAAATACCAGCACCGAAGAAGCGAAATAATCGTCTCCTCTGAATTTTGCTGCCTTTTTGGGTGCTTTTTGTTGGAAACCATCTCTGTTTCTATCTATGCACTGTAATTCATATGGTAAGTTAATCTTTAATTTAAGAAATCTGGTATATAAACTATATATACTCCTACAATCTAAATATCATGGATAAATATTCAAAAATTCAAACTGATGAATTTGTTTTAGGAAAAAGGTTTCATATATTCTTTTATTTGAGGCATACTTGTGTGTTAATTCAACATTTAGATTTCTTTGCAGAATTATTTTTTGTAAAATCTATGTATTTCTAACTATCTCTTCAAGTAAAATTTATATACATTAAAGTTATAACATATTATAGCTTTTAAGTTGCACTAATCTATCATAAAACATTGGTAAAAGACAATATCTTATGTCAAACTCAATGCCATTTACTTTGTACAATGGGATTGCCACATTCGTACTTTACCCAGATCCAGTTTGTTTTATGTGCATTCTATATCATTCTTCAAGGCATGGATGCTTATAATATATTGAGCCCTAGTTTCTAACTATCCTCTCTTCAATTTCTTTGTAAGAATTGAATACAATCTAATTACATAAATTACAACTGGTGTAGGTTTTAACCCTGAACAGAAATTATCTACACACGAATCTTATAACAGAAAATAAACGATAGCGAGAGCATAAAACATAAAATAGATAAACACAGAGATTTTCCCCTGGATCCCAAATCGGGATGACCAACTTGATATTTCATTATATTCCTTTTAGTGTTACAACACATATATATACATGCCGAAGCATACATAAACCCCAATCCATTAACCCTAGATTAGAACATAACCGTAGTTCCCTTGACCAGATATACAAAATACCAGGGGACGAAAACCATCGTACCTCAAAACCATGTGCAAACTCATGCACAAAACATGCGTGGGTCCGCCTATGAGTGGGTCCACACACCAAAACAATTTTTTCCTGGGCATTGCCACGAACCCCAACAGTGGGGGTTGCCTCCTCCCTTGTGACCCCCTCTGCTGCACCCAGCACAACGTACAGCGCGTGGGGCTAGTCGTGGAAAGAATATAACACATACCCAACATTCTCCCACTTGTTGTTTTCTTTCCACAGGGGGCCACAGGAGAGCTTAGTCATTAGGCCAATTCTTCAACACCCATTGTTTCTATATACCAAGAGAAATTCTGAGTGCTCACAGACTTCGTCAATGCATCTCCAACATTCTTCAAAGTGTCCACCTTTACCAGCAACACCCTTTTAGCTTCAACCATATCTCTAACAAAGTGATATTGAACATCAATGTGCTTTGTCTTTGAATGATAAGTAGGGTTCTTAGCCAAGAAAATTGCACTTTGGCTATCACAGTCTATCCTTATAGCTTGCTGTACCAACCCCATACTTGAACACAATCTCTGCAACCAAATTTCTTCCTTGCTTGCATGAGTGGCTGCTATGTATTCTGCCTCTGTAGTTGAAAGAGCCACTACAGACTGTCTTTTACTCATCCAACTGACTGCGCCTCCAAATAGGCTAAACATATACCCACTTGTAGATCTTCTTTGGTCCAGATCTCCAGCCCAGTCTGCATCAACAAAACCACGAATGTCCAACATTCTTTCCAATCCTGGTCTTCCCTGGTAGCACAATCCATAATCACTAGTGCCACGTAAATATCTGAAAACCCGCTTCACTGTTGTCCAATGCTCCTTCCCTGGGTTTGACATAAACCTGCTCAATACTCCCACTGCATGTGCAATGTCTGGTCTAGTACAAACCATTGCATACATCAGGCTACCCACTGCACTTGCATATGGAACATGGGACATATCCTCCTCTTCTTCTTATGTCTTGGGACACTGTTCAGCAGACAGCTTTGCACCTACAGGAATAGGAACACTCACCGGTTTACTATCCTGCATATTGAACCTCTGCAATATAGTCTCGACATAATTCCTCTGGTTTAACCAGAGCTTCCTCTTTGCCCGATCTCTCTTAATTTCCATGCCCAAAATATAGTTTGCAGCACCCAGATCCTTCATGTCGAATTTGGAGAACAGTTGGGTCTTCAAATCTTGGATAATTTCTTTGTCATTTCTAATCAACAACACATCATCCACATACAAGACCAGATATATAACACGATCACCAATTAATTTAAAATAAACACAATGATCTTCCTTGCTTCTGGTGAAGCCAAGTCCCCGTATATAGGTATCAAATTTCTGATACCACATCCTTGGTGACTGCTTTAACCCATACAGAGACTTCTTCAACCTGCATACCAGTTCTTTCTTACCCTTCACCATAAATCCTTCAGGTTGCTTCATGTAGATCTCTTCTTCTAGATCCCCGTGAAGAAATGTTGTCTTCACATCCATCTGTTCTATCTCAAAATCAAATGCAGCAGCAACAGATAAAAGTAATCTAATAGAAGTAAATTTGGCAACAGGAGAAAAAATATCACCAAAATCAATTCCCGGCACCTGGGAATAACCTTTCGCTACCAACCGAGCTTTGTATTTCTCCACCTTGCCTTCTACATTCATCTTCTTCTTAAACACCCATTTGCTCCCAATGGGCTTCCTTCCAGCCGGCAACTCCACCAAATCCCATGCATCATTTCTGTGCAAGGATGCCATTTCATCAACCATGGCCTCCTTCCATAGTTTTCCATCCTTTGAATCTACTGCCTCCCGATACTGGGACACTATTACATAGATAAGGAAATCTTTGGGAAAATGCATGGACTAATTTTCTCCTGTTTCCTTTCTAGAACCATCTTCTGCAATTATGAGTTTGTGGCTCTTCCTCTTCTGAATCTTCTTCTGCTGTAGAGTCCGATTCATACTCCTTTAGCTAAAAATCTATCTTCTCAGGTTCCTTTGGTATGATTTCATGTTTAACAACATCTTTCACCTCTATAAAACCACATCTAGGCTGTACACAACCTTCCTTATTTCCAGGTTCCAAAGCTTGCAACCTTTTAAACCATCCTTGTACCCAATAAAGATGCACCTTTCAAATTTATTATCCAACTTGGTCCTTTTCTCCTTTGGAACATGTACATATGCATCACATCCAAATACCCTGAGATGTGAAAGAGAGGGTTTCTTACCGTACCCATACCTCATGTGGAGTCCTATCCTCCACCAGATGAAGGTGATCTATTAACGGTTAACATAAGGCCCATAACGTCTCTCGCCTGCACTATTGTCCTAACCCAAAGATCACTAAGCATGCTTCTCGTCTTTTCCATCGCCGTTCGTTCATTCTTTCGCAACTTCGTTTTGCCGAGGTGTGTATGAGTAGTCTTTATGGAGTAGTCTTCTTCCATGCTATACCACACTTCTTACAGAACTCTTCAAATTCCTTCTTGCAGAACTCCCCACCATTATCTGTCCTCAGCACCTTTATCTTCTTCTCTATCCGGTTTTCCACCAGAGCCTTAAATTCTTTAAATCTGTCAAAGACTTCAGATTTATTCCTCAAGAAATATATCCATGTATTCCTTGAGAAGTCATCTATGAATGAAACATAGCACACAGAATTTCCCAGTGAAGGAACTGACACAAGTCCAAACACATCAATGTGCACAAGTTCTAATATCTTGTTCGCCCTCTTAGCACCAGAAGGAAAACTCACCCGATTCTACTTCCCATATACACAATGTTCACAGAAATCGAAATCCAGAGAGAAATTAGACATACCTTCTACCATACCATTTCTATCCAGTATCCGAAGGCCCTTCTCTCCAATATGTCCAAGCCTTTGATGCCATAGCATGGTCTTTTATCCAGAGACAGCTAGGCTTTCCGCTCCACTTTTAGGAAACACGGAATTGTTACACCCATCAATAATAGTGCTACCTTGTAGCTTGTACAGAGTTCCAATCTGAACTCCTCGCATTAATACTAGTGTTCCCCAAACTATCTTGCAGGCATCTTTCTCGAACATTGTTTTTACACCTGCATCATCCATCTTGCTTACAGAAATCAGATTTTTGGCCAATGCAGGAATATGCAGAACACTAAGAAGCGTTCTAATCCTTCCACCTTGCAGCTTCAGCTTGACCTTTCCACGTCCAACGATTCTAGCCTTCCTATCATCCCCTAGGAAGACATCACCACCATCATATTTCTCATACTCGCAAAACCACTCCCTATGGGGAGTGAAGTGAAAGGATGCACCTGAGTCAATCAACCATGACTCATGATCTACATGAGTACTTGAATAAGAATCCAAATACACATCCCCACCTTCATCCGAGGTGGTTTTTTCCTCTGCAGAAGGAGCATCATTAGATCCCTTTCCTTTCTCAGGAGCTTTAGATCTGCACTCCTTTTTGTAGTACCCTTCCTTTCCTCATTTCCAGCATACCTTTACAAACTTTCGAGGAGATTTAGATCTCCCTCTAGATTTGGATCTCCCACTCGAAACCTTATTCTTGTTTTTGTTTTGTGACCTTCCTCGTACAGATAAGGCATCTCCATTCTGGCCCTCCATATTTCTCCGTCTCATTTCCTCCGACAGCAAGGCTGAGACAATGTCATCAAAATTCAAGGTAGTTGTATTGCTACCTATTGCAATAACCAGACTATCCCACGAGTCTGGTAGAGAACACAACAAACTGATGCACTTATCTTCATCCGAGATTTTAATATCAACAGATGACAGCTGACTTACCACAGTATTGAAGGCGTTCAGATGCTCTGTCACCGAGTCTCCATCCTTCATCCTCAGGTTATACAGTTTTTTCCGCAGGAACAACTTATTCACCAGAGACTTAGATTGGTACAAAGTCCCAATTTTTTCCCACAAATTCTTCGCCGTAGCTTCCCCGTATATGATTCATAAATTGGATTGAATCAGACAACTGAGATTGTGCCTTAGCTCCGATCCAGCTTCTTCCGCCTTCATCCGCATTGTTAAGATGAATTGATCTATCACATCCACTGACATCTCATATCCAATTGTGATCCCCCATCTGATCTTCAACACCAAATCCTGACTAATAATTTCTTGGGCATCTTCTATCTCTCCGCCGCTCACCATCTTCTTTCTTTCACCGCAAGAACTGATCCTGATGTATCTCCCACCGAATAGGTGTCTACCTCGTGCCCGAGAAAAAAACCCCTCAGCATAATAAGGTTTCTGAAAGTCGAAATAGCTCCGATGTCTGGTGTAGGTTTTAATCAATAATGAGAGGCATAAAACTAATTTATAGTGAAATAAACGATAGCGAGAGTATAAAAACATAAAATGATAAACATAGAGATTTCGTATCCCAAATCTGGGACATCTACCTGCCTTGATATTTCATTATATTCCTTTTAGTGTTACAACACATATATATACATGCCGAAGCATACATAAACCCCAATCCATTAACCCTGGATTAGAACATAACCGTAGTTCCCTTGACCGTATCTAAAAAATACCAGGGGCCGAAAACCATCGTACCCCAAAACCATGTGCAAACTCATGCACAAAACATCGGTGGGTCTGCCTATGAGTGGGTCCGCACACCAAAACAATTTTCGCAGGGCCGCTGCCCAGGACCCCAACAGTGGGGGCTGCCTTCACCCTGTGACCCCTTGCTGTGCCCGGCGCAACGTAAAACGCGTGGGGCTAGTCATGGAAAGAATATAACACATACCCAACAACTGGGGCAGAGTAATAACTTGGTATTAAAAGACACCATAAGCATTAATTTCTTCAAAGTATTATAAATGCATTTTAATATTACTTGATTTTCCATGCTTATTTGGAACATGGTCAAGAGATGGAACTATAACAACAATGGATTTGCATGAAAGCTTTATAATTTTTTCAAACATGAAAGTTGTGATCCATTACTAAGTTTCTTCATTATTTTATAGATCATTACATGTCAAACCGAATTTACTCCTTGACTGGCATTGCATTCAACATTGTGCACAAGTATGATTTACATGTATCAATCAAAAGTATGATTTTATCTATATTTAATAATGCAAGTTGAATACATCATACAATACATAAGAGTCTTCAATGTGTGATTTTTGACCTAGGCCATTGCATTATCAATGTGTCAAGGCTCAAAACACGACCTATATGTCAACTACTTATGATCGTTCCTAGGAACATGAATCCTAATTTTTGTAGGTTTAAAATTTATCACAAGTTTGCTCTATTGTGGTCGAATTTGTGGAGGTTATCTCCAAATTTATTGAAGGTACCATGGATCTAAATTTGTTATGAACTTTCAACGCTATAACTTTGGTGCAAATTGTTGATCAATTCTCACTTGGTTAGGGTTATAGATGTTGATGAAAATTTTGTGTGCATGCGTGAGAGTTGGGTACATATGCACAATGTTGTGTAGCATTAGTGTGATAAATATGGGATAGTGCAAAACATAGTTTTGAAGATTAGTCTGAGTTGACTTGTACCTAATCAACTTAGTCAAGTTGATTGTTGGTTGAACGATTAATTGTTGGTTCAATGGACAGAAGATCTTGCAGGCCCAAATACCAAAGGGAAAAATGGAGCCCATCACGAGGTTCTCTTTGTAATTATCCACCACTGCTACCTTCCATGCTTCCTCAAACTCCTCTCCAACATCAATATCAGTGCTAGTAGTAGCATGAGCAACAACACTATGCTTAGCAGAACTAGAATGTGTTTTACAAACTGCACGAGAACTACTTCCCTCACCAGTCACCACGTGCCATGCTTGGTCTCGGTGGTTCGCTTCCTTCAACTCCTAGTTCAACTACCATATCTTCATTGGAACCAACACCCCGAACTCCACTAGACAACGATTCACCTTTTTGTACTAGTGATTTTCCATTTGTACTGGTGATTAGCCATGATTTTACAAGATAATATAATATCATGAGAGATTCGCCAAAAAAATTATATATACATATTATATTATTCATAAAATTTCCTTCCATTTTTCCTATGTATCGTGGGGATTCACCCATTTATTATACATATAAATTTAGGGGGGTTCTTAAAATTTTCCCTGGTTCCATTCACTGTATGTCACACTATGTCACATTCTCTTTCAAATTAGACCCAGTAATATTTCCCTTTATATAGATTTTTCTTTGTTAATAGTCCCGAAAGAGGCTTCTCTCCTTAAAATTTTTCTATCAAGAACAAATATTTTTTGTTATGTTGTTCAATTCCCTTAGTCTAATGCTTTTTTTGGTGCATATAGGCCATGATGACTCTTGATACGCGACCTAAAGACTACAATGATGATGTATCTGGAGAGCATACAATTCATTCAGAGAAGGTCAATCTTAAGGGGAAGCCAATTAGGTATGGTCACACTCTCTAACCTTCTATCAGTTATTTTGTGAAAAATATATTTGATATTTCAATACAAAATAATAAAAATGTAGATCAAGAATGATACATTATGAAGCCAAAAGACAGTCACAAACTAGGTTCACCCTCCTTACATAAGCAAGGATAGCTAACATGTCTAGTTTGTCTCTAATCTTAAGAGCATCTACAATATCCCTAAATATGTCAATCATAACAAAGATCTACATAGCCAATTACAATCTATTAATTGAAAATAATATTGTACTCTGCATCAAGCCATATCAAGAAGGCTTCGACAACCTTGCAGTTCCACAGAACATGCTAAATAGTTCCAGGTTTACGACAAACCATGCATCGCCCATTTGTAATGCTAGTACAATGAAGACTGTCATTACTGTTAAACTGTTGTGAAGAAATAGCTACCCAAGTATTATATACTTAAGAAGAGTTTATCACCAAATTATCCATTTTATCATTTTATTACATGCTAGGTTTCATTTGATTAGCGATTTGTATTTACCAGTAATTTCATGGTCCATTATTTATGATTCAATTATGGTAAAAAGGTAAGCCCATAGGTTGTAAAATATGATAAATGAAAGTTGTTCAACCCTAATGTTTCTCTGCAATTGCATTGTTTTTATACTCTTCATTACTTGGTTTATTATGGGGATGAATTTACCAATGCAAGGTCACCGACTATAAGATCCAGTAATTAACCCATGTTGAACCTGCATGAATTTATCAATGCAAGGGAACCCACAATAAGATCCAGTACTTCACACATGTTGAAGCTAGACATCACTAACCTATGTAGCCTAGTTTTCCCCAGGTTTTTTTTGTGAGGTTTCAATAATCCAAATATGTCTTATAGTATTTTGAACTCTTTCTGGTAGGTTGCTTCTCCAAAATGCAGAAAAAAGGTTTGGTGGATAATATTTACATAAGTTCTGGACCTATTCAGTATCAAGGGCTTAAGTAAAAAATATTTACAATTATATTTAAAATATTCTATTCTATTGTAATGGTTGAGTTCAGTCATACCAACATTGTTTGCATAACATAGGATTTTAGTCTTTTTTTTTACTTGAATTGTCTTTTAAAATTATGAGAATCAAAGTGTTGAAAAATGTACCTAAATATCCTAACATGAACCTTGCACATGGTGTTAGAGCACCAATAAGTGCACATGGTGTTAAAGCATCAAGAAGTTGTAGCTTGTGCCCGTGTGGTAGAACACGAGCATAGTTCTACAAGATGTTAAATAAATTAACAATTGCCTTTAGTTTACATATTGTGTGTGCTCAACAATTTTTAAACATCAATGTAAAGTTTATGGACAATTGCATCATCCAAAATCCAATATTCTACTTCTTCTCCATTATTGTATCACCATTTACTTTCATGCTATTTGTGTAATTACAAAAAAAAAAAAAAAAACTTCTATTAAAATATATCAATTATTATTTACTTGATTATGGAAACCAAAGAATATATTTTTTGAATTTAACAACTCTATCGGCCTCTCTTTGCACCTTTTTGGGGCGATTTCTAGTCTCTAATTATTTAAGTAGAATTTTGGTTTGATAGTATTAATGTTGTTGATGGAAATCGGGTGCCAAACCCTGTCCCTTCACTGGAGGACGATGACGAAATATTGCAAGACACGTGTCGATGAAAATATTGCAGAGACTCGACACTGGGTAGATTGCAATCAGTTTTGATCACAGTTTTACTCTATTTTTTCATGAACACGTGACATGAAACAATGCAAGACACATTTCAATGACCGTTATGCACTCACAAAAAACATATATTGGGTGGATTACTGGGGCAATGCCAGGTGGCACTAGAACAAAGCACCTCATAATAAGGGGCCTAACAGTACCTGGTTTGCAGTTGTTCTCAGCGATACATATTTCCCACTCTATAGGCTATTTAATGCTATTTGGCAAATATGCCCACCATTAGATTTAAATTTATTTAAATCTAGCGGTGGGCATATACTGCCAACCACATTAAATAGCTTATAGCTTGAGAAATAATGGTCGTCGTTGTTCTCCTCCTTTACAATTTACCATCTCCTCCTCTTCACTCTTATCTCACACCACTTTATCTGAAATCCCAAAACTGTTGATGGTTGCTTCCTTCCCAGCGGTTGGGTTCTCTATAAACGAAGAATAAAATAAAAAATGGTGTAATGTAACACAATAGGTTCCTACAATCACATTTTGGATTTTCATTTTACTTTTCTCTCCCTCTTTTATTTTTAAATAATCTGACATGACATGAGAGTTTGTAATAAAGTGTTAAATTATAAAATAATAATGTTCATTCAATTTAAAAATAACAAGTGTAATATGTAGCATTGATGTTTAGTACTATTTTTTATGTAAAATGTATTTGATAGTTAATTTAGATTAATTTAAAAGTTTAAAGTTAAAAATCTCCAAAACCATATAATTGATAGTTACTTTAGATTAATTTAAATATTTTTAGAATTTTAGCTTCCCTGATCCATTGTACAAATTATAGAAATCTTTCAGTAATAATCGCATGCAAATGAACATTGTCAACGTGTTTCGAACCAACCAGTGTGGCTCATCATCAAGACTAGGTGAGAGATCAAATTAGGACGTTGAGTTTAAATAGATGTAGAAATGGCCAAACTAGTCGTTAGGATAATGACTAGTTTGACTTTGAAAACTGAAATCGACTAATAACAACTAGTTTTATTTATTTAATTAATTCATTAATTAATTAATTTTTTAATTATTAGTGATAATAAATATATATTTATATATATATTCTTATTTAATTTAATTAAATTATTTATGTATTTTTTTCTTCTTCTTATATATATATATATAAGTAATTAAATTAAATTAAATAAGAATATATATATATATATATATATTGAGAACGAGGTCAAGGAAAAATGAAAAATGAAAACGATAAAAAAATAACCAGCAAAGAAACAAAAAGCGAGCCTAAAAAACAAAGGAAACAGAAGAAGGGCGGGAACACATGACCATTAAGAATAAAGGGTAGGTATCCAACACCTGCTAATATTCCATCCTTCTATTGAGACTAACAGGTTTGGTGCGATTCTAAGCACTTTGAATTTTTGGCAAAATTTTTCCCCCAATCTAGATTCTGATCATGCACAAGAAGGATGGATCATGCCGCATGTGTCTAGATTATAGGGAGCTCAATAAACTCACTATTAATGATCAATTTCTCATTCTTGTGATTGATGAATTATATGGAGAAATTTATTTCACCAAGTTGGATCTCCGTTCATGATATCATCAAATTAGAAAGAAGACTGAAGACATTCCGAAAACATCATTTCGAACTCATGAGGGTCATTATGAATTTTTGGTTATGCATTTTGGCCTTACCAATGCACCTTCTACATTTGAAGGCTTGATGAATTCCATTTTCAAACCATTCCTTAGAAAATTTGTGCTAGTATTTTTTGATGATATACTAATCTACAACATGTCTTGGAAGGATCATGTTCAACATGTTGATAGGGTGCTCAAACTATTGGACAAGAAACAATTATATGCAAAAACATCCAAATGTTTATTGGAGTATAAGAGGTGGAATATCTGGGTCATATTGTATCTCAGGAGGGTGTTAAGGTAGATCCTAAAAAAATTAAAGCCATTAAGGAATGGAAAGTTCCCACAACCACAAAGCAGTTACAAGGATTTCTCAGGTTAACACGGTATTATCACAAGTTTGTTAAGAATTATGGGAAAATAAAAGAACCTCTAACGGCATTATTAAAGAAAGATGCATTTTCATGGACTCCTGAAGGAACTAAGGCCTTTGAACATCTTAAAGAGGCAATGTGCCAAGCACTGGTGTTAGCTATGCCAGACTTCACAAAAACCTTTATTGTGGAATGTGATGCCTTAGGAAATGGAATTGGTGTTGTTTTAATGCAAGAAGGAAGACCCATTTCTTTTGAAATCCATCCAATCAAACAAAAGTATTTAACGAATGCTATTTATGAGAATGAAATGTTGGCAATACTACATGCACTAAAGAAATGACGACCTTAAATAATGGGAAGACACTTCAATGTAAAAATTGATCATGATAGTCTTAAATACTTTTTGGAACAAAGACTATATTTAGAAGAGTAACAAAAATGGGTCAAAAAGATGTTCGGTTATGAATTTTAAATCATCTACAAAAAAGGGAGGCTAAATGTTGTTGCAGATGCACTATTAAGAAAGGATGAGGATGTGGAAGCTTTTCTTTGTTTCATTTCTATTTTCCAACTATATTGGATAACCGAAGCAAGGGAAGAATGGAAGAATGAAAAAGAACTATGGACACTCATTCAAAATTTGTAGCAAGATCCCAATACATCTGATACGTTTAGTTGGAAAACTTATTCCTTATGGTACAAAGATGGCTTATATCTTTGTAAGAATTTTGAACTAAAACAAAATATTCTTTTGGAATTGCACACCTCTCCCTTAGGAGGACACTCGGGATTTTTAAAAACTTACCACAGGGTGAAGAAAGAATTTTTTTGGGATGGTCTTAAATCTGATATTCAAAATTTTGTGGTGGAATGTTTGGTTTTCCAGCAAAATAAATTTGAGACAATTAAGACCCCAGGTCTACTACAACCTTTATCCATTCCAAATCAATGTTGGGAGGTGGTTTCAATGGATTTTATCATAGGTTTACCTAAGTCCGAAGGAAAGAGTGTCATCATGGTGGTAGTTTATATGCTTACCAAGTATGCACACTTTTGTGCATTATCTCATCCTTTTAAAGCGAGTATAGTTGCTACTGCATTTATCGAAACAATTCAAAAGCTACATGGAAACCCAAATATTATTGTAAGCGATAGAGATCCCATTTTCACTGGAAATTTTTGGACGAAATTATTTTCATGTTTGGGTACTCAACTGGCTCATAGCTCATCTTATCATCCTCAATTCGATGGGAAAACTGAGATAGTGAACAAATTTTTGGAAGGATATCTTCATTGCTTTGTATATTATAAACTAACACAATGGGTCAATTGGTTACCTCTGGCTGAATGGTGGCATAACACTTCCTTCCACACTACAAAAAAATGACCCCATTTATGGAACTTTATGGATATCATCCATCATTCGCAACATCATATTTAAGATAAAATTCTACGGTTCAAGTAGTGGAAGATCACATTGAGCATCAACAACAAGTTTTCCAACTCTTAAATGATAACCAAAATTTGGCACAGAATTGAATGAGACAACATGTAGATCAACATCGCAGTGAGAGAAGTTTTGATGTAGGAGACTGAGTATTTTTACGGCTACAACCATAGAAACAAATTTTCCTCAAGCAAGCTAAGAAGGATAATAAATTATCACCAAATTACTATGGTCCTTATAAGGTGTTGCAAAATATGGGTACTATGGCATACAAATTTGAGCTTCCTGCATCTTCTCGAGTGCACCCAGTTTTCCATGTTTTGTGCTTAAAGAATGTTATAGGTGACAAAATTCTGATTCAAACAATATTGCAAGAACTTGATGAGGAAGGAGAAATCATATTGGAACCTGAAGCAGCCATGGAAATAAGAACTCGATAGCTTCAAAATTGATCAATTTCAGAGTATCTAATCAAGTGGAAGAACTTACCCACTGGAGATTCCACATGGGAGTATGAGGATCTTATACATAAGCATCTATAACTACTAAAGTGTTGAGGACCACACTTTTTTAAAGGAGAGGGGCATGTTAGGGCCCTATATTACTAGTGTAGTCCCTTATTGTTGTTAGTGTAACCCCTTATTGTTATTTTTGTACCCATGTAGTCCCCATATTGTTATTATTCTGCCCTTACATTATTGTTGTTAGGTCGACTAGGATTATATTGTGACCCCATGGATTGCTATATATAGAAAAGAGGTTTTTTCATTTGGTCATCCAAGAATTGTTCATTTATGTAATGTAAAGGAGGTTGACCCCTCAAAGAGGCTTATTTCTAAGTCGTTGATCTATATTTTCTTCTATTTTGTGAGCTGGTTTCATAACAACATTTGCCACTACATTGTCCTTTCCCATTTTATGTAATATCTCCATGTCAAAAGAAACTATTTTTTCAATCCACTTTTGTCGTTCTTTAGAGAGCGTTTTTTGTTGGAGAAGGTACTAGAGACTGTTATGGTCTGTTTGTATGGAGAACTTACTTCCCAGAATATATTTCCTTCACTTGGATAGTGCATGCATAATAGCGAGCATTTCTTTGTTGTATGTAGACTTAAGACATTCTTGCTTATTGAGTTTCCTTCAAGTTTTGGTATAAGAGCAATACATTTGATAATAAATGGTTATGAAAAATTAGTAGTTGCTAATCAAAACACTTTTCTGCTTCCTTATCCCAACGAAATGAATTTTTCTTTAGAAGCTTTGTCAGAGGAGCAGTTACGTGGGCATAGTTTTTAATCAACCTTCGATAGTATCCAATTAACCCTAAGAAACCCCTTAACTGGGATATGTTAACTGGTTTAGGCCACCCTCTTATAGCCTTGATTTTACTAGGATCTACTTTTACTCCTTCCTTGGACATTATATGTCCAAGATACTCTACTTCCTCTTTCCTAAAAGTGCACTTGGATTTCTTGGCATAAAATTGATACTCTTCTAATACAGTGATAACTTGCTCTAAATGTTGTAGATGCTTCTTCCATTTTTTACTATAAATCATAATATCATCGAAGAACACTAACACAAATTTTCTTAGATATGGATGAAATATCGCATTCATGGTGGCTTTGAATGTTGTTGGAGAATTAGTTAGATTAAAAGGTATTACCTTAAACTCATATTGACCTTCATGTGTATGGAACACAGTTTTCTCTATGTCTTCCAACCTTATCCCTCTTTGGTACTACCCTAATTTCAAATCTAATTTTTAGAAGTATTTAGCTTTGTGTAGTTCATCCAACATTTCATCAATAAATGAAATTGGAAACCTATTCTTAATTGTTATCTTGTTTAGCCCCAGGTAATCTACACATAGCCTAAACAATCCATCCTTTTTTCTAACTAATACTATTGGAGCAACATATGGACTTATACATTTTGTGATAGTGCCACATTTTAAAATATCCTAGATTGGTCTCTACATTTCAGTTTTTTAATGATGTGGATATCGACATGGTTTTGTGTTGATGGGATTTGATCATGATTTGACTTCAATTGTATGCTCGCTTTCTCTTTTAGGGGGTAACTTCATTAAAAGGTATTGGAACACATTATCGTGCTTTTGAATTAGTTCTGGAACTTCAAGTGAATATTCGTTAATCATATTTCAAGTTAGCATTTCTAATTGATGACGTTTCACTAGATAAGTTGGTGCTCCCTTCTGAATCATTTTCATCATCTTGGATGATGATACAATTCGATTCTCAGGGGGCTGAAACCCACAATTTGTATTTTTACCCTTCCCATTTCAATTTTATAAATTTATTTTGATGATTGGTAGAGTAAGTTCATAGGGTTTGTATCCATTGCATACCTAGGACTACATCAACTCCTCTAAATGGTACACTGTAGAATGGATATAGAATATTTAACGAAAGCTATTTATGAGAAGGAAATGTTGGCAATACTACATGCACTAAATAAATGATGACCTTACCTAATGGGAAGACACTTCAATGTAAAAACTGATCATGATAGTCTTAAATAATTTTTGGAACAAAGACTGTCTTTAGAAGAGAAACAAAAATGGGTCACAAAGATGTTGGGTTATGAATTTTAAATCACCTACAAAAAAGGGAAGCTAAATGTTATTTTAGATGGAATATCAAGAAAGGATGAGGATGTGGAAGCTTTGCTTTTTTCCATTTCTATTTTCCAATTATATTGGATAACCAAAGCAAGGGAGGAATGGAAGAATGACAAAGAAGTATGGACACTCATTCAAAATTTGTAGCAAGATCCCAATACATCTGATACTTTTAGTTGGAAAAATTATTCCTTATGGTACAAATATGGCTTATATCTTTGTAAGAATTCTGAACTAAAATAAAATATTCTTTTTGAATTGCACACCTCTCCCTTAGGAAGACACTCGGTTTTTTTAAAAACTTACCACAGGGTGAAGAAAGAATTTTTTTGGGATGGTCTTAAATCTGATATTCAAAAGTTTGTGGCGGAATGTTTGGTTTTCCAGCAAAATAAAGTTGGGACAATTAAGACCCCAGGTCTACTACAACCTTTATCCATTCCAAATCAATGTTGGGAGGTGGTTTCAATGGATTTGATCACAGGTTTACCTAAGTCAGGAAAGAGTGTCATCATGGTGGTAGTTTATATGCTTACCAAGTATGCACACTTTTGTGCATTATCTCATCCTTTTAAAGCGAGTATAGTTGCTACTGCATTTATCGAAACAATTCAAAAGCTACATGGAAACCCAAATATTATTGTAAGCGATAGAGATCCCATTTTCACTGGAAATTTTTCGACGAAATTATTTTCTTGTTTGGGTACTCAACTAGCTCATAGCTCATCTTATCATCCTCAATTCGATGGGAAAACTGAGATAGTGAAAAAATTTTTGGAAGGATATCTTCATTGCTTTGTATATTATAAACAAACACAATGGGTCAATTGGTTACCTCTGGCTGAATGGTGGCATAACACTTCATTCCACACTACAAAAAAATGACCCCATTTATGGCACTTTATGGATATCATCCATCATCCGCGACATCATAACTTAGATAAAATTCTAAGGTTCAAGTAGTGGAAGATCACATTGAGCATCAACAACAAGTTCTCCAACTCTTAAATGATAACCTAAATTTGCCACAGAATTGAATGAGACAATAGGTAGATCAACATCGCAATGAGAGAAGTTTTGATGTAGGCGACTGAGTATTTTTACAGCTATAACCATAGAAACAAATGTCCCTCAAGCAAGCTAAGAAGGATAATAAATTATCACCAAAGTACTATGGTCCTTATAAGGTGTTGCAAAATATGGGTACTGTGGCATACAAATTGGAGCTTCCTGCATCTTCTCGAGTGCACCCAGTTTTCCATGTTTCATGCTTAAAGAATGTTATAGGTGACAAACTTCCGATTCAAACAATATTGCGAGAACTTGATGAGGAAGGAGAAATCATATTGGAACCTGAAGCAACCATGGAAATAAGAACTCAACAGCTTCAAAATTGATCAATTTCAGAGTATCTAATCAAGTGGAAGAACTTACCCACTGGAGATTCCACATGGGAGTATGAGGATTTTATACATAAGCATTTATAACTACTCAAGCATTGAGGACCACACTTTTTTAAAGGAGAGGGGCATGTTAGGGCCCTATATTACTAGTGTAGTCCCTTATTGTTGTTAATGTAACCCCTTATTGTTATTTTTGTACCCATGTAGTCCCCATATTGTTATTATTGCGCCCTTACATTATTGTTGTTAGGTCGACGAGGATTATATTGTGACCCCATGGATTGCTATATATAGAAAAGAGGTTTTTTCATTTGGTCATCCGACAATTGTTCATTTATGTAATGTAAAGGAGGTTGAACCCTCAAATAGGCTTATTTCTAAGTCGTTGATCTATATTTTCTTCTATTTTGTGAGCTGGTTTCATAACAACATTTGCCACTACATTGTCCTTTCCCATTTTATGTAATATCTCCATGTCAAAAGAAACTATTTTTTCAATCCACTTTTGTCGTTCTTTAGAGAGTGTTTTCTGTTGGAGAAGGTAATAGAGACTGTTATGGTTTGTTTGTATGGAGAACTTACTTCCCAGAATATATTTCTTTCACTTGGATAGTGCATGCATAATAGCGAGCATTTCTTTGTTGTATGTAGACTTAAGACGTTCTTGCTTATTGAGTTTCCTTAAATTTTTGGTATAAGAGCAATACATTCGATAATAAATTGTTATGAAAAATCAGGAGTTGCTAATCGAAACACATTTCTGCTTCCTTATCCCAACGAAATGAATTTTTCTTTAGAAGCTTTGTTAGAGGAGCAGTTACATGGGCATATTTTTTAATCAACCTTTGAGAGTATCCAATTAACCCTAAGAAACCCCTTAACTTGGATATGTTAATTGGCTTAGGCCACGCTCTTATAGCCTTGATTTTACTAGAATCTACTTTTACTCCTTCCTTGGACATTATATGTCCAAGATACTCTGCTTCCTCTTTCCTAAAAGTGCACTTGGATTTCTTGGCATAAAATTGATGCTCTTCTAATACAGTGATAACTTGCTCTAAATGTTGTAGATGCTACTTCCATTTTTTACTATAAATCAGAATATCATCGAAGACTACTAACACAAATTTTCTTAGATATGGATGAAATATCGCATTCATGGTGGCTTGGAATGTTGTTGGAGAATTAGTTAGATTAAAATGCATTACCTTAAACTCATATTGACCTTCATGTGTATGGAACACAGTTTTTTCTATGTCTTCCAACCTTATCCCTCTTTGGTACTACCCTAATTTCAAATCTAATTTTGAGAAGTATTTAGATTTGTGTAGTTCATGCAGCATTTCATCAATAAATGAAATTGGAAACTTGTTCTTAATTGTTATCTTGTTTAGCCCCAGGTAATCTACACATAGCCTAAACAATCCATCCTTTTTTCTAACTAATACTAGTGGAGCAACATATGGACTTATACATTTTGTGATAGTGCCACATTTTAAAATATCCTAGATTGGTCTCTACATTTCAATTTTTTAATGATGTGGATATCAACATGGTTTTGTGTTGATGGGATTTGATCATGATTTGACTTCAACTGTATGCTCGCTTTCTCTTTTAGGGGGTAACTTCATTGAAAGGTCTTGGAACACATTCTCGTGCTTTTGAATTAGTTCTGGATCTTCAAGTGAATCTTCGTTAATCATATTTCAAGTTAGCATTTCTAATTGATGAAGTTGCACTAGATAAGTTTGTGCTCCCTTCTAAATCATTTTCATCATCTTGGATGATGATACAATTCGATTCTCAGGGGTTGGAACCCATAATTTGTATTGTTACCCTTCCCATTTCAATTTTATAAATTTATTTTGATGATTGGTAGAGTAAGTTCCTAGGGTTTGTATCCATTGCATACCTAGGAATACATCAACTCCTCTAAATGGTACACTGAAGAATGGATATAGAATATTTAACAAAATCTATTTATGAGAAGGAAATGTTGGCAATACTACATGCACTAAAGAAATGATGACCTTACCTAATGGGAAGACACTTCAATGTAAAAACTGATCATGATAGTCTTAAATACTTTTTGGAACAAAGACTGTCTTTAGAAGAGCAACAAAAATGGGTCACAAAGATGTTGGTTATGAATTTTAAATTATCTACAAAAAAGGGAAGCTAAATGTTGTTGCAGATGCACTATCAAGAAAGGATGAGGATGTGGAAGCTTTGCTTTTTTCCATTTCTATTTTCCAACTATATTGGATAACCGAAGCAAGGGAGGAATGGAAGAATGGCAAAGAAGTATGGACACTCATTCAAAATTTGTAGCAAGATCCCAATACATCTAATACTTTTAGTTGGAAAATTTATTCCTTATGGTACAAAGATGGCTTATATCTTTGTAAGAATTCTGAATTAAAACAAAATATTCTTTTGGAATTGCACACCTCTCCCTTAGGAGGACACTCGGGATTTTTAAAAACTTACCAAAGGGTGAAGAAAGAATTTTTTTGGGATGGTCTTAAATCTGATATTCAAAAGTTTGTGGCGGAATGTTTGGTGTTCCAGCAAAATAAAGTTGAGACAATTAAGACCCCGGGTCTACTACAACCTTTGTCCATTCCAAATTAATGTTGGGAGGTGGTTTCAATGGATTTTATCACAATTTTACCTAAGTCCGAAGGAAAGAGTGTCATCATGGTGGTAGTTTATATGATTACCAAGTATGCACACTTTTGTGCATTATCTCATCCTTTTAAAGCGAGTATATTTGCTACTGCATTTATCAAAACAATTCAAAAGCTACATGGAAACACAATAATTATTGTAAGCGATAGAGATCCCATTTTCACTGGAAATTTTTCGATGAAATTATTTTCTTATTTGGGTACTCAACTGGCTCATAGCTCATCTTATCATCCTTAATTCTATGGGAAAACAAAGATAGTGACCAAATTTTTGGAAGGATATCTTCATTTCTTTGTATATTATAAACAAACACAATGGGTCAATTGGTTACCTCTGGGTGAATGGTGGCATAACACTTCCTTCCACACTACAAAAAAATGACCCCATTTATGGCACTTTATGGATATCATCCATCGTCCGCGACATCATATTTAAGATAAAATTCTAAGGTTAAAGTAGTGGAAGACCACATTGAGCATCAACAAAAAGTTCTCCAACTCTTAAATGATAACCTAAATTTGGCAAGGAATTAAATGAGACAACAGGTAGATCAACATCGCAGTGAGAGAAGTTTTTATGTAGGCAACTGAGTATTTTTACGGCTACAACCATAGAAACAAATTTCCCTCAAGCAAGCTAAGAAGGATAGTAAACTATCACCAAAGTACTATGGTCCTTATAAGGTGTTGCAAAATATTGGTACTATGGCATACAAATTGGAGCTTCCTGCATCTTCTCGAGTGCACCCTGTTTTCCATGTTTCATGCTTAAAGAATGTTATAGGTGACAAACTTTTGATTCAAACAATATTGCGAGAACTTGATGAGGAAGGAGAAATCATATTGGAACCTGAAGCAGCCATGGAAATAAGAACTCAACGGCTTCAAAATTGATCAATTTCAGAGTATCTAATCAAGTGGAAGAACTTACCCACTGGAGATTCCACATGGGAGTATGAGGATTTTATACATAAGCATCTATAACTACTCAAGCATTGAGGACCACACTTTTTTAAAGGAGAGGGGCATGTTAGGGCCCTATATTACTAATGTAGTCCCTTATTGTTGTTAGTGTAACCCCTTATTGTTATTTTTGTACCCATGTAGTCCCCATATTGTTATTATTGCGCCCTTACATTATTATTGTTGGGTCAACTAGGATTATATTGTGACCCCATGGATTGCTATATATAGAAAATAGGTTTTTTCATTTGGTCATCCAAGAATTGTTCATTTATGTAATGTAAAGGAGGTTCACCCCTCAAAGAGGCTTATTTCTAAGTCGTTGATCTATATTTTCTTCTATTTGGTGAGATGTTTTCATAACAACATTTGCCACTACATTGTCCTTTCCCATTTTATGTAATATCTCCATGTCAAAAGAAACTATTTTTTCAATCTACTTTTGTCGTTCTTTAGAGAGCGTTTTTTGTTGGAGAAGGTACTAGAGACTGTTATGGTCTGTTTGTATGGAGAACTTACTTCCCAAAATATATATCCTTCACTTGGATAGTGCATGCATAATAGCGAGCATTTCTTTGTTGTATGTAGACTTAAGACGTTCTTGCTTATTGAGTTTCCTTCAAGTTTTGGTATTAGAGCAATACATTCAATAATAAATGGTTATGAAAAATCAGGAGTTGCTAATCGAAACACTTTTATGCTTCCTTATCCCAACGAAATGAATTTTTCATTAGAAGCTTTTTCAAGAGCAGTTACATGGGCATAGTTTTTAATAAACCTTCAATAGTATCCAATTAACCCGAAGGAACCCCTTAACCTGGATATGTTAATTGGTTTAGGCCACTCTCTTATAGCCTTGATTTTACTAGGATCTACTTTTACTCCTTCCTTGGACATTATATGTCCAAGATACTCTACTTCCTCTTTCCTAAAAGTGCACTTGGATTTCTTGGCATAAAATTGATGCTCTTCTAATACAGTGATAACTTGCTCTAAATGTTGTAGATGCTTCTTCCATTTTTTACTATAAATCATCATTGAAGAACACTAACACAAATTCTCTTAGATATGGATGAAATATCACGTTCATGGTGGCTTGGAATGTTGTTGGAGAATTAGTTAGATTAAAAGGCATTACCCTAAACTCATATTGACCTTCATGTGTATGGAACACAATTTTTTCTATGTCTTCCAACCTTATCCCTCTTTGGTACTACCCTAATTGAAAATCTAATTTTGAGAAGTATTTAGCTTTGTGTAGTTCATCCAACATTTCATCAATAAATGAAATTGCAAACTTGTTCTTAATTTTTATCTTGTTTAGCCCCAGGTAATCTACACATAGCCTAAATAATATATCCTTTTTTCTAACTAATACTATTGGAGCAACATATGGACTTATACATTTTGTGATAGTGCCACATTTTAAAATATCCTAGATTGGTCTCTCAATTTAGGTTTCTTAATGATGTGGATATCGACATGGTTTTGTGTTGATGGGATTTGATCATGATTTGACTTCAACTGTATGCTCGCTTTCTCTTTTAGGGGGTAACTTCATTGAAAGGTCTTGGAACACATTCTCGTGCTTTTGAATTAGTTCTAGAACTTCAAGTGAATCTTTGTTAATCATATTTCAAGTTAGCATTTCTGATTGATGACATTGCACTAGATAAGTTGGTGCTCCCTTCTGAATCATTTTCATCAGCTTGGATGATGATAAAATTCGATTCTCAGGGGGCTGGAACCCATAATTTTTATTGTTACCCTTCCCATTTCAATTTTATAAATTTCTTTTGATGATTGGTAGAGTAAGTTCCTAGGGTTTGTATCCATTGCATACCTAGGACTACATCAACTCCTGTAAATGGTACACTGTAGAATGGATATAGAATATTTAACGAAAGATATTTATGAGAAGGAAATGTTGGCAATACTACATGCACTAAAGAAATGATGACCTTACCTAATGGGAAGACACTTCAATGTAAAAAATGATCATGATAGTCTTAAATACTTTTTGGAACAAAGATTGTCTTTAGAAGATCAACAAAAATGGGTCACGAAGATTTTGGGTTATGAATTTAAAATCATCTACAAAAAAGGGAAGCTAAATGTTGTTTCAGATGCACTATCAAGAAAGGATGAGGATGTGGAAGCTCTGCTTTTTTTCCATTTCTATTTTCCAACTATATTGGATAACTGAAGTAAGGGAGGAATGGAAGAATGACAAAGAATTATGGACACTCATTCAAAATTTGTAGCAAGATCCCAATACATCTGATACTTGTAGTTGGAAAAATTATTCCTTATGGTACAAAGATGGCTTATATTTTTGTAAGAATTCTAAACTAAAACAAAATGTTCTTTTGGAATTGCACACCTCTCCCTTAGGAGGACACTCGGGATTTTTAAGAACTTACCATAGGGTGAAGAAAGATTTTTTTTGGGATGGTCTTAAATCTGATATTCAAAAGTTTGTGGTAGAATGTTTGGTTTTCCAGCAAAATAAATTTGAGACAATTAAGACCCCGGGTCTACTACAACCATTATCCATTCCAAATCAATGTTGGGAGGTGGTTTCAATGGATTTGATCACAGGTTTACCTAAGTCCGAAGGCAAGAGTGTCATCATGGTGGTAGTTTATATGCTTACCAAGTATGCACGCTTTTGTGCATTATCTCATCCTTTTAAAGCGAGTATATTTGCTACTACATTTATCAAAACAATTCAAAAGCTACATGGAAACCCAAATATTATTGTAAGCGATAGAGATCCCATTTTCACTGGAAATTTTTCGACGAAATTATTTTCTTGTTTGGGTACTCAACTGGATCATAGCTCATCTTATCATCCTCAATTCGATGGGAAAACTGAGATAGTGAACAAATTTTTGGAAGGATATCTTCATTGATTTGTATATTATAAACAAACACAATGGGTCAATTGGTTAACTCTAGCTGAATGGTGGCATAACACTTCCTTCCACACTACAAAAAAATGACCCCTTTTATGGCACTTTATGGATATCATCCATCGTCCGCAACATCATATTTAAGATAAAATTATAAGGTTCAAGTAGTGGAAGATCACATTGAGCATCAACAACAAGTTCTCCAACTCTTAAATGATAACCTAAATTTGGCACGGAATTGAATGAGACAACAGGTAGATCAACATCGCAGTGAGAGAAGTTTTGATGTAGGCGACTGAGTATTTTTACGGCTACAACCATTGAAACAAATGTCCCTCAAGCAAGCTAAGAAGGATAATAAATTATCACCAAAGTACTATGGTCCTTATAAGGTGTTGCAAAATATGGGTACTATGCCATACAAATTGGAGCTTCCTGCATCTTCTCGAGTGCACCCACTTTTCCATGTTTCATGCTTAAAGAATGTTATAGGTGACAAACTTCCTATTCAAACAATATTGCCCGAACTTGATGAGGAAGGAGAAATCATATTGGAACCTAAAGCAGCCATGGAAATAAGAACTCAACAACTTCAAAATTGATCAATTTCAGAGTATCTAATCAAGTGGAAGAACTTACCCACTGGAGATTCCACATGGGAGTATGAGGATTTCATACATAACCATTTATAACTACTCAAGCATTGAGGACCACACTTTTTTAAAGGAGAGGGGCATGTTAGGGCCCTATATTACTAGTGTAGTCCCTTATTGTTGTTAGTGTAACCCCTTATTGTTATTTTTGTACCCATGTAGTCCCCATATTGTTATTATTGCGCCGTTACATTGTTGTTGTTAGGTCGACTATGATTATATTGTGACCCCATGGATTACTATATATAGAAAAGAGGTTTTTTCATTTGGTCATCCAAGAATTGTTCATTTATGTAATGTAAAGGAGGTTGACCCCTCAAAGAGGCCTATTTCTAAGTCGTTGATCTATATTTTCTTCTATTTTGTGAGCTGGTTTCATAACAACATTTGCCACTACATTGTCCTTTCTCATTTTATGTAATATCTCCATGTCAAAAGAAACTATTTTTTCAATCCACTTTTGTCGTTCTTTAGAGAGCTTTTTTTGTTGGAGAAGGTACTAGAGACTGTTATGGTCTGTTTGTATGGAGAACTTACTTCCCAAAATATATTTCCTTCACTTGGATAGTGCATGCATAATAGCAAGCATTTCTTTGTTGTATGTAGACTTAAGACGTTCTTGCTTATTGAGTTTCCTTCAAGTTTTGGTATTAGAGCAATACATTCGATAATAAATGGTTATGAAAAATTAGGAGTTGCTAATCGAAACACTTTTCTGCTTCCTTATCCCAACGAAATGAATTTTTCTTTAGAAGCTTTGTCAGGAGCAGTTACATGGGCATAGTTTTTAATAAACCTTCGATAATGTCCAATTAACCCTAAGAAACCCCTTAACTTGGATATGATAATTGGTTTACGCCACTCTCTTATAGCCTTGATTTTACTAGGATCTACTTTTACTCCTTCCTTGGACATTATATGTCCAAGATACTCTACTTCCTCTTTCCTAAAAGTGCACTTGGATTTCTTGGCATAAAATTGATGCTCTTCTAATACAGTGATAACTTGCTCTAAATGTTGTATATGCTTCTTCCATTTTTTACTATAAATCATAATATCATTGAAGAACACTAACACAAATTTTCTTAGATATGGATAAAATATCGCATTCATGGTGGCTTGGAATGTTGTTGGAGAATTAGTTAGATTAAAAGGCATTACCTTAAACTCATATTGACCTTCATGTGTATGGAACACAGTTTTTTCTATGTCTTCCAACCTTATCCCTCTTTGGTACTACCCTAATTTCAAATCTAATTTTGAGAAGTATTTAGCTTTGTGTAGTTCATCCAACATTTCATCAATAAATGAAATTGGAAAATTGTTCTTAATTGTTATCTTGTTTAGCCCCAGGTAATCTACACATAGCCTAAACAATCCATCCTTTTTTCTAACTAATACTATTGGAGCAACATATGGACTTCTACATTTTGTGATAGTGCCACATTTTAAAATATCCTAGATTGGTCTCTCAATTTCAGTTTTTTAATGATGTGGATATCGACATGGTTTTGTGTTGATGGGATTTGATCATGATTTGACTTCAATTGTATGCTCGCTTTCTCTTTTAGGGGGTAACTTCATTGAAAGGTATTGGAACACATTCTCGTGCTTTTGAATTAGTTCTAGAACTTCAAGTGAATCTTTGTTAATCATATTTCAAGTTAGCATTTCTAATTGATGACGTTGCACTAGATAAGTTGGTGCTCCCTTCTTTATCATTTTCATCATCTTGGATGATGATACAATTCGATTCTCAAGGGGATGGAACCCATAATTTGTATTGTTACCCTTCCCATTTCAATTTTATAAATTTCTTTTGATGATTGGTAGAGTAAGTTCCTAGGGTTTGTATCCATTGCATACCTAGGACTACATCAACTCCTCTAAATGGTACACTGTAGAATGGATATAGAATATTTAACGAAAGCTATTTATGAGAAGGAAATGTTGGCAATACTACATGCACTAAAGAAATGATGACCTCTCCTAATGGGAAGACACTTCAATGTAAAAACTGATCATGATAGTCTTAAATACTTTTTGGAACAAAGACTATCTTTTGAAGAGAAAATAAATATATATATATATATATATATATATATATATATATATATATATATATATATATATATATATAATATTTATATTAATATATAACTATATAACTTATATGTAATAGAGAAAATTTGTTTAATTGAATGGAATTAGAAATGGATGACTATTGATTTAGATGGAATGACGCGGCAAAGGGTAACGTCGAATGTGAAAATGGAGTCAATGGTTCCCGATGGTTGACATGGCGCATTAAATGGTCGCGGTCAATGGTCGATGTCACAGTAAGTCACAGGTAGACAACAACTGATGGTTGGAACACTCTACATTTAGATGATGGAAAGGAAACGCATCAAGCAAAACAACGACTTAATAATGAAGGGATAGAAAAAAAAAGGAAAACATGTAAGAGAACACAATGAAAGGTGATGGTGGGGGAGAAAAAAGAAAACAATCGACACGAGGAAGTCAGGTGGCGGTTGAGGAGAGCACATGGCGTGTAATAGTGAAGATGATGGATGAGAGAAGATGTTTGTAGGCAGAGGATTGACCCTGCTTGGATACCAGATGGAGTGAATCACTTGGATATTCTTTGAAGAAATACATATATTATTAATAAATTAAAAATATTGTGTTTCTACCAGGAGATCCAATTCTTGAATAAGCCCTTGGGAACCTTTTCAAGAAGGGTCGTGATCTTTGATCGTGCCCCAATTATATAATTACCCTAATTACATATTTCTTTTAGTTTTTTACATAATAAATATATTCATCTTAATTACAGGTGTACAAAGTGCTTAGAGTTATCAAATGTGGAACATTTAGATCCATCTTAATTATGGATTTACCAAGTTCCCAAAGGTGCCTAGTGGTATAAAATGCGGAGCATTTATATCCATCTTAATTCCATATTTAAGAAGTTCCCAAACGTATCAAACATGGAACATTTCCTCAAGTTTTTCACTCAAAAAGAGGTTTTCATCTTGAGTTATTTCATCCCTCTCTGCGCTTCGTAGATCCAAAGTTAAGATGGATCTATGTTGGTAATTAACACATCACTAAAATGTCAAAACCACCTAAAGTCACCAAATAGTATTAGCAATGAAATTTCAAACTTGTGCATGATTGATTTTCTTAAAAAAATGTTGATCCAACTCTGTAACTGTATCCTTGGTAGATCAAAAGTTAAGATGGATCTACATGGATATTTAACACATCACTAAAATTTCTAAAACCACCAAAAGTCACCAAATAGTATTGCTAATGAAGCTTCAAACTTGTGCATTATTTTCCTAAAAAATGTTTGGTCAAACTCTATAAGTGTATCCTCGACTTGTTTATCCCTACACAAACTCGTATTCCATATTTTAACAATTCATAAATGAGATACATGTACACATTTGACATTAAGAATGGAATTTGAGAAAAAATGGAACTCCTCAAAGATAGGTCTTAAATTTGTATTATTCATATTTCTCACCAAATTCATCCACTCTAGAGAAAATAAGAAGTCTCCCATAATTTTAATCTCATGTATCCCCTTTTCAAGATCCAAACTTAGAATCAATTTTAAAGCAAGAAGTTCACCCTTGCTATTTGAGCATCTAACTAAACTAATTGAGAATTATATCCAACAATCATAAAAAAATATATAGAATCACTCCAGCACCTCCCTTAGGAGGATTACCTTCTACAACCCCATCAAAATAGGTTCAAACCCCCTCCTTATCAATGACTTCAAGATGTATTATTCATGCAAGGCTTATATTTCCTTCTTGCTTGACACGTTGAAGAATATTCATCCCTTGAATATAGTAAAGTAAAGGATTTTTTTTTTTTCCAATTGAAATTTTTGTCATTTCTAACTAACACAACACCCCAAATCACTATAAATAGAATATCCTTACAACTAGAGAAATATGGGTTAAAAGTTCATTTTTTTTAAAGAATTCTCCACCTAATCTCTATCCTAAGCATTATTGAAACCTAATGCATATTCAGTATTTCTCAAGATAGAAATGACATATTCATAGTGGAGAAATAAATGTTGTACATCCTTATCACAAAAAAGACATAAAGGAAATATAACAATTCCCAACACTCCTTCTCTACAATAAACCCCACATGGGATCCCTATTATTAACAACCAATCACAAGAAAATTCATGATTTCAATAGATAATTAAAATTTTGAATACTATTGAACCAACATTATATTTAAAACTAAGGCTCCTCCTCTCTTAATACCCTATAACCAAGTTTTGGAGGATATCTACCACCTATGGCATTCCTCGGAGTATATCTACCACCTATGGCATTCTTTCATAAGAGTATCCTCCTTATCATTGATTCTAACATGAATGTGGAGTAGAGCATTACAATAATTATTCCAAACCTATCTATGATCTCCCTCAATATAAAAATATCATCTTCTAATGAGTGCTACCACCTCCAATTGGATCAAGGAATATCATTTATCTTAGAGATGTGAAAAATACCTATGTTTCTGAAAGCAATCACCATATCTTAGAGCAACCTGAAATTCTCATCACAACCAACACATGGGTCTTCATTGACTCTTACCATGGGTCTAGACCACACTTTCTAAACAAGAAAATTTCCAATTAGTGGAAAGGCTTATATGATTTATTTCCAATTGATAGAAACATTGTGCATATTTTTATTACTCATTCAAATTCACTCCTCAATATATAAGGGATTAATATATTTTATTTTCTAACACTTTAACCCACAAGTCTTTACCTTCAATGATCCTCCATGTGCACTTTTCCACCAAATCCTTTGCAACGTAATGAATATCTTTAAGTCCTCGTCCACCTGAGTCCTTAAGTACTGCAATATTTTTATGGATTAATGGAAATGGAAGGGAAGGGAATGAAGCTCATTGCAAAAGAAAAAAATAGATAATATAGGTGAGGCATGAAAATGGATCAATCATGAGATAAACACATATTTGTAAAACTTGACATTATGTTATATTATCGACATGTTTGAAGCTAGGACACACATCTTTATGTTTTCCTCATTTTAATTAGGGGATTTTTGAGGTCTAAAATGGGTCTACTAAGGAAAATATTAAAATATTACTAAAAATAATAAAATAAGAGTTCTGATATTTTAAAAGAAAAGAAAATAAACTACATTTTTTAATTGTATTTTTCATTAGGTTTACTCAAATTTCAAGTGTCATCTACCTTTAACATGCTCCAATATGAAGTTTAAAGGATTCCACATTGCTTCAATCTTTAGGTGGTGTTCATCCTTTCATTGCAACTTAGATGCTATTTTGATTTAAACAAAATCCACTATGACAAGTGCTTTAGTGGGTCACTCATAGGTTCTTATTGAATTGAGTATAGATCTAGGAACACGAATGACTTTTAGAACATCACTACTTAGAACTACAAGCACAAGCACATTGAAGCATGAATATATCATCTAATAATTAACAATGCAAATATCTTATGGTAACAATTTCTAGACATATCATGTACTAATGCGAAGATACGCCAAAACTTCATTGTATTAGGATGATGATCATCCATTGCCACACCCCAATCTAGTGCATGAAGGAAACATCATAATTTAAACCAATAACATGACATATAAATAGTTTTCAAGCTAATTAAGTTAAATAAAAAATAATATTTCCGAACAAATTAAAAGATAACAAAACTAAAACTTGTATACTACAAATCAATACACCAATATTTTTACTATATATCCATGCATGCAAATAAAAAAAAAGGTAAAAACATAGCTTGAACAATACAAAATAATCAAAATAAACATTACGATTGCAAATAGTCAAGATAAAGAGTTAACGTTGCCTATGTTACTTTCCCAAATCAAAATAAGCATTACGATCTCCAATAGTCAAGATAGAGGGTTAACGTTGTCTAGGTTACTTTCCAAACTTATTATTGTTGTAAAATCTAACATGTCAAATGTCAAATGGCTAAGAGGACCTGACCAAACCTAGTTTCATTGTGAAGAGATTATTTTTACAACTATTTAGTTGTAAAACCTTGTGAAATCCATAGAGAGTCACTTCAGGTAGGAAAATTAATCTCGGACAAATGTTTAGTTTATAGTCAACACTTTCATAACATGAGGGAGCAAAGTAGGAATTAACATTGAATGGAGCAAATTAGGGCAAAACAACACGTGAAGAAAAAAATGGTGAACAAAATGGATAGAGGAGTCTAGAACTCTAAATGTATAGATAGAGGGTGGACAAATGTCTTAGACAATTCCAATAGCAAATTGGATGAGTAGTTCACTGGGCAGTGGGGTTGGGTGTTGATATCTAAACAACGCAAAACAAGGGGCCCAAACAGTATAGCGTTTGCGGTTGCCCTCACATTTTCCCGTCTCCATTTTCTCAACGTTAACCCGCACAGCTGTATTTTCAAATCCCAAAACAGTGGGTTGTTGCTTACTTCCAGCTATCTGTGGGGTACCGTCGGGTTATTTTCACAAGTCAATGGACTTTCAATTTTGCAGGTCATTGTGTTCACATAGCTCGTCCATATAACATGTAGATGAGGATTTTCTTTTTCACAATTGGAAATTTTTTATTATTAAAACACGTTTTTAAATATTGACAAATAAACGGCTATTGTGTTCACATAGCTAGTCCATATAACATTTGGATGAGGCTTTTCTTTTATACCATTTGAACATTTTTATTTTTACAATTTTTTATTAAAATAAGTTTTTAAATATTCTTAGATTTATATATTGACAAATTGAACTGGTTTTATGAAAAAAGAATAGTGGGCACATAGAACAAGTTAATCACTTCGTCTGAAAATAAATTCTAGACAATTGGGTATTAATTTTATTTAAATATAAAATTTTAATTGATTAGTTTAGATTTATTTTGATTTCAGATTTATTAAATATTGAGGGATCAATTTTTTAGAGTGAAAAAAGATTTAATTTATCTAATAATTTATTTGATATAAAATTATGGATTTAGAGTGATTTGATTACCGATATAAATCAATCTTAAATACAAATTTAACATAAACCAATTAAAATATGACCAAAAAAATGTATATTTTATTTTTTATTTTTTTAAGTAAAACATTACAACATCTGTATTATACTAATCTATTTCTCAATCTCATTTTATTTATTTATTTAGTACATTTCTATTTTAGGCAGAAGAATAGAATTCCAATCAAATACCAAATACCTATCTTCACGGAAAAATGTTGAAAAAATAGCCTCCAACAGTAAGCAATATATGCCCAGCCTCATTTAATGGCCAATAGGCCAGAAAATAAGGCTCGCCCTTAGCTGATTGCATTTAGTTTTAATAACAATTTTAAAAACATACCTGTCAACGACTATTATACAGAGCCTATTCACACACTCACAAAAGAGTTACTGGTGGGCACGGTTGCTTCCTTCCGAGTAGATGATACAAGCCTGCCTAAGACAAGCTATGCTTTGCGAATCATATCAAGTGTTTAACCAGCCTATCTTTTTCACTACATAAGGATGCGTTTATATCTAAATTTTTTTAATAATAAGATATAAATTATAAAATAATATTAATTTAAATTGTGCATTGGAACATTTGATAATGTAAATTTATTGATGATTTGAAAATGAATTATAATAAGATACAAATTTCTATGATATTAATAATAAGTTATAAATTTTGCACTTATAGCATTTGATAATGTAAATTCATTTATGACTTGGTAAATGAATTATAAAAATATAAATGTGATTTTTTTATTTTTTTTACAGAGTGTTTACTATTGAGGAAGAGCAACAATTACAAATCAATCATGGAAGTATACTAGCAATTGCTCCAAAAGGTGCAAAAAGAGGTCGATAGATTTGTTAATTTGGAAAAATTGTATTAGAAAGACATTTTTAGACATGTATGTCATATGTTTTACAATTCCTAAAATAGCAAGTTCAACATTTAAAGATGGAAAGTGATACATTAAATCCCAGCTTAATTAAAACTAACTATTACCCACACTCTAATTAGAAACTATAAAAATTATATTTATGTTTGTTTTAATATTTATGAATTTTAATTTAAAATAAAACCATTGTTTGGTGGTGTTATAAATTATTTTATAATATTTTCATTCTTCTTTTTTTCACCTTCTAATTTTCATCATAGAATTTAAGTTTTATATTGTAATAAGTATAAAATATACTTTAAAAAAAACATTGTAAATACTATTCTTCTAAAAATTTTGAAGGAAAATTTACCAAAATTATTATTATAATAATAATTAGCTAATTAACATAATTTACAATTATTATTTAAGGTATATAGCAAAATCTTTGGTTATTGTTTAAATATGCTTCCATATGACTAAAATTGGGACTATAAAGTAACTAATTTTTTTTTAATTAAATGTGATTAACACATGGGACTCTCCTCCATCCCATATTATTTCATGCTTCTCATGATGCTAGCAAAAATTAATTCGGAGCTATCATAATTTTAATCAAGAATGTGTGACATGTTAATCCTTTTAAACAATAAATAAACTATTTATCTGGCTAGATATCATAATTATAAATTACAATTAAAAACTTGAATATATAAAACTAATTACTCAACTATTTTAAAATATTAGATTTTTTTCATATTGCAGAGGTACTCTGGCTTTTAGAAAAGGGGACTCAGACTTGAAGCAAGAGTAATTTTTACAATAGCAACATAGACCTTTGAATTTCAAGTCAGTCAAACAATGAAACAATTCTTAGAGAAAAAAAAAAACAAAATAAGCATCGAACCTTATATATTAGTATGTACAGAAGTCCTAATGTGCTCGCTAGGCTGCAATTAGCCCAATGTACAAGAAAAAGGAACAATTGTGCTATGGGTTGTATGATAATCTCATTTGAATGCAGGCGCCATCATACTCCCTTGTAAATGAAGATCCCCTGCATAATTTCGATTATTTTAGTCCAGAATCCCAAAATCTTGGAGAGCCTTAACATAATTTCAAAAAAGAAGAAGAGAAACAAAAAAAAAAAAAACTATTTGGAAAAGAACATAAAAGTAAAAATGAACATTTGAATAAAGTGGGGGTCTGTTGTTGACTTCTATTTTTTAGAAAAAATCAAAGAATTTTTTCATAACAATCCAGCCTCGCTGTAAAGCTAGATTCTCAATTGTTTGGATCACGCATATCTTTACCATATCTTTTGAGTCAGTACCATAGATACTGTTTTGTTTAAAAGGGTGCCTTAAATGGCAATCTGCTTTTGCACATTACTACACAGAATAGCGCAAATCATTTTCCAATTACCTTCCGACAAAGTTGTTGTTTCCCATCCCATTCAATAACTACCTTTTCACTTATTTATATATCTGTATGCTTGATTTCCACGAAGTAAAACTTCCCTTACAAGTAAATATTCTGCTAATAGCCTTGTATGACAACGACCAAAGCCAAAGTGTAAGGAGTATAACTTGAACATGGGAGAAACTTGGGAACATCCCAACACAATTAAACATCATTTTAAATAATTAGATAGGCCTCATTATAAAAAATAAATATTAAATAGATATTGAAAAACAAAATTGTCTTGGAGTAGAACAGATAGTATTTTTAATAAAATACTCACCAACATTGGCATCTATGCTAAGGGGTTTTTTATTCATCGAGTTTGAAGTTTGTTGCTATAATTCCAGTGTGTAAGAAACGGAGTTGAAGCCATTCAGGAAAAAATCACATGTAAGAAACAATGCCCAATAAATCTAGGGAAACATCATAAATGTGTGGCATGCACAAGATAACCCTAAATAGTAAGTGGGCTAATTTTTAAATCCAAACACAATTGAAACTAGTTGTTTTCATGATGACACATAAATTCCACTTATAAATTCCCTTTTACCATATTTAAAACAAAACACCTACAAGAAAATATTGAAATAGTCATAAAATGTAATGAAACAATAAGAATCTAGCCATGTTTGAACTGGTACCATGTAAGGAGCCGACCTTCCTATCTTCACTTCTAGGTCAATCCCTGAATCAGGAAATGCTAGAGGCTCTCCTAGAGTAGATGGAAAGGACTGGCACATAACTAGCTCTACAATACCTGGCAGGGGAGTTTGCATAGGTGTCATCAATGTAGGAAAGCATTTTTGGTTTGATGAAATTGATTTCCTCAATGAGGATGGACTCTACATGGCGGAGTTGCTCTTGCAAGTGTAGGATTGACTGTCCTTCAAGAGAATGCATTGTTTGGATAGGGATGTGAAGGGCAGAGTGTATTGTAAGGGAATTTATGTTGAAAGTTTCAACGTCGGTGGGTGCAAGTAACAACAATGGGCTTTTAACCATTGGGGAGTCTTCCATGAATGCACGTTGCAAATATTTAATCAAAGAAGATTTTCCTGTCCCAACTGTCCCTTGTATGATGATTCTGAGTGAGGGTTTTGGTGAACGGTTTTTGAAGTGAGAAATAACAAGTGTGAAAGTTTTTTGTTGGGTGGGACATAATATGTGATTTTCAGGAAGGGTTGAAGAAGGACGATGTTGGTTTTGACTATTTGAGCAGTTGAATTCAACGAAATTTATGGAAATTTCTTGCAATTGGAGAGGGAGAGAATTATTTTACCAATTATGATTAACATCGAAGTCACGATGGCCAATGATTTCAAGGCTATCAATTTCAATGTTGTAGCCTGGGTGAAGATGAGAGAGGATTTCCCATTTGTTCATTTGCGTGGGGTCAAGGGGGAGGTCAAGTGGGGTAGACACAGGAGTAGATTGATCTTTAGATTGTGGGGTTTGTGGGTTTTCAACTTCATGATGAACATGCCATGTTGTATATGTCCCTTTATTTTGTTCCCAATGTGCAATGATTTCCTCATTGGTGGATCCAATGTCATTGGGGAGGGTGCGAAAAGGGAAATACAATATTAATTCAGCCCAACAAAAAGTGGCATAAGAAGGATCATTAGGGGAAGGGATTATGGTGTACCGTGGAAAGATATGGATAATCATTCGAGGGATGTGTTTCCATTGGTTTTTTTTCTGACGAGGAGAAAATGACCAAGAGCGTGAAAATTCAAGGAGAGGCAACGATTCTAATGAAGCAGGTCTATTCATGTATGCAAGAATAAAGGGTGGTGCTGAGAGGGAAGTTTCAGAAGCATGTAAAACACGTCTGAAAATAGTTCTATTAACATT
The DNA here is from genome assembly GCA_034641835.2 of Pinus albicaulis. Lineage (NCBI taxonomy): Eukaryota > Viridiplantae > Streptophyta > Pinopsida > Pinales > Pinaceae > Pinus > Pinus albicaulis. Next base: position 438,325,269 of record CM076571.1, on the reverse strand, counting down.
CAGAGAAACAAATGTGTGACTACAGAGTGAGAGTGGTAATTTCTATAACATATGACATATTTTTTGTGACCCAATGTCTCGATTTGCTATGGTTTCTATAAGCAGTTTCCGGAGAACAGTAACATTAGGTGCTTCTGGAGCGACGTTTTTGGCAAGGCGTGATAACATTTGGTGGTAGCTTTCTGATTTTGTTTCTGCTTTGGCTGCATATTTTGAAATGTACCTTAACACGACATGGCGTGATAGAATTGGTTGGAAATCAACATTTTCTCTCCATATGGAAAGTAAATCGACATTATGGATGTTCAATCTGTCATTGTTACGAGCGGGGTTGTAAGTTTTCTGACCTTGGTTGTCTACGAACAATGAAGATGTGGGGTTTAACTCCCACGGTACTCCATAACGACAACTAAGAACATTGTTTTTTTTGCGAAGAAAAGAAGATTCATGACACTTTCTATGTCATTGGACATAATTGACGAGCTCTTCATAGTCTTAACTTTGGGTTGATGCGAAGATTGATGTTGTGTTGAGAAGACATTTACAGAATCACGATGTTCGTTTTGTCGTGGGTTCCAAGCAGTCATGTAATGGTAAACATATTTTTGAGCGTTAAGAAGTTATGTTTCACTGTTCCAGTTGAGGGCGTCCATATTTGGTGTATCTTGCAACCAAAGAAAGCCATGTATGTGTGCAGATCCTCTATGCTGCCATTCATACCTGAATGCAATATTAAAAGTCAATATTGGTTCAGATGTGTTTGTAATGTAACAACAGGAGTAAAGAGGAATGGTAATTAAAAAAACCTGCACCAATAATCAACTGCATGGAGGCCTTTTTGTAGGACTTATTCAAGAAAATTTGTAAATCTGCAATGCATATATTGGGATCTTAAATGTGGGTTTTTAATAATATTTTGAATTCTCCACTTGTAGTTATTTTTTGAACTTGAGGGAACATTAGTAGGAATAATCTTGTGCAAGTCATGCCATTTGGTATCAGCTGCACTAAGAGTGAAGAAAAATGTTGGGCTTCCAATTTGTGTGATCATGTCAGTTATCTCCGTACGACGCTTGTTCCAAAACGAGCGTGTACCTCGTAGGGATGAGCCAATGTGCATGACTTGTTCAGGAATTCTTGAATTTGGGAACTCATGAAGACATTTTCGCAAATCTGAAATAGTTGTTGGAAAGTTGTTCTCAATGTATTTCCTGACAAAAACATTAGCAATGTTTTGGCTACGGTGGCGCATTAGGATGTTATATAGGTAGTAACAGAATTTTGGATGTTGGCCAAATCTATTATCATGATAGTGTAACAGGTGCAATGCATATTTGTGCATCTCAACTTTTGTAATTATTGGTTGTGTGATCATGGCAATTCTTATAGGGAAGAGTGTGGGGAATGCCATAGCGAAGAGGCCATCAGTGGGCCAGTCGATTGAATTTGTTGAGTTTGGACGGGTGGAGTGAAAATAAGCATGAATGTGATCAAGTTTAGTACACGAGTTTAGGAGAATTGGAACAAACGAAGAAGGTTTGATATCTAATGGAGTTAGCATGGCATCAAGATCATAAGTAGAATCGATTGTGGTTTGTTGGGGTATAAAAGAGAATGTGGTTACATTATGAAGAAGAGAAGAAATATCTATAGGTTGATCTGGCAGAGCATAAATTGCAGATGGTTTGAGCTCGACATCTTTGTAGCAGGGATCATTAGTGAGTTTGTATTCAAGTGCTACAAGTACACGTGATTTTCACACAAAGAATTCGTAATATGTTTCAGAAGGATTGTGCCTTTTCACAATTAGGATGTCCAATTCAGAAACCATGCGAGGCAGGTATTTCCCAATAGTAGTGATGTCTTGAGGGAAGATTATTGTATGGCCACTATATTTGTATTGACCACCACGGGCATGGGTTACTTGTAGAATAGGATTTACACGTGCGATGAACATTTCCTCAACTTGTGTTAAATTTTGAAAGACAAATGGTTGTTTTCTAGGGTCCATGTTGTTCAGATGAGTGAAGCGATTGGTAGATTTTGATGATGCACAACGAAAGCAACAAATTTTACCATGTGAAAATTTTGTTTTCATACCTGGGTATGATTCTTTGCATAGTGTGCAAACATGTATTATAGAAATTTTATCTATTCGTTGTCGAAATCGACAGTGTTCTTCATTAAGGGGGGAGTTATATTGGTTTTGATGAAGATGGGGTGAAATGGTATGTATATTTGGGAGAGAACTTGACAAGGGAAGGGTCGTAGCGGAAGTAGTAGGATTTTTGCAGTTTTTATAAAGAAGTTGTCGGCGTGCATTTATTGTATCTTTATTTTGAGCATAAAGTAGTCACCTTCGTGCTTTTTTATCTGCATTTTGATCGTTGGATGACATATCTAAGAAAGTAAAAATAATTTTTCGTTAGTTAGGAGACGGGAGAAATTTAGAGTCAATCAAAATTGAGTTATGAATGCATAGGAAATGTCTAAGTTTATTTTTTAATTTCAACTGTGTAATTGAACATCATAAAAAGAATGAGAAAAAAGGGAAATGGATAAACATTTGATTTATAAACATATACATGTTCGAGTAAGTTTCAATTGACTTTGGAAAACATGTTGAACATGAGCATTGACAAAAAAACACGCTATTGTAGCGTCAAACATCGGTATGTATATTATGTAAAGCGTAAAGGAGTAAATATACATATTTTCAATTATTGAAAAAGAGTCTTGTAAAAGAAAGTGTCTAGTACAACAACATAGTTGTATTTTACAATGGTATGGAACAACGATCTATACAAAGATGTTATTTCATGTATAGAGAAGTAGCATTATGTGAAACTAAGAAGGGATCTCAAAGGCGACGAATTACAGATCTTTGTGGAATGGTCAATGCTTCAATGTCTTTAAGGACCTCCTTGCATGCAGAGTCATATTGAATTTCTTCTGAATTTATCAGTATTGTTTTCAAATGCTCGACACCATTGTAGTACTATGTTTTGATGGAAAGTGTCAAAAGGAAGTGGCGACCTGATATACATGCACATATTTCTTAGAGATCGGCTGGTTCGATAGAGAGAAGAAAAAAGTTTTTTGTTGTGATTCCCATGATCTCATTTCCTGCATCATTGAAATTTGTGACATTTTGAAGGTGCTAGGTGTGATCATGTAACTTGAATTTAAGTTTGTAATGATAGTCACATTCTGGGAACTCACCGTTACACTTTGTACAATACCAAAGATTGTTAGAATGATGAACTACTTTTTTCATGCATTGCTTTCCATTGAAATCTAATGGACATGCAAGGAAATAGAAGTCGTCCATGTGTAAAGAAGTCACGGTGGCACGAAATGAAACCCATATTGCTTTCTCAGAGGCTTCCATGCAGGTAATTTATGGAATCGTCTTCTGTGATAAAGCTCATTTGGAAGAAACATTGTATTTTCTACTCAAAGATGGAGACGAAGAGTTGTACCATGTTTCACGAAACCAAGTATGGATTTTTTGAGTTTCTTCAATGTTTGGATTTACGACAAGATTGGTAATGGAGACTGTCCCTATGGCGATTCCATTAAATTCAGTTACACGACCTCCCTTGATACCAAGGATTGGCGGGTTGTCAGAAGAGCGTAATTCAGCAAGGTTCTTCCCTATAGAGTCACAATGATCTCCCCATATTGTTACATCAATACTAAAACTTGATTTTTCCTTTAACGTGAGTGTTTTTCTTAGTGTTTCGATTCCATTTCTTCTTCGAATTGTTGAAACAGGTGAGGTGGAGCTAACAACACCAATAACAGCTGCAATGGTGTTTGGGCTTGTGAACTTGATTTTAGAGATTGTTTTGAAATGAAAGCACAGATAAGGGAATGTTGGATCATCTTCCAAACATGGTTTGATAGTCGATGCAGCAAATAAGTGAATCTCCCATTTTTTGTTTAAGTGGTTGTAGTTTGGGTTTGTTTCTTTAAATGTTTCATTTGAAACAATATAAAGTTTCCCAACTCAGATTAGATCATAAAGGGATTCAACCAATTCAGCAAATGCAAAAAGGTGGATCTCATCTCTATCACAATCAATAAGGTCAAAGTCGAAGAATTTTCTGAAGCCACGCATGGTGCTATAATTTTTCAAGGTTGTCTTTGCTGATGCTCTACCTTAGATTGACCAATACTTTCGATAGAAGTTGAGTGCCTTGAATGATACAATTGTAGTTGTCATCATATTTTTCGGAGTTACTATAGAGGGCAGAATCTCTTGTGCTGATGAAGAGCTTGATTGGAATTTTCCTAACTTTGTGTGTAATAGTGTTGATGAGTCCTTTAGCAAAGTTTCTTTATGTTACACAACCTCAAGTTCAAGAACTTGAATGGAACTGGTGTAAATGAAGGGAAAAAAATTAAAAAGAAATTAATGTAGAATCCTCTGTTATGCAGGAAGAATGCAAATATTAAAAAAGCAGAAGAATTTGAATTGAGAATTTAATCTTACGAAGATTTTTGAAGCACTGTGCAAGCTGCTTTTTTAAGCAAAATGAATGAGCCAATTTGGATGTCTTCAGATGCAACCTGTGTGTTATACGTAGATGGTAGAAAAGTCTTGTGTTGATACGTCCCATCAAAGAGAGTGACGTGGAAGTATGGGGATGTAGTTTTTGATGAGGTAACAAAGCCGATGTCGATTATTTAGAGTAGAGGTTGAATCTCAGTGGAACCATTCAGCAATAGATGGACGACATTCTCAGTTAGGGTTGGCTCCATGATAATAGCAAAGTACAACCTTATTTTTGTAATGGTAATACATGTAATTCATTTTAATGCATTGGTAGAGATATTAAAGAAAATAATATGTAAGAGAAGCATGATTTAGAATTGAAAAATTAATTTATATCATGATTTGCTCAATATGCATTGTAACTACCCTCTTCTCCTCTTCTAGAAGAGCACTTCTTTAATCCCTATCTAAAACCACCAAAAACTTCTCTTTCCTTATCCAATTCCACAAATACCATTTTGTGGGAAAAATTTCCACTGCAACACCACCTAAGACTGGTCCTAATACAAAACCACCAACTATACCACAAGAAAAGGGCCACATCTTAGGTCGTCCTCCATCAGCGTTTTAAATTTTAGGTATTTCTTAAAAGGAATTCAGTTTAGGTCATGGGAAATATGCAAGAAAAATTAATTGGAGTTGTGTTGTGTAAGATAACTTGCATCACATATATAGTGACTACAAGTGAAATATGCTCCACAAGGTAGGAAATTGAAACCATTGATGTTGTTAGTATCAAAGGAAGAGAAAAAATGGCATAAAGTAATTGTATGATTTTGCAGCCGGTGTAGCTAGGTAATATGAAGCTAGCTTTAGAAGAGGGTACATATATAAAATAATGAGGAACATAATCTTGTGACTATGAATGTGAACAAGGCATAGGTTAAAAAAACAAAGGCTAAAACTTGTCTTTGAATATTGTCATTTTCTTGAAATAGGAAGACTATGTAGTCTCAAACTTTAGAGGTAGTAGAGAGTATTAAACTTCCATGAAAATTTGACATAGTTCTCCAATATTTATTGTAAAACATATCTTCAAGATTAAGCATAGGAATCATAATGAAGGCATGCATTCCCAGTCAATTTGGAATTTGGATTTGTCACTTGCAGATTTATTTTGGATAGAGGTATATGTAGGGTCCAGAATAGTCATTAGGAAACCATCCAATTCTATTCATTGATATCATGGTGGCTGGTGATTAGAATGCTATCCATATAAAATGGTAATAGTTAGTTGTACTTTCTACAATGACTTTTGGTGGCATTTCATTTTCTCCTTTGTTCATATTTGTTGAGGAAACTTCTTCTTGTCTGTATACAAATTACATTTTAATAATGTTCACAATTGATAAAGAATGATCAAATGATTGTGCCAAACATGGCAATGGCCAAAAGAATGATGAACTGATTGTGCCAAAAATGGCAACGACCATAATCAAAGAATGAGAGTACTTCAATGGAGGAGGAATTAGAGTACTTTAAGAGAGGAGGACATATAATGTGCAGTAAAAAAAAATTTCTTTAACTGAGAACGAGTGTTTGTGACATCAATCTATTATAGGGCATAAATAATGAGATGGAAATAATTGATCACTAAGTGGTTGTACAAAAGAGTAACCTTTCTAGACATTTTTTGGTGAAAAATTTTGAATAAATTATTGGTGGAGTATAACAATTTTTTTTTAAAAATTTAGGACTTTATTGATGCACTATATTTGGAACATGGAACAACAAAATACACTAGGAAATTATCCCAATGGGAAAAGGAAATGAAAAAAAATACTTCATGGTGGATATATAAATGCTTATGTTTTTCAGAGGGAGAAAAACATTTTTTCCTTCCACTCCTTAGTATGGGAAGTTTATAATTTTTTTGCTCACAGGGGTTGCTCTTCTTGCCTTAACACTTTCACCGCAATATAATGGAGCAACATTGTAAGAATCGGTGAAAACCTAAAGACTTGGAATTTAAATTAAAATTAATTAATTAATATATGTTGTGAGATTCTTCAAACTCTAATAGATGACCTAGGGGTTCAAACCTATGTTCAATTATTGACTCCTCCTTGGTTTGCTGAAAAATAGTAATTTAAACTCGGTTTAGGGTATAATATCTTTCATTCCTCAAATTATGGAAAATCGTACTCACTATGGAGTATGAAAAATTCCCTCATAATTCAATCCTGCTGAACTCTAGAGTCTAGGATCTTATTGCAGCATGAAGCCCAATATCATGGCTAGAGTGGTAGAATGATAACGTGAAGTATGGATTACTTTTTCTTGCAGAAGAACCCTAAGCAGCATGGATTTTGTGTAAGAAACTGAAGGTTGTGGAGAAAGCTTCCAGGAGTAGTGTTTGCCACCAATGTTGCTCCTTTTATGGTCCTGTTGGGAAAATATTGATGTTTGTGTCTTTTTTAGTTTCCATGAGAACTCTTCGGATGAGAATTTGGAAGTATCTGTGGCGAGGAGCTCTCAGGCTTGTTTGGTTATCCTGTTGTTGATGCATGGAAGCATGAAATTATGTTTAAGCCATGTTTCCATGAGATTCAATAACTCAAAAGAAATATTTAAATCCCGCTAAACTCTCTCACAAGGTTCTGTAAAGAATATTATGCAACTAAAATTTTCACACCATAACAGTACAATGCTACATTTCTGAACAAATCACAAATCGTATAGTAGAAACTAAAAACTATAAGAGCACACGTAACTTTCACACATATTTTTCAGTTGAGAATTTACATGGTTGGTTCGGCTTCTAAATGAACATTAAAATGGGGGTATATGCAATTCAAGCCCATACATTTTCAAATAAATTTCCTTCGCACTGTTTCCAAGTTATATATCATAAATGATTTTATTTTGCACTAAGCTATTGTCATGCATGCAATTATTCAGATTGGCATTTTTTGAGGTCAACTCAAGCAACCATGTGATGAAGAAATTCCAGTCTCTTCATGTGTAATAAGTCAGGGCATGTATCTTCTGAGGAAGCTTATACAAGGTTCCTATCAGATATTTTATATATTAATTTAAGCTACATAATTTAGTGAAGCCAATGTTAGGAATGGAAACCATCGTTTTGATATAATCAGAAGGAATTTTGAAAGGATATTTGTATCAAATTATCCCAATGGGAAAAGGAAATGATAACGAATACTTCATGGTGGATATAGAAATGCTTATGGTTTTTAGAGGGAAAAAAACATTTTTTCCTTCCACTCCTTAGTATGGGAAGTTTATAATTTTTTTTCTGGTAGGGTTTGCTCTCCTTACCTTAACACTTTCACCACAATACAATGGAGCAACATTTCTGAAAAAATCACAAATCGTATAGTAGAAACTAAAAACTATAAGAGCCCTCATAAATTTCACGCAGATTTTTCAGTGGAGAATTTACATGGTTGTTTTGGCTTGTAAATAAAAATTAAAATAGGGGTATATGCAATTCAGGCCCATATACCCCTAAAGAAATATTCTCTCATAAGAGACAAGAAGTTGAGCATATTAACTCTCCTAATCATGATTCTGTCAATAGAAATTCCTCAAAAAAACATATATTCAACGACAGGGTTGAAACAGAGTTGCCAGGCATAGAGAAAGGAGTTTATAGGCTTGTTGCTCTAGAGCCACATCATAATAATGCAATCAATTATTCATTAGGTAGTATGGGATATCAGGTTTCATCAATTATTGACACGAAAAGGTTGTTTGAATTAAAATTAGGAAATATATCCACAACATCATCATCAAGAGAAAATGATGCTTTCCCAAATCAATCAATTAATAGATATTTAAATGGTCATCAATGTATTTCCTTGGGGTCGGCACTCCTTACATTTCCTGCATATTCCCCTATGCCAACTAAGAAACGGTGTAAAGTTTTTGAGGCTGTGGAAAGCATTGTCGAAGAAACTAAGGATGAAAGAATAGGTACAGCTATGGTCAATTTTGCTTCTCATAATTATAGGAGGGTTGTGATTACAAAAGATGATAAAGGATATGCTCCCATGTTTTCTGATCAATCTAGATTCTAAAGGTAATGAGTTCCCATGGAGAGAAGCGCATTCTAAAAATCATGAATCTCTTCTTTGTCTACTTATGATTCATGAATGATTTTCTATCCCTTGCATTGGATCCCTTTTATGGGATTGAAAGGGGCTTCCCATTAAAGGTATCTCATTTCTTCCTAAATTTTAGATCTTTGGTTTATCATAAATGTTAGAATTCATTTTCATCTTCAGAGGCATCTAAAAATGTTCAATCATTACATGAGGTCATAGATGATCAGGAAAATAAGAAAATAAGTGCTAGAAGAGATTCTAAGTTCTTGTTATCCTTGTTAGAGTCGAAGGATCCTAATGTCAAGGATGCCTTAGCTGATGAAAATGGAATTTCATATCTAAATGAAGCTTCTTCCCTAACAAATTCCACGATGCAAAATTTTGTGCCCCATGTATTTAAAAATGGCAGAAGTCAAGCTCTCAAGACAAAGGGAAATAGGAAATGGAATTTGGATATTCAGTCTAATGGTTCTGGTTATCTGAAAAGGTTAAGGAAGCTAAAATATTAGGAATCCATACCAGAGAGGTTGCGGTTTAAGCTTAATGGCCACAAATTATCATACCTTTCAAGTACAGATTTAAAATATGCAATGCAAGAGAAGATGAAGCCTACAAAATGAAGTTGCTTCCCTAACAAATTCCACGATGCAAAATTCTACACCCCATGTCTTTAAAAATGGCAGAAAATTTTTCAGTTGAGAATTTACATGGTTGGTTTGGCTTGTAAATGAACATTAAAATAGGGGTATATGCAATTCGAGCCCATAATACCCCTAAAGAAATATTCTCTCAAAAGAGACAAGAAGTTGGGCATATTAACTCTCCTAATCATGATTCTGTCAATAGAAATTCCTCGAAAAAACATATATTCAAAAACAACGTTGAAACAGAGTTGCCAGGCACAGAGAAAGGATTTTCTAGGCTTGTTGCTCTATAGTTGCATCATAATAATGAAATAATTTATTCATTAGGTAGTATGGGATATCAGGTTTTATCAATCCTTGACACGAAAAGGTTGTTTGAATTAAAATTAGGAAATATATCCACAACATCATCATCAGGAGAAACTGACGCTTTCCCAAATCAATCAATTAATAGATATTTGAATGGTCATCAATGTCTTTCCTCGCGTCGACACTCCTTAAATTTCCTGCATATTCCCCTATGCCAACTGAGAAACAATGTAAAGTTTTTGAGGTTCTGGAAAGCATTGTCGAAGAAACTAAGGATGAAAGAATAGGTACATCTGTGGTAAATTATGCTTCTCATAATTACAAGAGGGCTGCAATGCCAGAAGATGATAAAGGATATGCTCCCATGTTGTCTGACAATCTAAATTCTAAAGGTAATGAGTTCCCATGAAGAGAAGCACATTCTGAAAATCTTGAATCTCTTATTTGTCTACTTATGATTCATGAATGATTTTCTATCCCTTGCATTAGATCCATTTTATGGGATTGAAATGGAATTCCCATTAAAGGTATCTCATTTCTTCCTGAAGTTCAGATCTCTGGTTTATCAGAAATGTCATAATTCATTGTCATGTTTGGAGGCATCTAAAAATGTTCAATCATTACATGAGGCCAAAGATGATCAGGAAACTAAGAACAGAAGTGGCTAGAAAAGAGTGTGAGTTCTTGTTATCCTTGTTAGAGTCAAAGGATCCTAATGTCAAGGATTCCTTAGCTAATGAAAATGGCATTTCAAAATTAAATGAAGCTTCTTCCCTAAAAATTTCCATGATGCAAAATTATGTGCCCCGTGTCTTTAAAAATGGCAGAAGTCAAGGTCTCAAGACAAAGGGAAATAGGAAATGGAAGTTGGATATGCATTCCAATGGTTCTGGTTATCTGAAAAGGTTAAGGAAGCTAAAAGATTAGGAATCCATACGAGAGAGGTTGTGGTTTAAGCTTAATGGCCACAAATTATCATTCCTTTCAAGTACAGATTTAAAAGATGCAATGCAAGAGAAGATGAAGCCTACGAAATGAATTTTCTTCCCTAACAAATTCCACGATGCAAAATTATGTGCCCCATGTCTTTAAAAATGGAAGAAATTTTTTCAGTTGAGAATTTACATGGTTGGTTTGGCTTGTAAATGAACATTAAAATAGGGGTATATGAAATTCAAGCCCATATACCCCTTATGAAATATTCTCTCAAAAGAGACAAGAAGTTGAGAATATTAACTCTCCTAATCATCATTCTGTCAATAGAAATT